>VUYV01000159.1:1499418-1783919 GCA_008711295.1 Anarhynchus alexandrinus
GAGGGCTGGAGCACCTCTCCTATGAGGAGAGGCTGAAGGAGTTGGGGCTGTTCAGCCTGGAGAAGAGAAGGCTCCGGGGAGATCTTATTGCGGCCTTTCAGTACCTAAAGGGGGCCTACAGGAGAGCTGGGGAAGGACTTTTTACTAGGGCATGTAGTGACAGGACAAGGGGGAATGGCTTCAAACTGGAAGAGGGCAGGTTTAGATTGAACATTAGGAAGAAGTTTTTCACTTTGAGGGTGGTGAGGCACTGGAACAGGTTGCCCAGAGAGGTTGTTGAGTCCCCGTCCCTGGAGGTGTTCAAGGCCAGGCTGGACGTGGCCTTGGGCAACCTGGTCTAGTGGGAGGTGTCCCTGCCTATGGCAGGGGGGTTGGAACTCGATGATCTTCAAGGTCCTTTCCAACCTAAACCATTCTATGATTCTATGATTCTATGATCCTCCTGATTGTCCATCACTTTCGTGGAAGTTTCTGCCCCTCCAGATCTTCCACGCTGCAGCTGTAGTTGTTTCTCAACCCAATTCTGTCAAAAAGATCCAGTTAATTTGAGCACTTTTAATAGTAGAGGTTTTTGGTTTCCTTTTTCAACCTGGGTGATTTTGACAGACTGTGGAACCGAGTGGGCAGGGGAATGAATTACACTTGGACAGATGGTCCTTTAATTGACGGTGCTATTGCTACTTCTGTGGTGGTGCTGTGATACTGTAATAAACCCGGCGGTGATCATAGCTCTATTGTGGTAGGTGCTATACAAACAGAGATGGAAATAAATCCTGTCCTGGAAAAGCTTACCTCCCTATAAGACAAAATATCCAAGAAGGGGGAGAAGCTGGGGTTACGCAGGTGAAATGATGTGTCCCCCTCACCACCACAAGCACGATGTAGTCCAGATCCTGTAGGGAAACCCCAATAAGAGCAGGAGCTCACAATTACTCAGATTCAAGGGTTTATGAACATGCTGACTGCTCTCAAAAGATAATTATAAATTAGGACTCCCCTCTGGGGAGCAATGAGTGTGAACTTTGGGTGATAAAACCAGACTGGTCCCTGCCATTGTTCCTCAGCCCTTTTCACGCTTTGTCAAAGCCACATCCCTCTTGGCTGGGCTGGGGCTCCCCCTCACAGGGGTTTGTGGGGATGCAGTGGTGTTACCCTGCTGATACGGGGTGCAGACCATCCTTTGGCTGCAGTGGAGGTGCTCCGCTCCCCCCGCCCCCCCGGCTTGTCTCCAAGGGAGGAGCTCACCATTACTCCTGGCAGGGTTTGTGGGGTCCAGCAGAGACTTTTGCTCTACGCACTGTGTGAGCGTGCAGCACAAGTTGCATGGCATGAAGTGCATGCAACCCAAGCAAACAACAAAGGGTTAGAAGGAAGCATTGTTTTCCCACTTTTACAAAGAGGAAAAAAGCACAGGGAAATAGCAAGGTAGATTCTCCGAGGTGAGTCCGTCAGGTTGCCAGTTTTAGTTATCTGATAATTAGACCGCTGCTGTCCCATGGGACAGTTTTAACAGAATTTTAAAGTGACAGAATAAATGCTTTGCAATGCAGTACACATGACATTTCCCTGAAAACTCTTGAGGTCCAATTAGTTTTGCTATTATTCTGGTGTATGACAAGGTGCTTTCCCAGGTATTGCCAGATGACAAACCTTTCTACACGATGAACCCAAAAATTGCTGAAACTTAGTGGAGATGTGCCTATCAGCATGGGGGTACAGTAGAGGAGGAGAAGTGCTGGGCACCAGAAGAAGTACACCACAGTCTCTGGGTTTTGGAGCCTGCCTCACCCACAGGGCTGGACCGCCTGGTGATTTATCAGACTACAGAGGCTACATATCCTTGGGATACCTTCAGGTTTAAGGATAAAATAATAATTTTACTTGTAAATAATTATTAGTAGTAACAGAATATTTTTCAAAGAGAAAGAAAGCCAGACACAGGATTCAGAGAACTTTATGGAAGAATCAGAGAATCATAGAATGATTTAGGTTGGAAAGGACCTTGAAGATCATCGAGTTCCAACCCCCCTGCCATGGGCAGGGACACCTCCCACTAGACCAGGCTGCCTCATCTGATTTTTGTAGTAGGAACCTGGGGAGCTACGTGAGGAAGGCTCTTTTGGGTGATTCCCTGTTTCTCCCTGCTTCTGCTGGTGTCAGCGGGGAGGCAGGCACTGCTGGTGGGATCCAGCCCACAGAGGTTAGTCCAGGCTCACAAAGTGAACCACTAACAAGACCAAGGACCAAACTCATCTCTACATCTGTTGGCTTAATCACAAAGCCATCGCTTCCTGCAACCAGCAGAGCTCTTCCAAACCTGGCTAAATTAACGTGATTGTATCAAAGGGATGCAGAAATGTTAATATAGTGGATAATAATCTAATTATCTTCTTTGTACCACAGAGTTTGTTGGGTTTTTTTGATTTTCCTCTAGGCTATGTTACCCATTATATAGAATTACCAGAATGTATAATCTCGTCCTAATTGCTCATTGATCATTTCTTCTTTATTCACACATTATCTGACCCTAGAAAATGGCTCTGTGTTATCAGGGAAGAGGTTCAAACTTTGTTAGATAAGATCAGGAATTTCTCTGACAAGTACATGTACCTGGAATACCAATCCGGACACATCAATGACTAAAAGGGGAATGGGGATAATCACAACACATATCATATCCCAACAGCTTACTTTGTGTAGTTTCAGCTATGTTTTTCTCCTTGAATTTATGTTTAATTAAACTAATACTATATGATGTTGTTAGCAGGGTTTCTTATTCTTCCTTTGATAGTCTCAAAGCCAGTAAAATAGGCTGTGGTGGTTGAACAATTATGCAATTAATGGCTCAATGCGGTTGGCAAGTGTGTTGCTAGGGAGATAGTCAAAATGATTTTTTTTTATTAGGGCTGTAATTCAAGGTGGGTCCCAAAGAGTATTGTAGTTTCTGCCTTGTTTGCTGTCATCTCTGCTCTAGATGTCAAAGCGAGAGAACCTTGCTTGTGTTGTTTTGAGAGCATAAAGGAAGTGGAACAGAGGACATTTTAGTGTATTGATTTTTCACTTGTTTTTTCCATCTTCCGAAAGCATTTTCTGGCCTTTTGAATTTTCTCTATCAATCATGTTCTTTTTCTTATTGTTGGAATAGTAATAAGATGTTCTATATAAATGTTTTTCCCTTATTATATAATGCCCTTAGTCTGGCTGTAGTCTATAATTATTTTCTGCTCCTACTTTTTGTCGGTAAACACCAGCATGAGATTTTTCTCTTAACTCCTTCACAGTGACATGACTGTGATTTTATTTCCCAGGGGTATCAGCTGGGCAGATTTAAACACTCTTACCCAGTATGAGATAGCATGTGTCTATCCATGACTTTGGAAAGCTCATCCTTAGGAGTTGCTGGCCATAACTATGCCCAGCCTAGGAGAGGTTCAGACACTTGTGGTGGTTCATGCATCAGTGCCTGGTAAAACCAGCAATACCCAGCACAGCTTTGCTGGTCAGTACCTCCGGGGTGGCAATATCTCTGTGCCAGAAAGGCAGATGGACATGCTGGCAGATCTCTGCACTACAGCCATGGCCAAACACCTCTGGCTTCAGGCAAAGGATCCACTGACCCCCTCACAAGTGTATGGTTTGAACTGAACAAATTCAAGGTGTGAATGAAATAAGGTAAGAAAAGAGGCCTTTAGATATGTATAGGGGAATATAGGTGATGCCACACTTAAAGGTATCTTAAAAATGTTCCTACAGCATTGTCCAGTGACTTCTTGGTCAAGATGTATATTGAGGAAGCCGTATCATGATGCATCTTAAAACTTAACCTTGCAATTTGTGTGCTTTTGTCTTCTGACTGCCGGTATAACAAAAATAGTTAATCCATGTGGATGTAAGAAAAGCTAAGAGATATCCTACAAACAGTGAGTAATGCCTCTTACACCCCACCCCAGTCAGCACACTATGCTTCACAGCATGCAGCCCCAGAAAAATAAACCCTCCGCATCGCTCGTATCGAGCCATTTTCATCTGCAGTGAGATGATGAAAACAGACCTGTGGTCCCATGAAAAGACGGTTATCTGCTTGGGTTTCCAGGAAAGCTCTGAAAACTTGGGAGGAATTGGCTTCCAAGCAAACTCCCTTTCCGTTGACCTGCACTACATTTGCAATTCCACTCTCTCAATTAGCAGTGAGCTGCTGCCGGGTGAATGGCATTTAGCTTAGAGGCTTTGAGGGACTTGTTTGCGAGACGCTGAGGCTCCTGTGCAAGGCATGCTGTGATTCTCTGTTTTAATGACATGTCAGAGCGATAGCCTGGGGCAACAGAAATCCACGGACATGGAGATTCTGTGCATTTAAGGTTTTCCCAGGATTTAGGGTATTCACAAAGATTTCCTGAAAAATGTGTCATATTTTCCAGCATATAAAGTTCTCACTTTTGGGAAATGAAATTTCTGTTCTCCCTCTAGTCCTGGGAGACAGACTAGAAAGTGAAAATGGATGTGTTTGAAATCTATGGCTTGGCAGGATTGAAAAAACAGGTTCTTTCCTCAGGAGTAATTTAAAAAAAAAAACAAACAAACCAACACACCTGTGGTTCCCCCGCTCTGTTCCATGTAAAATCAGCAAGAAGATGTGGAGGACAACTGGGAGAGGTTTGCCAGGGCACTCTGTGACATCTGTGGCTGTGCTGCCACGCATCCCAACAAATGAATTCATTCTCATTCCAGAGTTTGTACACCAGCCGGACCAGCCACCTGATACTGCTCTTGCTCTTTTGCTGCTTCATTAGTGTAAGTTTAAACCTTATATTTCGGCAAAATCACTGTGGATGCTGCTGGCTGAAAGACCTCGAGTCCCTGATTTAGAGCACTGCCTGGGGGTCACAGGTTTGATGCTGAGCAAATCTTGTGTGATTAAATAAATATTCAGATGATGAGCAAAACCACTGTGTGGATGAGCGTCTCTGTAAGATTGTGTTAATGACAAGTGAGTCATAGCATTTAGACTTGTGTATCTGTTTATTAAGCTAAACAGCTTGCCTCTGCTCCGGTTCTGTGTTTGTATGGAAACGAAGTTACAGGAGCTGAAGGAACTAGTTCAGTCTACAGAAGGGTATGATGGGATAACACCAAAGAGTGTTCGGTCCGGAGGTGAAGTAGATGACTGGCCCACTTTTGCACCTTTGAAAATGGTCACACTGGTTTCAGTTCACGAAGCCACCCCGGGGAAGGAATGTACGTGGTAGGGCAAGGCTGAAACAGTCTGGCTCTCAGGTTTGTTACTGTAAGACAAACAAACAGCTTGTCTGAGCAACTGGAAAAAGCAGGGCATTATGGCACCGGCTTTTTCTGCAGGTATTAGGAAGATGACCCAAAGAAACACTTTGCTGTTTGACATAGATTAATTAGACCAAACTGTAGTGGGTCATAAAGTTGAGGATGCATTTTAGTCAGACACCTGAACATTCACTGTTGTTCACCCTCCACTTCAGGGTTTTTATTTTCGTTGCTTTTCGTCTTCTAAAGGTACCAGAGAGATCAGAAAGAGGAGGATCACTGAAGGACAATTTGGTATTTCACTCACAGGGATCTGGACAATGTGAAGATGACTAATGCAGCTATTTCAGATGTAAGAAAATACATCCAGTAGGCAGCGAACAACCTTACCCTTGATTCTCTCTAACAGAGCTTCGTAGGTGCGTAGATCGGTGAGTTGTTTGATTTTAAACGTATCTTTTCAAGAGCTGTGAGCAGAACAAGGCCACATCCTCGGATGATGAACAGAATCCTTGTGTGGATGAGTTTCTCTGCAGCGTTGTGTAAATGACAAATGAGTCACATCATTTTGACTAATTGATCTTGTCTTGTGTATTTGTTTATTAACATGAAACCGCTTACCGCTGTTCCCGTTTTGCATTTATATAGAAATGAAGGTTGGAAGTAGTTAACAGTTAAGTTCCCATTGAACTATAATGGTAGAGGGTAACCAGGTGTTTTCAGGTGGTTTTTCGTGCACTTTTTTCCCCGAATTAAAATTTGTGGATCTCCACTGGCCAAATGGATGCCTAACTGCATCTTCCCAATCGGATCCTGGGCCGCGCGTGCCTGCCGGGGTTCCAGGCTGCTCGGGGACAGCAGGTGAGGCACAGGCTGTTGTTGTGGCACACTATGTACTGCACCCGCTGTGGGAACCGCGGGTGTAGAGGGACATTTGGGTACTCCTGGGGTGACTCAGGCCAGCTGGGGGTTGCGTTGCATATAGGGGTGCCCAGCTGTCTTCTACGCGACTTAGCAAAGCGGCATCTGCCAGGTAGGTGCCCAAGGTTAGGGATGGTGATTCTGTTTTTTGTCTCTATCCAGAAACTGATCTGGACCTGAATAGATCACAAGTATATATCGTCAAAAAAAAAAGACACGTGAGAGGAAGATATGCTAAGCTGGAAAAAAATTGGCATCCTCTTTCCTTGTGTGCTGTTTGGCAGGACAGTGCTGTGTTTGGCAAGCACCGCAAGGTTAGAAACTTGTTAGAAGAATAATGAGTATCAAATAATAGTTTTCCAGTTTTGAACCTTTCCCCCCTGCCTTCTTAAAGAGGAAAAATGAACCAAAGTAGTGTAAAGAAGTTGTTATCTGATGCTAAAATCAAGACACAAGCAAACAAAAGCCTATAGAATAAAAAGGAAGCGTGACAATGCTTCGCTTCTCTCTCCTTTCTCTTTTGGTTATTCCTTTCAAATGGCTGATATACTTCAAAGCTTCCACAACCATTTTCTTTTGTTTTCTGTGTAGTTCCAGATTAGGAAACCAAGGGAACTAAATCCTTCAGAAAATAGAATTGCTTTTCATGATGGGACATCCGTGACCAAAGAGGTTTTAAACCTTCACAACAAGCAGTACCTTTCCCAATGTGTGAAATGGTTAAAAAATGTCCACAAGAGGAAAGCAAAATTAATATTGAGGTGTTCGGAGATAACTGTAATCCTATGTGGAGCTCAGGAAGCAGAATTAAGCAATTGTATTTAACAGCAGAGGTAGAATTAATCTCAGTACATTTAAACACACATTGACAACTGAATTGGCAATCACAAGCTACTGGAAAAGAAGTTGAGAGCAGTTTTCTTTCATGAAATTTTGGACTTTTCTCACCAATTAATAAATCCAGAGACTTAAAAGCATTGCCATAGATTTTGAAGCTAACTGAATTAAAGGGAGGTGAACAGTTTGCAAAGAACAAGCTGTACGTAGTCATTTTCAAATTCATATTTCTTCTGTAGATTGAGAATGGAGAAGTGAAATGGACTCTGATGCCAGGTCTATAATAAGCCCAGAGAAGAATGCAATGGGAGGAAAGCACAAAGAACTGTGTCCTTTGCTGATGTGGAATACTGTAGCCCCCGCTCTGTTGGGCTGGTTTGTAACTAGACGAGGCCACATTCTTGAAAGCATTCTCAGTAGGTACATGTTGGCTGCCCAGGCATTGCTGTAGCCTTGGGATGGGACCATGGCTGGAAAAGGCCAGAGGAATTATTTTCATTTCAGTACTTGGTATCAAAAGGAACTTTCAGCACTAAATACATTTAAACAGCCTGAGAGGGAGGAGGAGTACGACAGGAGGCAGCTATAGTTCATAGCTGACTGTGCTCTTGGGGTGACACTCACTAATAACTCGAAGATGCACAAAGCCTCTGGTAGAAAACTGCAGTGACGTGTAGCATCTTTGCAGAGGTACATTATCCACGCTGCCCTTGATGGCCCACAGTATAGCTGATAGAGAGCTTACATGATCTTTTTCTCATCAGTTGTCAATGTTTTTTTGATGGAGAATCCTGGCAGGTAGTTCCCCTCCTGCTTCAATATTGGTTTTAGCAACAGGAAGAATTTTACTGTCTAAAATATTAAACAAGCCTTCAAATATTAAAGAGTTAACATTCTTCTTTTAGTTGCTGAATTTGTATTGGAACCACCTGGAAGCCGCGGTGCAGGCTGTATGTTTGGAATGGGTACCACCGGCGCTGGCGGTACACGCTCGGAAGCAGAGCGTGGCTCTCCACCCCTCGCCTCTCACAGCCTCGAGCTCCGCACAAAGGGAAGAGCTTTCTTTCCAGAATAAGTGACTTTGTTATTGATCTTCTAGGAAACAAATCCATGCCAATGAGCCCAAAGGGCCAGGCCGGTCAAAAGAATAACAGGTTGGTGTTGATGGTTTCTTCTTCCTTTTTCTGTTGCAGTTTTAACTAACGTGAGTCATTAAAATTGGAAGGTGGATAAATGGCAAAATCTGGTTTCGGTGATAACTTCTGGGATCCAAATGCTATCCCTGTTCATCCCCTGTGCTGAAAAAAAAAAAAAAGGGGCAAAAAAAANCAAATAAAAGAGCATTGTGAAGGCAGAGCTAGAAAGAGCTAATGGTGTTCAGAGGTGAGGTGTCCTCACCCTCCCTCCGTCCCCTGGGCATCGCCCATGCAGATGTGCGACTGCAATCACTGTCCCCTGGGCATCGCCCATGCAGATGTGCGACTGCAATCACCATCACCAGTGAACTGCATGAGCAGCTGCTCAGCCTCCTGCCAGGAACCGGTGGGAAAGAAAGGGTGCTGAGTGTTTGCAAACCTACCTATGGAAATCATGCCGTTTGTCGGAGCCTGGCTGCGGACCCCAGTTGCTGTAGCTGCAGTGCCATGGTGGTACAGTATGGAAATGCCCCAAAGCTTAGTTTTCCGACTGCCACCGCGCAGCTGCAGCAGTGCTGGTGTCAAACCCATTGTCTGAAGTGGGATAAGAAAGTAAACATTCAGCTCCAAGTGTCTATATTTCTAAGGGGGAAATGACATTTCATAAATACTCAACTATGCTATTCTCAACATCCAATTTTCTATATTGGATTCATTTCTCAAATCTACTTACTCAGTTCAGAAGACTGAAATGTTAATCTAACAAGTCCTGCAGTTTCATAAGCAGCATGTAGCTTTTCATTTAATCTGACAGTTGCTTTCAAATGACCCTACAGCTTTAGGGCATCAAGGCAACAATTATTTCATTATAACATTTCTATACAATAATAAATAAATCTATGCATGATAACTCTTGAAAGAAAATAACAGGCATATGGTATGGCTGGTATCAGCTATTGAAAGAATGTGTGCTGTTATGAAAATTTGTCTATGAGCACCGCAAGAAACCGCTATTCCCAGAGGCCAGATATCAACTGTGCAGTAAAACCGAGCTGTTCCTCACGATAGTTTACTGTTTCCCTCATCTGCAGAGGAGCAGGCTTTTTGACCTCTGCATTGGGACTGCCAGCAAAAAAAAATCTAGTTAATGACAGTTCTGGTACATTTTAGCATTTGCCATTTTGGAGCCAGCTAAGACTTTCTGTTCAGTGCACCACTGAGCAGTTGTCAGTTGTTAATCAGCCGAAGTCAATTAGTGTTCTTGCTATGTATTTGTTCAGTGTATGACAGCACTGGATGGCTCTATGGGACTGGAAAGCAGCTGGAAAATGGGAAAGAGACATTTCTAGAAATTCCTTGGTTCTGTGCTTCAAATTCAGGACACCTTTGGAAGATTTCACCCCAATTTTAAAGTGAAAGTTTTAGCCAGACCCAATTAGCGATTTTATTTAGCCTTCCAAAACCACTGGCCAAAAGCACAGGGCAGTCGGTTTATCCTCAGAATGGTCACCTTTAGTTTTGCATCCGGGGTAACCTGCTGCATAAGGGATCCCCCAGCAGATGAGAGTGGGACCACCCCAGCGCTCGCAGAACACCTTTGCCTCAACGGGCTTTTGGTCTGGTCATGTATTGTCACTGGGAATGGACTGGTCCTGGGTGCTGCTGGGGAACGTGAAGGGAGTCCAACATATGGATAATGGGCAATAAGGGCAAAAAAATGCCTTCTTTTTGTGAGAACAAAATGCTGTGCAGGGAAGTGTGGGGTAACCTCATCTGAGCTCTTAGCTGACCGTCTTTGAGCCCTAGGTGGGTCTCGAGAGCTCCTAAGGTCCCTTCCAACCTCAGTTATCCTATGCTCCTAAGAAGGTGGGAGGAAAAGGACAGTTCACAACTTTCTGAAACTCTAAGATGCAGCATTGTGTTGAGTCTTAAACAAAATGCAAGTTGTTGTGTTTCTTCTTCACAACTCTCCCCTTCCAGAGCAGCACAGAAATCAATTAGCTTAATTCCTTCTTGTTTTTAAGAAATGAGCTTTCATGTTTATAAAAGTTGAAATTCTGGTTTAAAGGTTTTAATTTTGTTTTAAAGTTCTTCCATTTCTCTCTGGAGATGCATTCCACGGAGCACTGAATATATGCATGTACACGGACAATGGCGATTCATTAACTGGATGAAGTGTGGGGACTTTTCGTCTGTTTTGTTGACACTTCCTTTCATATGGAAAATCCAGTGCCAAGTTTTCATCTATTCATGTTGTGTCACCTCTTGTAAAAGTCAATATGTCACTATTTTCTGTATGTCAGCTGAGACTGATGGGAGTGCTGACTTTAAAGACAGGTCAGAAAGGCATTGGGAAAAAAAAGCAACAACCTTTGCTAAAGCAGAGTGATGCTAAATGTCACAGAACAAAGATTTAGATGCAATTTAGAGAGCTGACATGCAAAATGTGTACACTGTGGAGTTCGGAGACTTGGTTAAAATGTAACGAAGTCTGCGATATTATACCCAGAAACCTTATTACTTCCTCATTCTCCCCCGAAACTCCAATGTATCTTTTAAGGCGCTGAGATCTCTTTTAGCATTGCTGCAGGTCTGCATCAGCTGGCGCAAGACTCAGGGGTGTTTTTGCAGACTGTTGTTCAGCCTTCCCCATCAGTTGGGAGTGTATCTACTCATATTCATTTCAGGATACCCTCTCCTTTTAGATTAGCCCATTAGCCCTGAATGGATTCAGACTAAAAGTTCGGCTTAAAGCTGCTTTTGGCTACCCAGACCGTCATTAAAGCAGCCTAAGGAGAGAGCGGAGGCACTAACTGGAAGTGCTTCAGACCTGGGAATTCTGCACTGGCGTCAGTCCCATTTCCATTCCCTGTCCCTTGCTATTTTTTAAAATTCATGCATTACCATAATGGTGCAAAGTACTACAGAAATGCATACTGCAGCCTGCCTTTAGCACGCAAGAAGTTTAGTCTGAGAGCTGAGCTGAGAGACTTTTATTCATACACGTAATTGTCATCACAAAGACCTATCCTCCCTGCAGCGAATGGGATGGAGGAATTAGGATGCAGATATCTCTGCCTGTCACTCTCCAGAGGTCACTATTTTGGATTGATGAATTGTGAACCAGAGTATCTGCCTGTGTACAGTTTAAGACCTGATTTTTGTCTGTTCTTTCCTGTGACCTCTATTGTTATGCCCATATTGTTACTTCAGTGCTGGAAATCAAAGGCAAGCACAGCCTAAAAATACTGTGAGCAAAAAAAAATTAGCTTTAATAACTTGGTCTTACCTTTGCATTTCAAAGAATCTGTCACACCATTCAAAGATCCACACGTTTTTAAAGCTAATGCCACCTATACCAGAGACGCTATTTTATTCATACCAAAAATTATTGATTCTTTAACTGAATTTGAGTGAAAATACAAGTGAACTAGATGCTCTCTATTCCAGTGATGTGCTGTAGAATCCTTCAGTTCTAGGTCGCTTCATTTTATATACATATATATATATGCATGTGTGTATATGTGTGTGTGTATATATATATACATGTGTGTGTGTGTGTATATATATGCATGTATATATATATAAAAGCATACAGCCAAGCCTGGAAATGACAGAGAAGCATTGCTACCCGGGTGTTCAGTGCCCAGTGTGAAATGAGTTGGCTGCTTTCCTCCGTGCTTGATAGAGACCTGTTCCCATCACAGATCTGTCATCACAAGTGTCACGAACTGACAGCATCTCTGCCGAGAGGCTCGCGGGTCGAGGAGAAGACACGCTGGAGCCACTTGCTTCTCTCAGTTGTTCCTCTGGTTTGAACAACTCGCACGGAGGATATGAAGCTGGGCTCCCTCTTGGAAACACGCAAGTGAAGATCTTCCTTGCAGGCCCTGAGGCAGACGGAGCAGCTTTCTGGTCAGGTATGTCCAGATTTCTCGCGCCGAACTATCGGACAGATGTCCTTTGCTAAACACTATTCAGGGCATCTGTTTCCCTGAGCGCTCAGGACTTCTCTCAGATTTACACACAGGTCTTTGTGCTCAGAGAGAAAGCATCATTATTTTACAAAAAGTTCCTGGATATTAATGTACGATTTTATGAGACCTTATATATAGGAGGATGAAATGAAATGAAAGCAATATTCTGTCATTTCTAGTTCCACGCTGCACCTTTTTTTTGGAAAGTATGAAAATAAAGGAAACCTGTCAAAACAATTTAAAACCAAAAGATTCTACTTTTAGCTTCTTCCGATAGTCCAAGCTGCTCCTGGGGAACTTTGAGGGTCTTACATCCATGGTTTTAAGAACTTTGATCAGCACAACAGTTTGAATAATTGTGAGTGACAGCCATAATTATTTAAACTATTGCACTGTGTAGCCCCACCTCCCCTTTAATGGTTCAGGGAGGAATATATGTATCATATTAGCATAAATTTAATTTACTGTCTCATATAAAATGCAAATCAATAAGGCTAAACTTGAAGTAGCATTCTCTTAGTTTTCAATGCAGGGCAAGGATTCTTACCAAGGGCGAGGGATAAACAAATCAACATAAATATGTGCGTAATTTGAATTCATCTATGAAGACAGAGCACAGTCCTTCTAAGTGTCCCCTTTAGGGGTCTGGCTGATGCTGGTTTAGGATTTCTAAATTTTTTGCTCTCTACCTGATGGTTTTCTCAAATGTGATGTGATGTAGTCCCCCTCAAATTCTTTGCTAGAAACCCTTATTTACCTGCATTTTGAGGTCAGCTCTATAGCAATGCCAGTGAACACCAATTGAGGGTGTGAATTCCCAAAATATTTTCAATCCAAGACCAAGATCTAGCTTCTGCTTTAAGGCTGACCGATATCTTAACTCACCGGTGGATGATCCGTTTACTTCCTTGGGACAATTAACCCAACAGCAGTTATCACGGCTATGGGTGTCAGCAGCCAGCACCATATCAACATCTCAAAATCTTGTAGCCTTCAACACTCAAGCCACACCTGTAAATGCTGCTTTCCTGTACACAAAAGCTCCCCTCAGAACCTTGTTTTCTGGCAAGTCTGGGAAAATAAACAGGCTTTGAAGTGTGCCCTGAAAGTCTTTCCAAACTGTAAGTCAAATGCGACTTTCTACAAGATGACAAGAGTTTAACATGATTCCTACATTTTATATATATATATATATTTTAAGTCAAAGTTCTTTATTTATCATAGGATTTGAGAAACAAAAGTCTCCTGCCTTTGATTGCCTGGGAGAAAACATTTTACAGATGCCTCTATAGAGTTCTAAGGGTTGTTTAAAGTCATCTGCTTTTCTAAAGATGGAAGTTCAAGGGAAATAATTTCAAAGAACCTCAGAGGAGAGAAACCGAAGTTGGCATATCTTCTCATTTGTATATTCTTTTGCTCTTATTTGAAAGAAGAAAAAGTCTTGTTGTTTTGTGTAGACAGAGGAACTGAGATGGGAATTGCCAAAAATTTAAATCAGCTCCAAAGAAATGAAGACGTTTTCTATCACCTGCTGAAATCAATGGGGTATTGCCTTTGCTTTATTCCAGAACTGGACCTGGATGTAGATAATGCAAATGGAATTGTAAGCAGAGGTTAAAGGCAGAATATAATGGTTAAACCTCTTCAGCCTCATCAATTCTTTATTAAAGATGCTGTTCAGAGCAAGGCATTTGAGTAAAATCTCTTTAGGAAACTTCGGCAAGGCTGAAATGTTGGAAAATGGTGGAAAAGTGTTCTTTTGTTCATTTTCCTAGCAGTTTTCACTATATGTTACCATCTGTGTTCAAAGTACCATTCTGTCATTATTAGCCTTTTTGTGAAGGTGATGGAAATGCCTAGTAACATTTAGGAGATTTTCTAGGATTGGAGGATAATTTCTAGTTGCAACTTGCCTTCTTCATGTACAAACAGTGTTTCTGGAACAGAAGTCGTCAGAAAGAGCATTCTGCAACCCCCTTCACCAGGAATCACTCGGCCTTTGAAACAGACACTTTGAGAGTCTGCTGCTTCTCTTCAGGGATCCATTTAGAAACAAATACTGCAAAAAAAAATGTCTACAACTTTATTGAAAAATGTTTATTTTATTCATCCACTGAAAAACCTGAAACAACAGTGAGAGGCTTTATAAACAGCCTGCAAGAGGTCTCTCTGGCCATTTCTGCTTAGAACATAATCTTAAATTATTATATCATATTGAACTCACAAAAATAAGAAAAGGCTTTAATTAATTAAAATAAATACATTGATAGCCTTTCATTTACCATTGGCATGCTTACACTTGGCACCTCCTGGACGGTTCACAGCAATATGACACAATAATTTCAAATTGGATGAAGTGATTATATTATCTAATTTAGAATACAGTTGCATCATGGGAAAGCAGATTATCAGACAAAATGGTGTGTCAGCTTTATTCAGGAGAAAGGAGAATTGTATAGATTATTTTTCCTTCAGATCTAATATCTGCTGTTCACAGTAAGTGACTGTATTTTCTGCTTGGTCATAGTTAATTTTCTTTCTGTTTTTGACATATTTTCCTGATTTTCATAAAAATATCCTGTGTTATTATATTACCTATGAAGTCAAGTTCTGTTTTAAGATAGTCTCTCAATTTAATTTATTTGTGTCTTCACCTAGCTCCATTTTCCCCCCAACATATTTAGGGCTCAATGACTTAAGACTCCTCTCCAGAATGCTTAGAAGAAAGCATTTGACAGCTCATTTTGGTCCTCTCTAATCTAATCTTCTCCAGCCTGCACACAAGATCGGCGCTCCTCCGCACCTCTTGTCTAACAGCCTGGGTCAAGCCAGACCCTCTCTGGATTTAAGTCACTGAAAGGCAACGGTGGTATGAAGCACCTTCGTCAAACATGGAGTCATTTATTACTATGATCATAATAGCCATTTAAGAATGGTAAGTTTCCAAAGGTCATCCTTAATTAGTTTACTGAATTGTATCAGCAGACTGATATCCAAAGAGTGTGTTTTTGCTTAGTGTCCTCACTGCTTACTGTCTTTCTGACTCTCATACTTACCATCTTGCCCTCTTGCATTTGATGTTTGATCAATATTATCAGAAACCCGATCTGGTTGCCATTGAAATGACTGCAAAACTTTCTTTGTTTTGACTCGAAACATGACCAGGCTCAGATTTTTGTCTTTTAATTAACAAGAGGTTTTAAAGATGAGTCTCATTATATCTGGCTTCATTTGATCTGTGTAGTGACCTTTTCTGGTGCACTCACGGATGCGTTTCGGAGCCTCGCTGGTGCAGAGGAGAGCCCTTTCTGTAGGGGCGAAGGGAGCAAAGCAGCAGAAGAATAAAACAACCAGCACTGAAGATGTCCCAAGAAGAACAAAGACTACGACTAATTAGATTACTTTATGGCAATGTTTAATCTTTACAAATCAACTGAGATTTGTTTTCCATCTCCGTTCCCTGGTGGTTTCTCTGAGCTATACAATATCAGCGTATTCTTTGTAGATGTTGTTCCCAAGACTGAATAAGACCCTTGTGAAAACGTCTAACCATCAGACTTTGCTAATCCACTTTTGCAGATTAATGTCTAAACTGAACTATAGCGTCTGTCCAGCAAGAGTACCTGGCATTCTCTCTGCTGTTTTCAATACACCTTTGTATAATCACCGGTCCCAAAGAAAGGATTAGTCTGTCATTTCTTAAGATTAATTCATCTTCTTTAAATCTCTTTTCAATAAATCTCTGAAATTAAGAGAAATGTTATAAATAAGGGATTTAATCAACAATGTAGTTTTATGTAGTTTTAGTGTTCATTTTTTCCAACGTCGGTCTGGTCTCTATGCTTTCTAAAGTCTGTGGAGATTATTCTGTTTCTCTTCCAATCTTTTCATCTCATCTATATGAAATATTTAAACTTTCAACATTTAATAATGATGAATAAGATCAAGAATGGAGCTTACAGCAACTTCAGGAAAATTCTTTCATTTCAGCCGGTGACGGCCTGAGAGCATTAAAGTTACAAAATCAACTTTCTTCTGTTTCCTTTAGGGTGATATTGCTGATGCTCCTTTTTCTTGAAATGTATCTCTTTTTTTATGTTCTTATCATATTTCAGACTTGCTGACTAAAAGGTCCACATTTTGCCTGGTCCATTTACCTATAAAACATGGTTCTTTACGTTGTTTTTTCTGAGATCAGTGTTTAGGAGTGACCTCAGGTCTTTTGGCTCCTTAGAGCAGAGGAGAGGAGCTTTGTCCTGTCTGTGAGCCTCACGCAAGCTTCCCCGATGAAATTATTAAAAATACTCCTTACTGAATGTGAGGAAGTGTTGAACGACAGGGATCAGAGGAAGAACTGAAGTATCTATCACAAGTGCTTCTCAAATCCTAATCTTTTAAACATATTTTAATGTACCAAAATCTAAAAGCTTTCTAGTGTTACTGTTATTCCTTTGTAGTTTCACCCCTTTCTCTCTGAGACAATTTTGAACTTCCATAAGACAGATATACATATAAGAAGTGGTAATTCTCTCCTTGTGATTCTTGCATTCAGATGTATTGTAGTGGATGCTAACAATATATATTTTAGTTATGGGATGTTTATTCAAGGTGCATACTTTTCCAAATGACATATGCAATTTGCAGATTTCATTTGTTTGCTTTCCCCAGTTCTCTATATTGAGGATAACACACCCAATCACTGCCAGACATTTCTGCCTTTTAGGAAAAAATATTAATTAATTAGCAGTTCCAATTTTTGCTGTTTCTTCTACTAAGTACGTATTTTTTGTGTGGATTTATAAGTTAAAGCATCATATCCCTTTATTCAAAAATTAATCCAAGTTATTGATCAAATTCCATTTCTGTCTCGTTTCCATCCGTGCTTTGAGTTAGTTCCTCAAATTAATTACCCTTTACACATGTGTGTATTTATTATTTTCATTTTTTTCATTAATGAGCACATCATCATTAAAAGACCTACATAAGCAAGGCTGGAACAAAAGAGTTCAGCGACTTGAGGAAGAGGGTTTCCTCTTTCCTCATCTCCCACACACTCCCATTCATAATTCTGATGTTGCCTTATTATTCACCTGTCCTTAAGGGGATGAAGACATTCTGGAGATGGAATCCTAACCCCCTCATACTGCTCATGCAGAGAATAGTCAGCAGTTGATCCTCCTGCCTATTGGCAAGTGAAACCAGTGCAGGGGTTGGTAGAAAGTGGTAGAAGAAAGTGATTTCTTTGATGGTCCTGCCAGTACCCTCAGCCCATGGTGCTGATAGTGCCTGGGCCAACACGGATGGCAGTATGAAACCTGCGTTTCTGAAAGCTTGGTTCTAAGTGGATTGTGAAAGAGCACAGCAAATTCTGTTGCAGATCTGAAAATATAACTGAGGTCCTCAAAGTCCCAGGACACCCCTCTCTTTAGACCATTCATGGCCTTGGTGGTGTTAGGGTAACAGTTGGACTCGATAATCTTAAGGGTCTTTTCCAACCTAAATGATTCTATGATTCTATGTCCCTAATTTGAACTTTTCTAATGGTTGTACCTAACATGAATGGGTTTCATCTCTTCTCTTTTCTCTCTTCTCTTTCTCCTCTTCCTTTCTCCTCTTGTCCTGTTGTGCTTGTTCTAGTTCTTCATGAAATGCCTGAAAATAGATCATTATGCCAAGATAAGGCTCCTCTGATTCTTCTTTTTATCACCTCAGAACTTTTTAATGGTAAAACATATGTAGGTACTGAAGGTTGTTCCTTTAGAAGAAGCCTTCATAATTACAGCTTTAAGGCAGAAACATGTCGTAGAGTTTACATGCCATTTTAGTTTCTTGTTTGTTCTGCTTTACTTTCATTTCAAATTGGGAATGTAAAAATAGCAAATGTCTTCATTTTGTTTACGCTGATTTCATGACTATATAGGGCAAATTTTTTCTGGTTTCATGGTTTCATTTTGTATCCAACATTTTACAGTTTGATCTTTTTTGGTCTATAACAGAAGTATCTTTGGTGACTATCTATCTGTTCCTTACTGTTTGCTATTTAATAGTTGTCATTTTGTGGCTTTACTACCATTATCTCAAAAATGTGCCATGGCCAATGTACACATCAGAATACCACCACCAAAATGTGGTAATGGGAACATCCCTGAAGGTGTTCCCTGCTCTGGTGTGCTCCTTGTCCTCCCTCCGCTCAAAGGAGCACAGGGGGAAAAAAAGAAAGAAAAATAATGCCTAAAAGTTTCCTTTTTTTCTTTTTTTGGTAAACTTTGTTTCTCCCTGCCTGGCAGGAGGGAGAAGCGGCTAATGTCTCCCTGCTGAAAGCATTAACTGATTGCATTGTTGCTTGAGCACAGCAGCTGTCCTTATACATTTAGACTCCCAGTGACAACAAAATTAAGGCAGCCTCCCCTTCTGTCAGGCAATAAAATGATTTTCTCAACTTCTTTATTTCTTCTGAGAACTTCTTAGTGCCTGCCTTCCCATGACTGCAGTGAGTCGCTACATTCGAACCGATCATAATGAAGGGGACCTTTTACTCAGTGCTTTCTGCAAAGGAGAAAGGAAAATTAAAAAATAACCCAGATTCCAGTGTGCCCCGAGGACTGATTTCCTCCGCTTTTCCATTTGCTCTAAGTTTGTTGATGTGAGTGGGTGTTTAATCTCATTTATACCACCAGCGCTATGCTCGGTAATTGCCCGTTGCTTTCTGGTACCTGACTAAATGGATCTTGCTATGACACCCGTGGCAGAGCACCGTCCCCTGGCAAGGAGGAAGGAGGGTGCTCCTGCATGGTCTTAACTATTTCATTTTTGAGTCTGGAAGGGTCCTAAAGCTTTCTGCTAGATGGCGAAACTAAAGCATTATCCACACGTTTCTGGCAAGCTTTCTGTGTGCCAGTGTCTCCAGCATCCCCTGTCAGGCTAAGGGCTCCCAGTTGGGAGTTGGAGCCAAATGCCATCTGCTCTTGCAGTCCTACTGGGCTGCGTAGCACGAGGTGGGTAACAAGGCCTTTGGATGTCTTGCGATGACTGTGATGGTCTTCTGCCACTGCTCTGGGCTCTGTCAAAATCAATCTAATCAGGCAATTCAGGATTTTCCCGTCAGATCTGCAGGAGGCAGCTGCCCGCCGGCCGCAGTGCCAGCGGTGTCAGGGAGACAGACCGGGACGGGGGGAGCAGCACGGGGTGGGCTCGGACTCCTGAGGCAGCTCAACCAGCCCCACGGTGCTTTTCAATAATTTTATACCTAAGTTTTTCCAGCCCAAGGGCTCACTCTTCTGACTCACCCAAAGATTTGGACAATTTTTTTTCTTTTTGCCCTTTGTACCAGACAATAACGTGACAATGAGGCTGTCTTCAAAAGACATGTAAAAGTCCCACGTAGTTTCCCCTGCCAGGATGTTAAGATGACATGGAAACATAACTTACTAAGAAAATAATTTTATACGCAGTCCTGTCCTCTTTCAATGACCTATTTTGGATACTTCTCTTTAAGCAGACATCCTACCTGCAATAAAAGAGCAATAGGGATTGAAGGTGTACCACTGCTGCTGAATAGCTGAAGTGTATTTCTATTGTGAATATATACCTGTATTCTCAGCTTCTGATTTTATATATATTTAAATTTAAATATGTACTATTTTAAATGGGAAAAGAATCCTTCAATCTTTAATAACTTGTTTTGTCCGGTTCTGATTGTGTCTCTTTATGTGCAGCTGCTAGTTCCAGCTCGATACTCTAAGAGCACCGACTCTACTACAACTTATAGATTACAGGGGAAAAAAACCCACAGCACTAGGCTAAATCATCCAAATTTGCCACAGCAGGATCCTTCACCTATTTTCTGAAACATTTAGTTTCATTTTTTCCTCTCCATCTGACCCTTGCAGCTCAGTATTGGTAATTAGCCCCCTGCTTCCTCTGTAGCTACTAAAAACTGGGGAAAAATAAATGTTTCCATTTTAAACCATTATTGCAAAGGCACAGCCGTGGAACACTGGAGACTAACTCATGATGTAAGGGCAATTTTCATAAAATGACACTCAGGCATTCGGGTTCTAGCCTTCAGAATTAAGAACAGTATATTTTCTTTCTTTCTTTTTTTTTTTTTAAATGAAAACTTGAGGCAGTGCTATTTCTGTGGTTTCAGAGTATGAACTCGGCTGTTGAAATCTCAGCTTGAGATGTCCTGAAGTCCCTTATACAAAACCCTCCAAATTGAGATAATAGAAATCAGTATTAATGTAAGCAAAGTAAAAGTCTTTGGGAACGTGATTTCTTCTCCAGTGGTACCCAAAGGAAATGATGTCTATACGGAAGGATGGTCAAGCGATGAACTTTTTTTTTTAAAAAACTTATTGCAAAATCTGCAAAATGATTTACCATCACACCTAGTCCTAACAGTACTTGAGAGCTTTTCGTAGCAGCGCCCTCGACAAAATATCCTTCCAATTACTGCATCTATGTCACTCAAATCAAAATTGAAGTTTAAAGAATCCAGCAAAAGGTTAGATCAGCTGCTACACGGTTGTTCAGTTCTGAACTTTCTGCAGACAGATACAATTAAGCAGATATTTCATTAAGTCAGTAAATATCAAAACCAGGCAAGAATTTACCAAAAGCTCTATGGAAGTATTGCACCTTGCTAGCTATGAACCTGCTACTCTGCTTCTTGTTCAATCTATGGATTTAAATTTAAATCCTGTTCTCCTCTTTCTACAAGGGACATATTAGAACAGATGTTATCGACTGAGAACCTACTCCTACAATGGCACTGTGTCCAATTCACCCGATTTTCTTATGAAATGTGATGGTTTTCTCTAAGCTTCAGCTGCTTGTACCAACCAGTTGTACAGGGAGCTCAGCCTTTCATTCATTTCAAGAAGTGTATTTCTGACAAACAGGATTGAGGGCTTGGGTGCACACTGAAGGCTCAAAAAGCCCCATATTTATAAATGATAAAATTACTGCCCAGTTTGGGTAGCAGTTGTGATTTTTTTAACGCATTCACCCAGAAGTAAGCGGGTGCATGCGGTGAAGGCACTGATGCTCGTTGCATGGAGGTGCAGAGGAGCGTAGTGGAGATGAGGAAGGGCAGGACACCCCACCCCACTGATGGCTGATGGTACGGAGTGGTTTTCAGAGGAGATGGAAACAACTGACGGAGAAATGTGAAGGACCTTACGGTGTTCGCTGGCTTGGTTGGAAGACTCTGGCTCCCCAATTCCCGCGTCTCTCTCCTCTGCGCTTCTTATGATTCTGAGAGATTAATCTGGAAATAATGTTGCCTTTTTGCGTGTTTTTATTGAGTTCCCCTTTTCCTGTGAAGGTTTTATCTTCTCCACTGTTGACTTGATGCCATTCTGCTTTAGAAATTCTACTCAACTTCGACTTTTCTTGTAGCACAAAGGCAACCCGAGAGCCCTTCAAGACATCATTAAAATTTTTATTTCCATGCCTTTCACAGCCCCTGGAAATACATATTGTATTACATGCCATCATTGTAAATAACATTTCTCTTAATGCAATAATCTCAGTCTAATCTTCCAGTGGTGTGAATATGCTAAAAGGAAGGCTTAAAGAGATAGATGTTAAATAAATTAAAATGAGCTAAGGGAAGATGCTTTATAACCCTAGAAATATTGCAAGCATTATTTAAAGTAGTTAATATTTTTACAGCCTCGTGAATGTTAATCTCTGGGAAATCTCAGGTAGCAAATATAGTTTTAATTCTCAATTTTAGTTATCACAATCTGGAACTGTAAATTAATTTCAACACTATAAAAAGTAATAGAGACGTTTATTTTCTTAAGCAATCTGGCTTATTCAACTGCGGACTAAATCTGAATTAATGGTCATGGTATGCCGAATACAAAATTAGTAATAATGTGAAATGCACATAACGATAATATCTGCTGGAAGAGTTATAATGCTGGGGCCCAACTTTTTCTCATTAATATACTCCATTACTATTAAAAAAATGATACTGAGCTTTCTGGCTGGCACTTGAGTGCTTTTCTGGTGACTTCTTTATAAAAAATGACACCTTTTGCGGTATCACCATAGCCTAAGTGTACTTCATTCTTTTGGGGATGCATTAAACATAGAATTATGGCGCCTGTTGTATTTGTATGACTAAGCAGCAGACTAAGGCAAAAACCTTAGAAAAGTCACTGGATGTGACAGCCAAACTTTCAGGATAGATGGAAGAAGTTGCTAAGCCCTTCTTTTAGTCATAAATAATGGAAACTATTGGGATGAACAACGAAACCCCACTGCTGGTCAACAAAAACACTGTGCTGTTCACGAGCCATTGGCACTGCCCTGTCCCAAAGGAGATGTTTCTTCAGTTGTAGATTGAGGACTTGTATGAATATGTATGTATGGCCGCAGAAGTGCCAAGAGAAACAACAAGGTGCAATCCAGATGAGTGCATGGGGGACTGAAAATATGTTCGAGAAAGTGGAGAGGCTCAGAGGCTACAGGTGGTACATAGGAAGCTGTGAGAAAAAGTGTTTTCCAGTGTTTGATCCTGTTGTGTGTCAGAAACCAGCACTGCTTTTTATACTGTTTTTCTTTTTCCTTAAGTGATAGAGTACTGCCAAAGAGATGTATTGCTTTGTTTATCTCCCTAGCAGAAGCATCCCACCAGACTTTCGCTGTCCCTTGACTCACTCAGACCAAGTTTATTAATGCAGGAATTTTCCAGCAATAGCCAGACTATCCTGGTGTTCACCCAAACATAGCCCTGACAACTGCATTCAACAGAAGTGTCTGGACATGGTGGGGTGGTGTTGGGCCGGTGCAAACTTGGTGGAGGAGGTGGGGTTGGTAGCCTGGTTCCTCACACCAGGTCCCCATGGCGAGCTCAGCCCACCCGTGCCTCTGCTGGGCCCTTCATGCTCAAAGGTTATTTGAAAGCCCTTACAAACCGGAGGTGAATTGCTCTGTCCTTGTGGCATTAAACAAAAGTCAAAGCAAATAGCAAAGCAAGAATGAACTTATTCTCCAGCATTAAAGATGAACATCTTTGCTGTGCGAGCTTGCAGAGAAATCTGTCCCACCCCTGTGGATGCTCAAGGGCTGTCCTCCTCCCCGGAGCCAGGCGCTTAACAGGGGGCAATGTTGGAGGGTGTCCTGGTTTGAGCAACACAGGATTAATTTCTCTTTCAGTAATTTCACTTTTCAGTAAAGTCTCTTCTAATGCTACAGAAAATGGCATTTCTAGAAGACTCTAGTGTCCGAATTTGTGAAAATATTTACTTTATAGCCAGCTATGGGGTGTGGGTTTCAAGGTCTTGGTGTTTTCGAGCTCCCCAGGTGTGGGGGTGAGGAGCAGCGAGACCCGGGCACTTTGACCCACGCTGGCCAACAGGGTCATTGCATACCATGAACGTGATGTTTGATATAAATTAGAAAGTTTGCTGCGAAGTGCTGTCTCTCCCTTGATGACTGCTATCCTGAGAACTCCTTGCCCCGGTGCCGGAGCCCTGAGCCCTTCCCTTCCTCCCAAAGCCGCAGCGCTCGCAGAGTCCCACATTGGCTGTCCCCTGCTGGGAGTGCACAGCTTCTACGGATGGAATGGACTGAGGATAATCCTCGTATATTGTATATTGGTATTGAGACCAATACTGGTTCTTTAGTATTATTAATGTTAATTATTTAGTATTATTCTATTAAATCTGTTTATATTTCAACCCCCGGGTTTCCTTGTTTTTTCCGATTCCCCTTCCCGGGTGGGGAGGGGTCATCGTGTGAGAGAATAATTGTCTAAACGACAATAGATAGTCATGGCTTCTTCAAAACCATAACAGAGGGCTGTCGGTTCTCAGTTTGTATTTCGTAAATGGGGTGAGAGGGGATGGAAGCGGTCCTGGTCACCTGCCGCTGCATTTGGGGAGGATGGCCTGGGGGCAGTTGATGCCCTGTGGGGGTCAGCAGAGGCGGGGGGGGGCACTGGGGGAGGCTGGGCTGGAGGGGAGCGCGGCAGCCTGCGGCAGGGACGGCAGCTTCTCCTGCCGAGGACACAACCACCTCCAAACTTTTTTATACCTGAGGGTGTTTCTGCAGTGAAAGTAAAAGGTTTTGTGTTCAACAGCATTTATTTTATTTATTTATTTATTTTCACTTTGGGCTAACGAGCCTGAGTCAGGAAACCACGCAGGGAAAATCAGTATGCTTTCCCAACAGCGCAAGCATCAATTTAAATCTACGAAGTTGCAGTGGGCTATATAAAGACTTATTAATCAAAACATTTGCAAAATATTGACTGCGCACGTACTCTGTTAGGCCTGAGAGATCATCTGCGAAGTAAAGCTTGAATTAATCACTTCTTCTCATAAATTAATCTTTGCAGAATAGAAAATATGTAGGAGATATTTGTGGATATTTTTCTAACTGTGTTTTGATAATTGCATTCTCTAATTTAAAACTATTTCCACTCAACAGTTGTCATGTAGAGGGTAGAAACAAAAACTCAGGGTACGCAGCCAAAGCACCGCTCACAGAACAAATGTTGCTTTGGAGCGGGGCTGGCTGCCGTCTCCCCCCGACCCCTCTGAGGGGACGAGCCCAAAGCACGAAGCTCCCGCAGGGGCCAAACACAACCGCGGAACAACACCGAGAGCGTATTGCCACCTCTTTTGGCTTAAACGGCTCTAGTGAACACAAATCTAGGAAAACCTGGTCAGGAGGATTTGGCAGTGCCCGTTGCCTACAAAGATAGAGTTGTACCATGAGAATAAAGCAGAAGAAAACCTGTTACTGATTGAAAAAAAAACCCCACCATATTTTTGCATCCAAACAAAGAAATGTTCCCATTTTTCTTTTTAAAATCGTGGTTTGTTTAAGAAGTCCATCTTGCATCTTCTAAATGCACAATGTTATGCTGTTAAGTAAAGATTAAAACACGAAAACAGTCTTTGCTGAAAAATTCCCAAGTTTTAGGTTTTGTTTCCTATCAGAAACCAAAAGAAAGAAAACTGGAAAACACTAAAACCCTAACTCTTTGCGGTTCCAACAGGGACCTACATTTTTGACAGCTCTTTACAAACATGAAGGCATCCACATTTCTGTCTGAAAATCCCTGTAAACTACTCGCAGTTCTCTGGTTACCAGCAAATTGCTTTAATGAAGACTTTGCATGAAAAATATGTGAGTGTTTTAGTGTACTTAGACCTCAAAAGAAATGTCATAAAAATCAAGTATCTCTGATAAAGCAGTATGTGATGTGTTTCCCAAAATGAACTTTCCCATGCGCAGAGGACAGATGTCTTTCCACCCGTGCCTGTCTGGTTGGGAGCGGCTCACAAATTTGGAGGCAGCGTCCTGGCCACCTTGAATGACGATGAAAGCCTTATTAAACACTGGATATTGTACTGATTAAAAACCAATGGCATAATTTGGCCTGGGCTAGTTAATTTTATTAAATGCTAAGGTATGTACCGGCATAGCCCAGAGTGCTTATGAATCAATAAGTGCTGGCAGGGTTATTTCACTTGAAGTTGTGAATTGCGGCAAAGTGAGGGTACAACAGTTAATGTCTTTAATTTCAAAAAAAAGAATCAGTTTGTAGGGCTGGCATAATGGTAAACAACGGCCATGATTTTATTTCATATGTGCCTTTTAGTGGTTTTATGAAGATGTTTCATAAACAAAGTTTTAAAGTGCAAGGCATGCTATTATTTAATTTCCTCAGAACAACTAATAAGCGAGAGCGCCAGCGATGTATTTATAGCAGGATGTATTTATAGAAGAAATCTTCCAGCGACTGAGGGGGTAATGGGAGAGGCACACACATCCCCTAATGCAGAGAAATGATTGGGAGCGCATACTTACAAATATAACACCATAGCTAAATTAGACAAATTATTATAGGCTCCAGATACCACTGTCTGCTATACACTGCCTACTGCTGCAGAATCACTCCTGTGATTTTCCTTCTCAGAGGAGAGAGGGAAAATAAAAAATGTATTACCCTTTTCATTACACGGCGCTCTATTTTCTGCTCCTTATATATATGTGCGTGTGTTTGTGTATATATATAAAAGCTCGCTTAGTTACTAACTTTTATTTTTAATGTTATTTTTGCTAAGTGCCCTCAGCTCCTCTGTGCGTGCCCAGGGTGGGCGCGTGTTGCTGCGGGAGATGCTTGAGCCCCACATGCTGCGCCTGCCCTGGGGCAGCCCAGCCCGCAGTGATTTTGGAGCTGTCTATTCATTCTTTGGAGACAGAAATTCATTCTGAGGAAAAGAGTGAAACCTAATCTAAGTCCATAAAACCAATCTATTCTCTGCATTAAATCCATTACTTAATGGAATAAACTTCATCTTTCGCCAACCAATACAAGAGGCACTGAATACAGTATCTCTCTTCTAACAGATAATTGTGATAGATACGGGGAGAGAGGTGTGTGTGTATATTAAACAGGAGCAGAAAGATTATTTTATGGTTTAGACTTTAGGAGAAATTTTCAAAATCTTTGTGTGACTCAGTAGCCCGGGAGAGTTTCTCTGTGAGAGAATATGTCTGAACTGGAACAGTATAGGTGTTTATAGACGTTCTCTACAGAAGTTATCTCTTGATCTATAATAATTTTACTTTACGTGTTTCACTAGATAAGGCATATATACAAATATATAAAAAGTACACATATATAAAAATAAATACAGTAATACTGAGTGTAAACCTCATGCAGAACAGATTACGTGAAATAAGAGTGAAAATGTTCCATCCTACAGACAATTCTGAAATTTCTTACCGCTGTAAATGAGAATGGTTCGAAACTTTATTCTGAACTATTCTTTTTGAAAACATTAGAAAGCCCTCTTTACTTGCAGTAATGCTGGAGAAATATTGTTTCTAACGTAAAACGGCGTGTGCCTGTGCTTGGGCACACCTGTACAAGCTGGAGTGGGAGAGGGTGTGATAAACCAGACACATCACTCGTTATAAGCCGACAAAACTGCTGAGTGAAATGTTTTTATGAAGCAAAACGGTGCATGCAGCAAAAGAAAAAAAAAAGTCATAGAATCAGAGATGTAGAAAAGAATATCCAGTTTAATTCTGAGTCACTGGGAAAAGTATCTGCTGAAAACATCAAAAATCAGTGTGTTTTGCTGTGAAGAACCAGTGTTTTCTGATGGGAAACTGTTTCACGAAACATTTTCCAACCAGCTTTAGCACAAATACTGCCAATTTTCATTGTGTGGGAAAGTGAAGAATATATTTTATTTTACCTTCAATTCCAGCAGTGTGCAGGAAAGTGCCCTCTTTAATAGAAGCCTTTGAGTCAGAGAAGTGGCGGTGAGGAACACCGCCGTTAATGGGACAATAGCCCTGATGTTCCTCTGCCCCTCTCCTGACCTTGAGTAAGCAAAAACGTTGTTATGAAATACCACTCAGTAAAACGGCGTTTCTTCAGACAAGCTCATAAAATCAAATAATGACTGGACTGCCAAATTTCTGGATGCTCAGAGCTGATAATATCTTTCCTATTTTATCTTTTTTTTTTTTTTTTTTTAAAGTAGCAGGAAAAGCAACTGGCTAGAGCAGAACTTTTCTGCAGCTGCCCACCTTACTCTTTTTCTCTTTTCCGAGGGCTTTAACAATTGGTCTGTCCCACTGATGTTTTTGCATGTTTGCTGTAATTTAGCTATATCGCCATACCATTATTGGAAGTAGCTTCCAGCTTTGAGGGCTCATTTAAAATCAAAGAGGAGCCAACTTTGGCACCCCTTGGTGGCTGGTGTGGGGGGAGAGGGGCTGAAAAAACTCATGCTGTGTCTTTCACTGTGGAGTTTGAGACAAAGCTTTCTCTTTTTCTTTTCTTATTTGTTTCCATATCTCTTCATCTGGCCTTTCGGGGGCCTTTTTCTCCCCCCTGCTCTGTTACGACTCCCGTGGGCTGTGCAAGGTTCTCCAAGAGCGTTAATTCCATTTGAAATTTGTCACTGTAAAAGAAGCACTGAATCCTCAGTGGAGGGGAAAAAAAGTTGCGGTATTTGATGTATGGCTTTGCTTTCTTTGTTGGTTTGGCTTTACATTTTTTAGAAACTCTGCAGGATAGATTTGAAGCCTGGGTTGGCAGAGAGCCTCAAAAGAGAGAGAATTTACCCTTGAGAATATCTGCCTTTGAAGTTAATTCAGTTTTCCAGGCTCCTAATGAACTAGAGAAGTTGCAGGAAGCCACGATACTTTGCCCGGGTGGTGGGCTGGATCCGGTGTAGTGACTCTGGAACTCACTCGAAGGTGGACTTTCCTTTTCTTTAGCCAGAGTGGCCTGAGAGAGCAGCTCCAGCAGGAGAGCGGCCAACCCCCGATGCAGAATAACCAGTTGAATGTACCAGGGGCACACGATCCTTCTTACCTCCATTTGGGAAAACTTCAGAATGGCGTTAACGGCAGTTATATTCGCTTTATGGCACTGTAAAGCAACATCCCTATGGCAGAGCCAGCTAGCAGAGATGCTGGCAACAGCTCTTAGGTGTTCGAACTTTGTTTGCTGCAGGTAGCACTGAATATTCCTAATAGAGCAGGAAAAAGAGAAACATTTCAGCCATTGAGGAGGACCTTGGGATGCCTCAAGCCTTCACAGAATCACAGAATCCCAGACTGGTCAGGGTTGGAAGGGCCCTCTGGAGCTCACCCAGTCCAACCCCTGCCAGAGCAGGGGCACCTACAGCAGTTGCACAGGATGGCATCCAGGCGGGTTTGGAATGGCTCCAGAGTGGGAGACTCCCCCACCTCTCTGGGCAGCCTGTGCCAGTGCTCTGCCACCCTCACAGGAAAGAAGTCCCTCCTCATGTTTAGATGGAACTTCCTATGCTCAAGTTTGTGCCCGTCACCTCTTGTCCCATCACTGGGCACCACTGAAAAAAGACTGTTCCCATCCCCCTGGCACCCTTCCTTTAAGGACTGATAAGCGTTGATAAGGTGCCCCTTCAGTCTTCTTTTCTCTAGACTAAAAAGACCCAAGTGCCTCAGCCTTCCCTCCATGGGAGCCCGTCTGAAGCTCCCAGTCTCTTGCTGGGCGAAGGGGACAGAGATACTACATTAGAAACAGCAAAAAGCTCTGAAGAACGTGTTCACCAGTTGACGTTAGCGGAATGAACAGCAGTTTAATCTTCGTCTTCAAAATTCAAGTGCCAGCCTGTCTTTTTGCCAGCCAAGCCTTCCAGCTCATTGCCTCGCTATGACTGTGGGCTGGATTTAACCCAGCCAGGGCACCAGCGTAGGGGTTAAGCCTTGTAACTTCTTTCCTCTGCTCTGCATCAGCGTTTGTCTCCTATTTTTCTCTGCTAGAAGCAGGAATACAAAAAAGTACTTCTAGCTCAGCCAGTGGATGATTTTTATCAGCTCATTTTAGTCAATAAAGAAAGAAGTCAATCACTCCTGGAAAACAGCACTTTCCAGTGCTGTATATACCCGGCCAGTACAATCGCGGAATAAATCAATAACCGCATTAATCAATACGATGTAAACTGCTGATCTCTGTGGATAAATTGTACCGGTGTAAGAAGGTTTTCAAATAAATTCTAAAGCCACTCAAACTGCATAGGCTTTAAATCTACTAAGGGCAGTGGGACACGTGAAAGATTTGTGCTGTTTCTCTTTAAAATCTCTGGGATAGCAGGGCTGCAGAGTAATGTAATTAAATCACGTCAGCAGCGCTCACACGCTCACACACTCTCACACACAAAGTCTACTTCAATGAGAGCCCCAGAAAATATCCCTTAACTCAAATCTGCCGGCAACAGGGGATTTCTGGCGTCATGTGACATCTCGGGAGGAAAGGCCGGGCTGAATAGGAAGGGGTGGACCGAGAAGGTCACCATTGCTGAGCTGCAATCTGCTTATTTCACAGCCCCAACAGCTGTAGGAGATTTTGCTCCTCTAGGCACCTCCATTTTTTATAAAACCCTGAACCTAAGCATCTCATTACATACTGCCATAATAGCAGTCCCATGCAAGACCACTGGCGGAGACTACGGACACATGGCTTGTACGGGAAAAACTGGGCAATGCCCAAGGAAATTACCATGGAGTGTACCAATAGGATGCGGGGGAACAGTTTTAAACTGAAAGAAGGGAGACATAGATTAGTTATTAGGAAGAAATTCTTTCCTGTGAGGGTGGTGAGCCCCTGGCCCAGGTTGCCCCGAGAAGCTGTGGCTGCCCCATCCCTGGAGGTGTTCAAGGCCAGGTTGGACGGGGCTTGGAGCAACCTGGGCTGGTGGGAGGTGTCCCTGCCCAGGGCAGGGGGGTTGGACTAGATGATCTTTAAGGCCCCTTCCAGGTCCAACCATTCTATGATTCTATGATTCAGTGAAGCTGGACTTGCGGCAGCAATGTGGCTTGCAGCAGGTTGTCCCTCTGCTCCAGCTGCATTGCCCTGTGTGCGTGGCTGACAGACAAGCAGAAGGAGACAAACAGGAATATAATTTGTGAAAATTTGTGTTGGGCTTTTCACCATGGGTCTGAATGTGTTGTGGAAAAGGCACTCGTTAGCAGGTGATGATAGCCATGAAGTTGTACATAGCATTAATAGGAATGCAGAAGGGATGGGTGCAGGTAGTGGGTACAGGCTGAAGGCAGATTTCATGCTTTAGCATAATACTTAACAGAGCTATGCTGAGCAGGTCAGGGTCATACCAGCTGTTTCTGGCAGAGAAATCAGAGCCGTGCATGGCAGTGTCCAAGCAGTGCCTTAAATAACCTGCACCATCTCCTACACCGTCTGTAGAAAGCTCTATTTACTCAAGTGCAGAAGTTCTAGGGACTTGAATGTATCTTCTGAAAAACTTGCACATTATAAGGGGTCTTCTAGTGTCCTCCTGTGTTTCAGAGTTATTCCAATTCATTCCCTAAGGATGGGAAATATTTGTAGCCATTTTTCAGTACTGAAATATATTGGCATATATAGAATAGGTTAAGTAAAGAAATAATACATAACAGTATTATTAATATGACATTTTAATTGCTACTTCAGACATATTTTCAAGCACTAAGTGCTAGGAACAGATAAAAAGAAGTTCATATTAAAAAAAAGCCTGAATGATTGAAGCCACTTAGAGGCCTTTATTGTACCATGCTGTCAAAATGTCCAACTGACCTTTTCTATGTGGTAAATTTCTCCAAGAAAGATTTTATACAAGCTAATTTAATAGCACTGATTTCCCCTGCCCAAATATTTTTTGGATTAGATAATAGTCAGAGCAAGAGAAATGCCAAATTCTTACATATACTCGGAGGATGACAAGGGGCATTATATACGAAGTCTCTCCAACCTTCTTTAAATTTTCAGATAGACAGATCTTTGTGAATGAATCGTTTGCCGTTCTTTTACACTTTCAGTCCGTAACAGCCCTGTAAGTGGCAGCCCTCCATTAATTCACGCTCGGTAGCAGAAGGTGGCACACAGACATCATCTCAGCTCGATGGCTGAGACCACTCCTTGGCATAAATAATGCACGGACTGCGAGGCGATGCACATTCCCACACTACCTGTGCTTTGAAGAGCTCATGATCCTTGTAGCAATGGTTCAATAGTTCGCTGCTGGTATTATCGCACCTCAATCCATCTTCACCCAAAGGTGATCTTGTGGCTGCACCTACATAGGCACTTGAAACCTAATATTTGGAAACATTGAGATGCAGCAACTCTCTGGCGCTTCGAGGGAATATGTGGGGGACTTTGGAAATATCACTGCCGGAGGGGATCAAAGGCATTGGTTTATTTAGAGTAGGACAAGTTTTGCCCAGGGAAAACAGTTGGACACGTGCTCCCTGAAAAGACAAAAATCTGTGGAGGGGTGTAGGGAGGGAGGCAGGATCCCCAGACATCGGCCCACGGCAGCCCAGTGCATCCTAAACCCTCTCCGAGCAGATTAATTCTCTCTTCCACCCAGGCTCTGCAAATCACTGGGGAAAATTCTCTGCGACTGTAGTACAGTCAGATATTAATAAAATCTTTTTCCGCTTTTACAACATATTTATACGTAAGTGTGATTTAGAGCTCTGTGTCAAGTCGTCACCAGGGCTGCATTCCAATGGCCTGCAGAAAACACGGGGTGTTTCTGCACTTCAGGATAATGTTGATTTAGGGGCTGGTACAATAGCACACACGGGCTATTTTATTTAGTTTCTTGGCATTTGTATTCAAAAATCTCCCTATAAAGATGGGAGAAGGCATTAAAAAAAGTTTAAATGCTCTTAAATCACAAAGAAAGATTGTGTTTAGAGTGAACTGAAACATTTGAATAGACTCAAAATTGCTTTTTTCATGGAGAAATATTTTGTTGATGTGTTAAATTTAAAATGAAAATCTCTGACAGTGACTCTTTTTCATTTTTTGGTAATTTGCTTAGGTTATCAAAATAAAATAGGTATTACTCTTCCAGCTATTGGAAAACTTTGGCTGGTCTGTGATTTGATCTGGTGCCTCTGCAACCTGGTACGACTGGGCCCAAGGCTCCCTGTATTGAGCACCTTTAGGTGGAGTTTTTAATTCAGCTCCCTAGTTGCTAAAAATTGGGAGCATTGCAGAGTTGTTCTGTTTTCCTTTTTCCATTTTGACTTCTGGTTTTGGGGGGATTTATACTGTTCCTATTTTCAAACTTTCCTGCAACCACAAGTGGCAAAACTGTTTTTTGACCCTTTTTTTTTCTTTTAATGAAAGCTGCCAGTCATCTGAACTCTTTCTATTTCAGCATCAGCTGCTTTAATAATATTTTCCCATAAAAAGGAGAGCTGGGCTTTCACTGCTTTGGGCAGCTCAGACATCAGTTCATCCTGGTGAAACACCAAAAAAAGGAATTGGGGAGCTGAAGAGAAGAAAGTGAACGTGCACAAGTTAGGGGGCTACATTGATTTAGGGAGGATGGGGGAGCTACCATTATATCTATATTTAAAGGTATTCTCCTTAAGAATGCTTAGAAGTTCTGCTCCCAAGGCTGAAGAGTCACGTGGCAATCCACTTGTGCTCCAGCTCTAAGGGAATTCAGCAAGGGAATAGCTTTACCCATGTTAGGGATCTTTCTACGGTGTCCCTTACTTTAAAAAGGGCAACTTCCATGAGAATGACAAAACAGGACTAAAGTAGAAATTATGAGGTTAAACACTGGAGACATAAAGAGCCTGATTTTGAAAAGCATCTTCTACAGCGAGAAAAGCACTTTGCAAAGAACGTCAGTAATGTGCACAGAAATGAAAACAAATCTGAAGAAATGATTCATTGTTTAGTTTCACTGCAAAGAAAAATGGTTTTACTTCATTAGGGTGTTATCAAGATTTTTAATACCATATCCACTTCTTTCTAAACTGTTCTCTTCTTTTGAAAGCTGTGTTAAACCTCTTCCTAATAACTCCTGCGATTAGCATCTTTGTAGAAATCCCAGAGGACAGGCTTCTAAAAGTGGCATTATATTTCTAGAGCCTCCCTGTAATTAAGCATCTATCAGGCCTTCTATTCAGTTGTATATAACTGCTCCGCAGAAAGTCTCTCTTCGCTTGCATAAAAAGAGCTGTTTTGTTTAAACATAGCAGAAGGATTGCATTTTTGTTATAAAATATGAGAATTTTAGATTCAATTTAACTGGGGGAAAAAAAAAGTACCCATTGCTTAATAGAGAGAAGAAGTTTTGCGAGTGAGCTGCTGTGGCAGAGGGCAGTTCCCGACAGAGACCTGCTGGGAAGAGATGATGCAAAAAGCTCTGTTCAGAGCGCCACCAAACAGTGGTCAACTCTGTGAAACATTTTGTTGAATTCAGTATGGGGATTATTAAACAGCACCGGGTGTAGGTGGTATTTGCTTATCCACAGTAAAGAAAAAAGCCCAGGTTTCGGCAGTCACTTCGTCAGTGAGACTGCTGCTGCACAGTCATGAGAACATGAAGCGCGCGCTCCTTCGGCTTTGATAGTGTCAACACAACGTGCAGATGTTTAACGGTGAACGCAACCCCAAGTGAAGCGCCTCGTCCTAGGGACTTAATATCCTGTTCGTCCTCTGGAGTCCTTAGATCAAAATTGGACATTGTTCCGTACGTGCGTGCCTTGGCAATGTTTTTATCATTTATGATTTTGTTTTCTGTCGGTGTGTGTGGAGTTCTCCCTGGAAGTCCAACACATGGGCTCTGTGAGTAATCTCACGTACCAAACTTTCGGTAGCTTCCTATATCTAGTCACATTTTAGACTCTCTTGCTGCCAATTTAGCCTCCTATACCCATGAATAAGAAACATGCTTAATATGCTGTTTGAAGGATTATCATGCACAGATGAACCTCTATCCTTTTGCTTATTGGTGTGTTTATCACCATCCCCATTTGAACCTTTTTCTTTTAAAAAATATTGGGGGACATTTGATTCACTTGTAGTTATAAATGGTTACAAAGTTGACACAACATGCATTTGACAGCAGTGAAAAGAAAATATATTTCATAGTGAAGTGGGAAGGAAGTAATGATATGAGACAAAAAAATACCTTTTATCAGATGTTGTTAAGGTTGACACGAGTGTGACTTCACATTTTGAGCTGTATCTACTGACTTGAATGCAGTTCTCACTCTGGTGTTTAATTTGTCATTCTAATAACTCAATAGATTGAAGGGCTAATTAGATTCTTTTATTTATATTTCAAGATGATGAAAATCAATGTTCTTCTCATTTACCTTCATAACCAGCCCAAAGATGAATCGTCACTTTCAAGCTACAGCAAAGAATAATGATATCAGGTGAGAGAGCAACTGAACCTGCTTGAAGACAGGTATATCTCAATCTCCCTTCAAAAAAGGTATTCAGCATCTCTGCTAGTTTTGTTGATCAGAATATTCTTTGCATGCAAAAGTCCTTTAAAATGTATTTGAGAATATGTAATGTATCTCATATTATAAAAGGTACTGTCTCATTCAGATGTGGTTCAAGGCTTGCTGATGCCATTGAAAGTCTTTCTATTGAATTCAATGGGCTTTGGGTTTATACATATGATTCCTTTTATTTAAGTTTCCCTTTTCTGAAGAAAATAGTACAGTACACTTCATATAACACGTTGTATGACACCCCTTGTAATACAAACAAGTGCAAAAAGTAAACAAATAGCTTTTATTTAATTGAAAGTGGGGTTTTTTTTACAGGTTACATTGAAGAAAGTGAGATAAATAATATCCACATCACAAGCGATTGCAAGTCTCTTCTTCTCTCAGTTCTAAGCTTGGCACAGGTCTTTCATGTCTGATGTACCATTACACTGGAGTTTCAATAACTACTGCTTGTAAAAAATTTGAGACCACTCTCCTTACAATCTCAAGTTATGTTTGGCACCACTCCATTTAATTAATGCATATACATTTAGCCATTAATTTCAAAGCTTATTTTTAAAAATTAATGTAACATTGATACTTAATGTTTTCTTAATAATAGACCACTTCTATCTCCCTCCCCTATCCCCACTGCTTTTCTTTGTCAGGAATGTTGGTCATGGTGAAGTATTGAGATAAAATTTACAGATGGTTTATTTTTAAAAGTCTGTGGCTGAGTAATGCTTTAATCATCAAGGAAAAGGGTATATAGGAACAGAACTCAACAGCAGGATCCCAGATGCCAATATATGGTTTACCCTTTGGGACAATTTTATTACTCCAGAGCTTAAACCTGTAAAAATATAAGCACACAAAATTTTCTGAAAAAAGTAAACTTGGACCAAAAAAAAAAAATTGTTCTATGCATTCTGGCATAATGGTAACCTCTGTTCTGTTTTCAAATGAAACATTATCCACAAATGTTATTTCTATGTGGGTTTTTTTTTTAAGTGGTAGCAGCAATTCCATGGAGTATGGTTTTGAATTAGTTTCCCACCCTCCCTGTGAATATCTGCTTTTTGGGCAGTTTGTTGCAAAACCATGCTCCATTTTGCATGAATAATAAGGTACTTATGAGAGCCGAGGCTGGACCCTGGGCAAGCCCACCCCAGCCACGGAGCAGGACTGAGGTTCTCCATCTCATCAGCAGCAGCTCCAGAGCAGAATAAGAGCTGCGTTAGATGTGAGAGCTGAGGTTTTGACTTCAGCAAGAAAGTGTCATCCCCGAGCATCACAGGCCAGGGCAGATGGAGGCCTACGCTAAAAATAAGGTCACATCTAGGTCTTGCGCAAAATACTTTCTCCTCTAATTAATATGAGAGTACCAGAGTCTAATCTACATGTACCCGGCATTACAAAGCAATGAGGGAGAGGCCCTACGGTAATGGAAAGTCTGTTAATCTGTTGTACTTCATACAGGCACAGAGATTTCTTATTATGCAATAACATTCAGAGAAAAAAAAAATCTGACGTACTGGATATTTTTGGAATCCTAATTTCCTCACTGCTGCTGCCATCCCCGCCGTCGCTGACTGTTCTTATTTCTATGAGATAATCTTCTTCAAATGGTACCAGGAGTTCAGCTGAAGTGTTGTTTGTCTCCAGAATATGTGTTTTGCTATGTCTGTTTTGTCTGTACAAAATCTAAGTAAAAAGGGATTAGAAAACAAGTTATTTAATTTGTTTTAAGTTTTAATGGATTTTTTTTTTGTCTGAGAATATCTTCTGTCGTGTCCCAAACTTTTCAGAACACTATCAGCATCCTGCAGAGTATTAAACTTAATTCAAAACATAGAAATATATTCTGCAGAATTTTGTGATGGAGACCACAGCGGGAATTTACTCCAGCTTTCAGGAGAGCCTTTGCCTGCTAGAACTGGGGCTCACCTTGAACGTAGGGTTATGAAATCCTTATCCAATACACTTAGGCACTTCTGTAAATATGGAAGTTAGATGCACCTTTAAAGAAGACTTCAATCTATAACACCTTTTATATCTGGAACTCATCTGATGCTGCACGAACTGAGGGTTTAGTGTTGGGGTTTTTTTTAAATTTTGCCTGGTTGTGGTGAGCTTTTATGTTCAAATAGAAATATTCACATTGACTTCTGTTTAAAATTACCACCTGCTAATGAAAACTTGGGACGTTGCATAGCGGTATGTTTTTAAAGACTTCAAGAAAGGGCAGAAATTTGGATAGTTGCATCTGAGTTTGCCCTTAGGAAGCACATTTCTACAACTAAACATGATGGATCCGGTGCCTGCAGGCACTTGGGTCTTTTTGCTAATGACCCGTTGGGCCAAGGCGCAGAGCAGGTTGGGGAGGCTCGATGGGGATCCTGCAGACTATGAACAGCTTTTTTCCTCCAAGAAGCCTTTTCTTCCTTTCTAGCACATCAGTGACAGTGTTTGACTCCTTTCTCTTGACAATCTTTTGACATATTTATGCTAAAAAGAGCAACTGAAGAGCAAAGCAGAAGGAGAAACGGGGATCATACAATAAATACCGCACAAAGTACTTAAAGCGCCCTTTCCACATCCAAAGCTAATAAGCGAGTGTAGCCTGGAAGCAGGTAGTTAGACACAAAGGAAAAATGCTTAATAGTCTAGTTTCAACTTTTTCCCCAGTGTGTGGAGCTACTCAAACACACTCACTAGGGTGTAAAAGAGTATGTTCTCAAGAAAGACTGCAAGGTGGGATTTTTGTGTGTCCTTTTCCTCCCGAGGCTTAAATAACTCTGTGTAGACACTAAAATGTCTACAAACATGAGGGTCTTGATGCTGAGAATGTTCCCTCATGTAAGCGCTCTCCATCTCCATTTCTACATCCCTTCAGGAGTAAAAAAGTCTTTCCGTAAGTCCTTTGGGGTCAGAGCTACCGCAAAGAAACTTTAAACTACATTTTCCTTTCCTTAAAAAATGGATTTATGGAAGTGCTTTTTACTTCACTCACATTGATCTTTACGCATCTTCCTACCTTTTTCAAAGGTACATTTATGAATTGCCAGAGAATCAGAAATGTGGTTTATGCCTGTCTTTAACGCTCGAGAGACTGCTCTCCCCTTCTTATATACGTGTGAAACTCCTTTCCTAAGAAGATGCGAATGCAAGAATCTTATATGATTACAAGGGAGATGGGACAAGAGAGATCCAGCATTGGGGACAGAAAATCCCAGTGTTGGGATAAAGAGGTCCTCCTCTGAACAAACACAGCCATTCTTCCTTTGGTATAAACGCCAGACAATCATCCCAATACCTGCAGAAAAGTCACTGTTTTCCAGGTACTCTGTTTGTACCTCTATTATAAACAACATGTCTGAGTAATGAGATAAAGAAATGACTTACTTTGTAGCCTAGCACCTCTGATTCATTCTCCATTGTTTTCACGTGTTCCCAGTTCAAGCAGAGTTTGGAATTTGTCAGCTTCCAGGCAATGTTTGCCGGGGGTTGACTTGGTGCTTTAAAAAAAAACCCATGATGATAATCACAAGATACAAGTGAATATTAATTTGCATAGTGTAATTGAATGAGCTGGACATGGAAGTAGCAAATGCATGGATGATTCAAATCTAAGAGAGTAAAAAATATTTTCCAGTCCATCGTTGCTCTCATATTAGTCACAATAAAGATCTATTCATAGCACAAAACCACTTACTGTGAGAGTTCATTTTCGAAATTGGGGAAAGCCTGACAGTGTCTGACAGTTCAAGTTATATTTGATAGATTTTGTTTAAGTACTCTGTTGTTCCTATCTGTATTTTAATGTACTAGAGAATGTTTTGCCATATGGATTTCAGAAAAAGCTAAAACTAAGAGCAGAATACAAAAGACAAGATTTTCATCAGCGATGAGGACAGGTTACAAAGAGCTACACATTAAAGTCTCCATGTGATCCATCATGAAACATTGTAGGATTTTATAAATTCTCAGCACAATAGGCTGAGGGTAGCTTTTCAAAGGCTTTTCATGCCTAAGTGCCAGGACTTTGAAAATTTGCCTACAAGTGACTGAAATCGAATCCTGTGTGAACATGTGAAGTTGAAACGGTGCCTTTGAACTGTATCTCAGATTTAGAACAACACATTATCTCCTTCTCCGTGGTGCGTCCTCCCAGACCCTGCCTGGGAGGACGGCGCTGGGGGTGTTAGAAGAAATGAGGTCTTGAACAGAATTAAGAAAAAGAAGGAAAGATTTGGAGCAACAGGTTGTGAGTGTCCCAGACCTGACTTTAAAATTCTTAACTTCTGGGACCCTTCTTTTCTCCCTACAGTTCCTATATACTGATGATTAACGTATGCAACTTGGAAGGCACTGTTGATTTGGTAATATTCCACAATTTCATTTCCCATGGAGATAGAATAAAGTGATGGTGCCTGTTGTTTCATATCTATCTGCTTCGTGACTGTGGAGAAATATAATCCATCCCACCAGTAGGGAAAAGAGGTGTTGGTGGACCACCCAGGTGAATATAAGCAGAAGTCCTTCCATGAGCCATACTGTCAGTGCTGGAAAAAGATTAATTTTCTTTTTGAAGGCATTTATATACATTCACATACATAAAGCTGCAAATTTATTTAAATGTTGTTTGAAACCTCTTTGTTGCTTTCAGCAAATATTTTATATAAGGAATTTGGTAACAAAAAGCTCACAAGAGGCAAAGGATGTCAAATATTTATTTGACTGTGTACTCTGAAAAGTCTTGGAAGCTCTCAAAAATGGGTGAATACCGCCTTATTCAAAGCTTTTTAGCATAGCACTTAAAACCATCTTAATTCATAGTCTTAGGGCTGAAAAACTGCCACAGGATGATTTTCAAAACAGAATTATCCGGTTTTGCTCTACAGCCGGGGACCAGAGTAGGTGGTAACGTAGCACTTCCCCAAATCTACAGTAATTCCTGCAAGCAAAACCACTGCAAACAGTTATTCAGCTCTAAGATTAACAGATCATTTTCACAACTAACTTCTCATAATCAACATTGTCAAGAATAACAGAAGTCCCAAGCATATGCTTAAGTTTATTACATTAATGATGTTAGTCACATGGTTTAGGTAACACTTGGCTTTGTTGCTATACTGAGTTGAGGTTTTATCTTTGAAAAATATTTCTTATATCTGTTAATGTATGTATTTGTAAAGAAAAAGAAAAAGCAAAGCAATCTCTTTAAGAAAGTAAAGAAACAGAAGAGTTGAGCCTCACAACAGCTCCTAATGGAGCAGGATGTTCATGGAAGGAAGACATCATTTCCACTTTCCTAAGTAGTTTAAACTTAGACCAGGATATCAACTTAGACCTTAAATTGATCTTAGATAAGTATGTTTCAATCAGAATTGCACCTATTTGGCAGAAGGAGTATTTTGGTTTTGCTTAGTCTCTATAATAATGGCATGCACAGAATATTGTAAGAATCCTGGGCAACGAGTAGGAAGACAGCGCTATTACCTTGAAGCTAAAGCTGCTGCTGTAGATGTACATTGTTTATATTCTCTTGACATATTATCTCTACTTATATTGAAAGTGCTTGCATCTTTTCAGAGAGTAGAGCTTAAAATTTTAATATATGTTTTTAAATATTAAAAAGTTTATTTTGACTTTAATTTTTAAATGAACCATTAGCACAATCCTGAATTTGACAGAAGATGAAGTCAATGTAAAACAAAGGCAAATTTATTCCTTATATGTCTTGTCACTTGACTGCCATGTCTTTAATTTGTCTTTCATACATATACGAATATAGAGAATGATTCCCAAAGCTGAGTCTATTTTCCATTAAGACATTGCCTGTGAGAAGGGTTCTGTTTGAGTCCTTAAGAAATACCTTCTCTGGCTTTATTTTGGTTTACGCTGTTTACATTAAATGGTAACTTTTATCATGAACTCATTTTGCAAGTTGGTTCCTGTCTTGTATTTTGAGTAATAGCCTGGAACGGCACATAGACAAAAGGAGAATCGGTGAAAGACAGGAGAAATATTTCACTTTTTGTGCAAAAGGGCTGATCAATATTTTACTGGGAAAACATAGTCCAAGGAAAGTATTTAAAAAATGGAACGCTTCAACAGTAATGAATTTAGGGCACTCTAGTACGTAGCAGATTACCAAGGTTTCCTGCTTTATGACTATTTTGCTCTTAGTGAACATTTATTTCATGGGTTCAATCCTGCAGGATGGTGCTCAGTGTTTCCTTGTTACCTTGGAGGATAGGCCCATGAAAGTATTGGTTTCATGAAGCTGCTTCTCACAAACAGAATAGCATGGGGTTCCTTCTATAATTGCAGAAAAAAAAAAAAAGCCTAAATATTATTTATATGAATGTATCACATATGCTCCCTCCTGTAGTGCACAATTTAAAGGTCTCACTGAAGCACTGTAGTTGGAGCATTTAACAGTTTTCTTTAAAAAGACTCAAACATATTCCCACACCCAAATCTGTTGTTTGACCTGTGGAACATCTTTTCTTTATTGACTCTGCATCCCTTTTGAAATTTCCTGAAAACAAGCGGCGAAGGAAACCCTTCCTAACGGTCGCTACACTGTAGGAACACAAAGACCGGCGCTATCTAATTTCCTAGGTGTATAAAATTACTTTAGCATGTAAATAGAATAGGGTAAATGAAATAACCTTCCCAGGTCTGATGTAAGATGATGAGAATTTTGGCTTCCATTGACACAGAACTGAATCCCAAGCTAAACTTTATATTAAAGTCTTAAATACTAGAGTTTGAGTGAACTTGGTGGTGACCACAAAAATATTGTCAGGGAAGAGAGAGAGAAGTTTCTTAGTCACAGATTTTGTTGCTTAATTTTCTGAAGAAATTTGGGATCCGGTTTTCTTTGCTATTGCAACATTTAGCAGAGATGGGTCACCGTAAGCTGAAATGTCACTATCACACTTGGGAGTTCGCAACATTTGTTGTACAGAATTGAATACTCACGTGATTTTTTAGTGGTGACATTTACCGGGGTGCTAGAGGGCCCCGTGCCTGCAGTGTTGTAAGCTCGAACTGTTGCAAAATACACTGTGTTAGCTTTTAGTCCTGTGATATTTTTGGCTGTTACATTCCCATTGACTCTGACTTTACCAGCTGTGCTTTCCTTGGGATCATCAGTCCAATATAAAACCTGAAAAGCGAGAACAAAGAACAGGCACCACATTGTTTTCCATCAATTACAGATTTGGCTGGGAAGCAGACATGCTGACAATGAAGATTTCAAGGAATACAGGATTTTTCATATTCCAAACTAGCAGGAAGTAAAACCAAGCATGAATATTTATAGAGAAGAAATAAAATTGCAGAGACTGAATACCAATTAAGTAAATGAAATCCTTAGCTTTATAGATGTCCAAAAGGAAAACTTCGATAAGGTGAGAAATTTTAAAAGCTTGTTTGGTTTTATGGTTTGAACACATCTGAAGAAAACTTTAAAAGATACAAAGAAACATTTATCTTGGGCATCTAAGAGGTTTTTTAATTATTTTGTACCCTGCCTCTAGTTTTGATTCAGTGGCAGCTATTTAGACCTGAGGTTTTTTTCCAGTGAGTAATTGATTTAGAATCATAGAATCATAGAATCATAGAATTAGTGAGGTTGGAAGGGACCTTTAAGATCATCAAGTCCAACCGTTAACCTACCCTGAAGAGAGGAAAAAAAAAACAAAAAAACAACAAACAAACAAGCAAAAAACCCCAAACCAAACCAACCAACTCTGCGTATTGATGAACNAAAATATTTATGAAGGTTTGTGTACAGACATGACTCCTATTACCTTCATTTATACACTTATAATGATAGGACAGAATTTAAAGTATTTCTGACTTAGTTTACTCTTGGTTTATCTTATCTTAAAAAAATAATAAATTCTTTCATTGTGCAAGTAAAATGCCCAGGAATTATATTTGAGGTTATTTCAAAGTATCTCAGCTACTAATACAAAAACCTGCCCTCCCCCCGACTCTGCTGGAGGGACCTCTGGTCCCATGGATGTCAGATGAGTTGACACAGGGTTTCTTCTCCCACCGGGTGCTGGAGCCCAGAGCGAAGCCAGCAGCAGCACAGCTGGCAGAGTGCCACCGGGGTCCGGCAGCATCCGTGCGTCCTCGCAGCTCCCCCTGCTCAGACCCTGAAATGTCTGGCCCTGGATCTGGCCCTGGGCTTGGTGCCGTGACACCAGCATCGCACCCTGGGGCGCAGGGCAGAAAACCTGTCAGATCTTAGTAAATGAGCAGGTGCCCATGAGGAACGGGAGTGAGAAGCCAAAAGCCTTTCAAATATGCCACAGCACAGGCTTTAGATAGTGATGAAGCGCATTTATCCTGGTTTCTTCTGTAAGCAATGTGGTGGGTCATGTGCACGCTCCCAAACCATCAAGTACCCCATAGTGCTCAGACAGCGCTACAGCTGTGTAAGAAGAGGAGGATCAGCTCTGTTTTGTGGAGTCAAGTGAGTCCTTTTATAGTAGCCATCACAAATGATTAATCTTGAGGTTTTAATTTACATCACAAAAAGTCTGGGACAGAGCTGCAGTTTGGTCTGTAAACGCTTGTGATTATCTCAGGTGAAATGTTGCTAATGAGAGTTGGGTGAAGAGCTGCACTGTCTGTTGACTGGGAAGCAAAGGGAGAGGATCCAGAACACAAATTTGGCTGGGAAAAGGACATCTGTAAGGTGTCAGACACCAGCACCAGTGGCCTCACCTCGTAGCCCAGCACCCTGCCCGTGTGCCTGTTCCACGCGATGGGCTGCCAGGAGACCTCCACCTCCGCTGCCGAAACACTCAGTGCCGAAGCCCCCGCTGGTGCTATCTGTGGCTCTGGGTGATGGGAGAAAACACAGCTGGTGGAACATTTATGTTACCAAAAGGGTGTGAGGTCAGAAACTGAGGGAGATTCAAGAAAAGAAGAAGAGATTCTGGGGAGAAGCAGCAGGCAGAGGCTCAGGAAACCTGGTGTGAATCCCTACCTTTGCTGTTTATTCTGGAGCATCAGCAAATGATAATTTTTCAAAAGTGGTCATTACGCATAAGATGGGACAGATTTTCAGAGATCAGCTGCACTGAGTGGTCTGAAAAGCTGGGCCCTCTGAGAGCTAAACTGTTTTAGGTGCCTCCCAATTTTCCCAGCCCACTAAGTGGGAGCTCTTTGGGGATGAATGAACACGCTGTCTACTTAAAGCAATTCTGAAAATCTGCCCCCTGCTACTTTTTACTTCAATTTCCCATCTTCTGTCTCGTGTCTCCTGTCAATCTTCAATGAACAGCTTTGAGCAGGCTCCTTAATATCCCTGTGGAGATCTGTCTGATCATATCTGGGACCTGTTGACACTATGCAACCATTACTGATAGCAGTAACACACATTACCGTCTTCTCCTGAGTAGACGATGGATATGGAGCTCAGGGTGCCTTCTCCTTCGTTGTTGTACACACCAACTTTCACTTCGAAAGGAGAGAGAGGTGTGATGCTTTCGTTCCTATAAACATATTTGCTTGCTTCCACTGAAGCCACCACTGCTTTTGTCCAGGTCGTTGAGCCAAGAGGACGAAACATAAGGATGTAGCCAAAACCTTCCCCGTTTTGTAGCTCTTCTGGAACTGGCTGTAGTGACAAGGCAGTCAGTCAATAAGCATTTGCAAGTATACACTGTTTTAATTGAATCTTCATTCTCTGAGTATATTTTAGTGATATTGATTTAGTTGACTGTGCCTTAGAGAAGATAATAATGTTTGCTCCATCAGTCAATGTAATATTGAAATAAAAATCAAAATAATATATCTATTGAGGCAATCAATTTAGAAACAAAAGATCTGATCAGCTCCGTTAAAGTTATTCTCTTTCAGGCACAAAGTTTTCAAAATTAAAAGCATTTCACTCAGCACAGGTTGTAGCTGATTTTTTCTCCCCAAGGGGTATAGGAATGCTAATTTTAAAGAAATTATATTTAAAGGAAAAAAAAGAAGTGGGGAAAGGAGCAAATGTATATACCCAGAAGTGTGCGTCAGCTGTATAATTGCCTGCAGACGAGTACAGCACTTACATATTTTTTTACCACAAGTCAAAGTCTCAAGTGCATGAACATATTCTTATTTAAGTTTGTTTAGAGCAGAAATGTTATTGCAAGTCAACATGGCAAAATTAATGTTTCTATTAATAAAATCTCATGTCAAGATATGTATTAATGACTCATACTGAACAGGCAATTACATCAACACCGTATCCAGCGTGAACTTTTTTGTTTTCTTGGGATAAAAATACTTCTATATTGGCTTCTGAAAGCAAGGGAACATTTGTGAAACAAGAAAAGATCAGTAGTACATGGTGGAAGGAAGAGTTTCTCAGCAAAACTTCATTTATTTTAGCTGCTTGCATGGAAGTAAGGTGCACAGGAAAGCAGCCGTGAAAAATAGTGCAAAAAGGGAGAGAAAAACACAGGGGCAGAACTGCAGCCCCTGTGATTGTCCCTGCCTCCAAACTCCTCTCCTGCAGAGAAACTCCTGGGAGCACTTACTGCGTGAGAAGATGGGAGAAAAAAAAATCAGGAAGTACATCAGAAGATTTCAGGGCACTTTTATTCTTTTCTTAATACATTCCTTCTAATTCTAATAATAACCCTCTCCTGGCATATATCACAAACGTGTCTTTCCTTAGGTGTTTTACAAACATTAATTCCCCAATATGCCCCCTTCTCCCTCTTATCCAGTCCTGAGAGAGTTAAGCGTGAGGGATGATGGTGCAGTGGGGATTTGCAAGAGTTCAAGCTTCTTTCTAGAGCATTTAATTTGTTTTTGAGGCTTCCATGACCTCAGATTTAATCAAGATGTTTAGTGAGTTCATCACAGAAAGCGAGAGTCGTGTTCAGTGTTGTTAGCTTGGCATAATTAGTATTTCTTCTGACTGTTTTTCAGGACACACTATGGAGTCCAACGGGATAATTTGATTGAGATCTCTCAGGTTGTTTTCAATTTTCATGTTCTTCTGCTCCCAAAGAGTAGATCAGTAGAGGAGAAAATGAAACAAAATGGTGAAAGATCCGTATGGAAGAAAACATAGTTTGGTAAAAGTGAAGTTTCATTCTATTTGGAGCACGGAGAGGGGAAACCGTTGGCAATATTATTTATTTAGTGGGGCTTTTTTTCTTTTGACCTCACTTTTTTTCCTATCACTTCCCTTCCTTCCCCAAAAGGCTGGTTAAATGGCACGGTTTTTCAGCATACAGGAGAACATGGGTAACTCACTCAGCTGATGAATAACATCCCTTTTAGTTCCGTTTAATTCCTTTTCCTTTCCTTCAAACTGTATTTGTGAGCTTGGTTATTTCTTTGGAAAAAGGATGAAGTCAAGGGAGAGAGTAGTCTGCTTTCCTTGCTTAAGATCAATGAGAAGTCTTTTTCTTTTTTTTTCCCGATGAATAAATGTTTTCCATGACTTATGAAGGGATCACCGTGTTTTTTGAGGCCCCATCCCAAATCAGGAACTAAACAGAGGTCATCTTGCGCAGCCCCTGAGGCAACTGATAGTAAGATACATGGCAAGGCTGCCGGGCCCCTGCCCTCCAGGCTGGGTGCTGCTGATGGCAGCGGGTAGCTCCTACTTCAGTCAGATGCCCTCAAAGCCAAGGGAGACATTTAATTAGGTGAGTCTGATTAACATCACATGTGTTTTTCAGCGGCAATGAAAAATGCAGAGCTGTGTTTTGGGGAGTCTTCCATAGGGGCTGGAGCCCCAACCAAGCACCTGCCCCATCACCGCATGAGCTTCGCAAGATTCCATCATGGTGATGCCCACGGGATGGCTGCTGGGGGGCTGGAGAAGGAGGGCTCCTTCCTGCAAAGCTTCCTTTCCCCTTTCTGAAATGACCTGCACTCACCCATTGCAACTTGTAGTATGGTATTAACTGTTCTGGAAATGTATATTCTCTCCTCTCACTGGAGTGCTAGAGAATTAAAGGGCTCATCTCCTTTAACGCATAATAGGATATGTCTTGTCAGCACAGTGTTCCAGAATGAAAAACATGTAAACAAAAGTATGAAAAATGTTAATGCAGAAAATGGCCAAGCAGATTAGTGTGTTAAGCACCTCCTGTACAATGGAGATAAGAGGGTTATACAGACTTCTAAACATCTTTATAACATGCCTCTTAAACTGTTTACTTTTATAAACTGTTCGCTATAACACAGAACACTCGCTGTATATCTTACAGGCTGTTTCCTTTGCAGACGCGGGGTGAAATCCAGGCTCAGCCAAAGCCAATGACCAAAAGCCTTTGGATTTCGGCAGGGCTGTGATTTTACCCATGGACTCTTCCCCATTAGGCAGCTTAGGTTAATTGAGCTAACAATTACCTCCCATGTGATGACCAGCTCAGAACGGCTCCCTCCGCCTCCGCTGACGTTCATCGGCGCCACGACAGGAACTGAAGAAGAAAAGATGTTGGTGCTTGCAACTGCCCACCGCTACTGCCGGGGGTCTTGTCAGCTGCGGGATTAGAGCTTTTCTGAGCCCACATGCACCTATTCTGCCTTCCAACACGTAGAACAGGGACTATATTATACAACAGTACATTTTAAATGAACCGAAATTATAGTTACACATTTTCAAGTTTCTAAGGCTGAAGCCACAGATGTATTCGATACATGAGTACCCTGGTTCAAAAAATTAATTAAAGAAGCTAGTAGCATCAAGTATCTGACATTATTATGCCTCATCAACTAATTGGCAAAATGATGTTCCATTCAGACTGTAGCTGCAACACTACTGATTTACTAATTATGCATTTGTTCAGTAAACATGTTGTTGGAGCAATATATTAATTTTTTTAATTGGCTGTATGCTTTTCTCAGGAAATTCAAAACTCATAATTTGCTTTTCTCCTTCTCCCAGGATTGCAAGTGTCCAGAAGTTTGTTGATTAGAGCTTGATTTCCCCAGCCTTGCTCCAGGTGTGTGGCACCATAGGTACAGGATTGAGGTCAAGCAATGTGCTTGATGTTCCAGGCTGAAGGGGCTTCTCATCCCTCAAATGGCTCTTGGTGGAGAGGCAAAGAAAACATCAGCATTTTTTGCCTCTTGCTCTGTATTTCCATAAACGTGCCCACCCCATTAGCCTTTAAGTATTGACAGTTTTGGGAAACTGGTTTCTGATGTAATGGATGGAATTTAGACAGACCAGCCTTGTTCTTATTGTATAGTTTGCTATAGATCTACTTACAAGGATGATATCATGTTCCTTTTCAGCTGCTAGCAAAGTATAAAGAAGAGGACTTATAAACCCCTTATAAGAGGGCATTTGTACTGTTTCCCATCTCCAAAACATTGGTACTATTTTTATAAATTCCAAGACTGTTTTGTCGTTCCCTTCGTTCAGCTCTCACTGTCTGGGAATTGGATGTGTGGAGAGGGCTGAAGACAGGGCCAGAAACAGGTGGGACAGTTATATCTCGGAAGCTTTTTCAGAGATTTTGGCAAGTTTTGCCATGTCTGTCTGCCCTTCCCCATGTCTTCCACCCCACGTTAGCCCAGCTGCAGTAGAGGCAATAAAGGCAATAGCCATTTAAGTTCACCCAAATTTATGTGAACCCACTATCACTTCTAGATTCAACTCCACATATAAATCTTTACCTGATTTCATCCTCTCTAGAAATGTAGAAATTTCACGACAATTTCATTGTGCAGTCATAAAAGTGAGTGCAAGTGCAAACAGACTCCCTTTTGGAGAGTTTAGCATAGGTATTCAATTTTGTCACTCACAATCAATGTCTTTGTGCACATCAGAGGCAAATAATCTAAGACTGAGAAGAACAGCATTAAAGGAAAAAGTGACAAAATAGACTTTCAAGCCCAGTGTTTCACTGTTTCATGAACCAGTTGATGCTCAATTAGCTCATGTGTTAAATGTGTTCAGTACGTACTACATTTGCATGGGGAAAAAATTTGTACTACTGCTCAGCAGAGCCTCAACTGGGTCATAGTTGAGAAACAGATGAAAATTTACAGCTGAGTGCACCAACAGAGGCTCAATTAATTCTGAGCTCCATTTTAATGAAATGAGCAGCGGCTCATTTGCATCCACAAATCTACTAATGCTCAGATTTCAGCTGGCAAAATAGCTATTATAACAGCGAAGTTCAAATTCACCCTTTCATGGCAGCCTTTTGCTGTCCACACTGTCATACTGCGTTCAGTTTCCTATCCTGATAAAAAACCTAAAGATAAGCTGTTACTTCTCCCCCTGTACAGCAATGTTTTGAGACCAAATGATTTACAGCTGTGAAGAAGTTAAGCAACTAAACCTGAACTGAGTCTTCCTATTCCTTTTGTTAAGCTTCAGATGGGGCTACACTGTAAGGAAATAAAGTTCCTTGTGCTAGTGACATGATAAATAATATTAATCTTATTGTTTCTTTCTCTTTCCAGCCCGAGCCTTGTGAATCCCGCTAATAAAAAAAATAAAAAAGCTTTAAAAGATGAAAGCTTTTACTGACTTTATAGGTGGTTTTGAATACCACACTTTACAAAGCCCCAAGGTAGTACCAGCAAGAAAGACCTTCTCAAGACTAATTCTGACTTCATGATCAGTCACGTAATGGAGAACATCTGTTGGGAAATTCAGAAAATCTGCCCTTTTCCTGTCTCCAGCTTTTCTTTAGCCTTCCCTTTTCACACTGCCCCTTACTCCTTGCATGTGAAAGTTTCCCGTGGTTCTCCTGCTGGAGGAAGGGGTCATGGACCACTCACGCATGAATTCCCCAGACACTTAAGCCAGGATCAGTGCATCTGTGCAGGATGGAGGCTCTCAGGTTCTTCCCTTTGCTTGGGAGAAGTCTGCAATCTACTGTACTACCACATTGGCCAGGCAGTCCTGACTGCTGATAAGACTCATTTGCACCTGGAAAGTTGACAAAGGTCTGTCAAAATTGGTGTTCTAATGAACAAATAGTTTTTTTCTGGCATCAGCACTCAGGATAAATTTTTGCTTCAACAATAGGCAAAAGAACTTATCAAATTTAAATCAACTGATTTAATACATTTTGAAGTAATTCTGCCTTGGGACAAATATTGCAGGTATGGATCCCCTTTCTGAGGATATATGTATTTTCTGCTGCATAATCCACTATACTGTATTTTGAGTTTTGTCTTGAAATGCCTCTTGCCAAACTTCAGAGCTTGGAAAATGAGATAAACAGAGAAGAGAAAGTGGATTGTAAAAGCTGCTTCCATTTTACTGCTTTCCGTCCTATAAATACTGGGTTTATAGGTGGAAGAGTTGATAAGCAGGGGGCTGGGAGAAACATAAAACAAACCAAAGGTTTGGGCTTCAAATAAATTGTACCAAACTCAGCAGGTCAAAGGACTGACAGTGTCGGTCATCCAAGAATGAGTCCTCTTCCTATGAGATTCCAGGTCCCAGAAGATAAATGTGTAAAGGTTAGACAGACAGATAGTAAGGATCTCGCCCTGGAGTCAGTGGAAGCTATTAGTTTCACTGGGCTTTGGATGCCGTAATTTATTTCCTCCAGTTAAAGCCAATATCCTGTCCCTACTGATGCCCAGATATCAAACACCCTCAGCAGCAAAGGCGTTATGTGCTTGTGCGAGGATATGCCAGAGAACTGCCTTTATCATTTTCCATGCAAGTCCCCGAGCAGGGTATAAACGCAGTTATAATTGGAAGAAAACAAATGTTGCTCCCCAATTGCTTGAATGAAAGCTTGTCTTCAGGCACGGGGATTAGATATATTTTGGGACATATCAAAGGGAGGAAGAAGGGACCAGCTCCAGCCTTTATTGCTGGCCCAAGTGATCTCCAAACCAGAGAACAAAGCGTGCGGTACCTCAATCCTGTCCAAGCATCCCTTGTGTGGGTAGTGCAGGTCAGCTGTCATGAAGCCATAGCAGCCACAGACTAAAACGCCAGGCAGATATGTAAGTAACCCTGTAGGAGTGAGTGGCTCTGCTGCAGTGAAATTCTCACACCCGGGAGCTGGCAACGTGTCTGTGTGGAAAAAACTGACAAACTAGGGACTTACCTGCTGCTTTAGTTTTCAGTAGAGCTGATGGTCTGCTTGGCTCCCCGACTCCGACGCTATTGCTGGCAACCACACGAAACTCATACTCAACCCAAGGGCTTAAGTCAACCACTGTTGCCTTGTGAGTCCTACCATTAACGACTTCGGGAACTGAAGGTAAAATAAACATGTCACTCAAATTTATTTTTGGGGTAATTAACGGCATATACAAAAAAATACAAAGCAACTCCCAAACTGCTCACCTGTTGCAGCTGCCTGCCATCCAACTGAGAAAGGAGTCCTCGTCTGAATATTGTAGATCTGGACTGGACTGTTATTATCTACTCCAGACTTCCAGGACAACACAGCAGTAGTGCTAGAAATATGTTCAACTTTGACATCTTCTGGTGGACCTGGGGGGCCTAATACAATTAACATTTTAAGATGAAGGTATTAGAAAGAGAAGATTCATTGCTGGGTTGGGTTGGGCGACTCTTACTTTCTCACCTCAGTGGAATTATTCATGAAGCTGCAGTTTCATAAAAGCAGCACAATCTCTAAATGATGGCTGTATTACATTTTTCTAATTAATGAGGGGGTTTGAGTCAGGAAAATAAATGTCTTTATGTTTCTAATATGAAAACTGCAAACAAGAGAATGATTTCTTTTGTGTCTAACAAAGAAAGTTACCCAATGTGCCTTTTGCTGCACCATCCAACATTTTCAGAATTCCTACTGAATTTAATCAAAATTGAGGTTTAGAAAGTGTGCAAGATGGTGCACTATACAGATTTCTGATTTCTGCTAGGTTTTAGAGGCTCTGCTCCCGTAACAACATTTCCCTTGCTGCTGACAGTAAAAAGATTAGTTAGTTGACCATAGAAAATAATTTTTCATATTATCTCCAAACAGTGGAAAGGAACCAGGTCTCTTGATCTTTTCCAGCCTGCACGGTGACCCGGAGATGCCCAGCAAGGAGCCAGTGGCAGCAGTCTGCAGAAAGTAAAGGACTTACCTATGCCCTGCCACGTTGACCTGCGTGGCCAGGACAGTTCACCTTCCAAAGAGGCCATGGCAGAATTGCACAGGTCTCCCTGGGTTAACTTCACATGAGGATTGTGCTGGCCAGAATGTCAATCCAATTCTGGGGTCGAGGGTACAAGAGATATAATATTTCACTATTGAAACATTGAGTTGATATCCTAGGAATCATTTAAACAACAGCTGATGCTCACAATTTCTAATTCCTCCAGAAGATATATGTGTCTACATTTAACAGACATACCTCTTACAATTATATCTACTGTTGCAGATTGGCTGTCTAAAGTTGTTTGTACCATGCACGCATATTTCCCAGAATGATGTAGCTGAATATTTCTTATCATCAAATCCCCAACAGATTCCTGGAGATACAAAGAAAGTAAACTAATCACTCACAACATGCTTCCCATACTGGACATTTTTATAAATTGCTCAATATTAATAAAAAATTCAGCTTTTAAATTAAAATATTCATAGCTATCATCAGTTTCTTTCATGTGGACATTTTTATTATGGCTTCACAAATAACTCAAGCCCCTTTATGAAATTTAAGAAAGAAAAATAAATGGCTGCAGCCCTTGTAAAGAAACAGTGATTTGCCATGCATATAAATAGCGATGGAAGTATTATGATAAATATTTTTGTCATCTAAAGACTGTGGCAAACAGTTTCATTAAGCACTAAGGAGTTTAAGAAACTTACTCTTCCAATTCTTTCAAAATGATGTATTCCTCTATTAAAATCAATTCTATTGCCATTGAATGACCATGTGAACACCACATCAACAGAGGGGTCATGAGACACCTGGCATGGAAGGACTATGCTTTCTCCAACTGTTACATCCATATTAGAAGGTGGAATAGTAATTACAGTCCTTTCTGTGGAGAAAAAAAAATATTCTTTTTATTAAAATGCTTATAAAAATAGCAGATCTTGAATGAGTTTTGTACCATTTGTGAAATTATTTAAAATTGGCCCAAATGTTCCATAATAAAGAAAATTATCTCTAATAGAGTGATGGTTTCAGAACACTCTTACCCATGTGCAGCCCATTACTTTCGCAGTATCAATACAACGAGCACGCTGTGTGCTTCCGAGAGCGAGCCGATGTCAGAGGCAACATGCTAAATTAGTCACATGTTACTTTCTAAACCCCATAGTCAATAGACACGATTTCAGCTCGGAAAAGTGCAGACTTCATTATTAAGACTGTTAAAAATATGCCCGCAGTTCTTCAAACTTGAAAATCTTCCCTTACAGGAAACTGCAGCCAAAGCAAAATTGCTGTTCATCTCCGCTTACTTTATATATTGAGATCCTTAATCTATATTAATGTTAGTGATAGCTTACCGCACGGTGCTGCTTATGTTACAGCTTCAAAGAAGCTATCTTCACAGACAGAAAAACTATTTATGTAATCTTTTTTAACCCCTTACACTAGCAAACTTGCAGCTCTTATTAAGGGGAGTAGTAGCTCACTGAAGGGGAATGAAATAGGTTTATATGGCTTCACTTTTGCTGATATGACTGGCAGATAGATTAGAGATAACAACCACTTTGTTGTAAGCAATTCCCTTGAATAAAGCTTTTGTGCATGAAAGTGTTATGAAATGGTGAGAATTTAGAGGCACATGAATAAAATGAGAGCAGAATCTATTCAACAATGTTAATACGTTCTGAAAATAATGTGAGAGGAGGAGAAGAAAATTTCACGAGCTGTATTAGTTCAGCGTTCGTTCTGGCTTAACCCTGTGTGTCAGAAATGTACTGGAAAATTCAGGATTTTGGTTTTACCAAGGCCTCGGTTCCAAAGGGCTGATGTGTGATAGGGCATCCAACCCCTCACTTTCAAACACTTTGTCGTTCAGACTATCACCTTCATGGCAGAAACTGATTAATACGTAAGTACAGACAGGCAATATGGGCTGAAACTTGAAGGGCTTCTTCCCAGCACCTGAGCTGTGCTGGAGGAGTGACTGTTATGGCAGCGGTCAATAGAAACAAGGTAGAATGTTGCATTTTCTGCTAATCTTTTAAAATAAAACTGCATCTCACTAGTTTCAGAGATATACCTGCTGCAGGCATCAAGTAACATTTTCCAAGAAAAACAAAGAAAGAACTTGTCTGATTTTTATTGTTATAGATAAATTAGATGTTTTTCCTCTGGTGTCATTAAGAGAGTGTCAGAGGTTCTCATCTTGAGCTAGAGCTCAGACTTGGAACGCATTTTCTCAGATTTCTCTGTGTTCTCTGATTGCTCTTCACAGCCATGTAAAACTATCATCGTGGCAGCTCCATCAGTCTGTCTGAAGTCAAGGACTGCAAAATGTGAAGGCCTCGGATGACTGTCTTAAAGATACTCGATCATTAGGTTAGAGAAATCTCTTCCTCTCCCTGGAAGCAGTGTGTCAGATGCAATAAATTCCAGATGATTCAAGGGCCATATTCTTTGTTGGCACAACTCCACTGATTTCAGCACACGCTGGCAAAGAACTTGGCTCCATAAATCTCAAACGAAGTAATTCCATTGTGAAGTACAGGTAACTTTTATAGAATAATTTTGAAAAGCAGCTGGGAACTACAGAGAACCTCCACAAAGTTTTCTTTTCTTGCTTTTGCTCCTTGTTCTCACAGCTGAAATAGAACTACATGAATAACACTTTGAGGAGAGAAATTCTATTTCTTGCAATAATGCTGTATATGTTAAAAGAAGTAAAAAGAAATAATACCCTGGTATATGTTAAAAATTGGAAAGTTGTTTTCCTGATAGCTGGAACTTCTCTTTGTCACTAGCAGGTGGAGAGGCATGATCTTCTGGTCTGATGTGGTCCTCCAAACTCGTCATCTCTTCCTACAAAGTCATCCTGCAAGACTCTCTCCTTCCCTAAACATATAAACCGTGTGCATCTCTACACTGAGCTTTTAAAGCCAATGAAATATGGCATCGAAGAAACAAAGTCTTCCCCTGAACACCATGATAAACCTCAAAGTGGAAATTCTACATTGCTCTGAATATTTATGATACACTTTCTCCCAGACTCTACTTGGGTTTTGTCTACTCTGTCTTTAGCTGTGCAGGAGAGATGTCTCCACACGTATTCTCTCATAAATGATGCAAAATGTTACACCTGATTTACAAGAGGGTGTTGAGGGGTCTGGCAAGTCACCTCATGTAGCCCCTGGGTCTGACCTGTGGTGGAGCTGGTCGAACCAGGAGGTGGGAACTGGCTCCTCTGAAATCACTGCAAGGGTCAACTCTGCAGCTCCTGTCTCCTGCAGAGTGTAACTGCCCCTGGGAATGGAGAGGGCTGGCCCTAACAAGGCTCCTTTTCAATGTCAATTAGAAGGGAAACGGCATGTTTCCCGAGCCTTCCATTGGTACGTTCAGTATCTGGGTAGGAGTTAACTCAGTGGTTACAGGGTTCAGCTTCCCAGCCCTCTCGGATAGACCCCAAAGCTTAAGATGAGCTCCTTGCTGCCAAGTGTAAACTGCTGCTGGTATTTTATTTGTCTTGCTTAAAGTTGACTTGGATGTATCCATTTTGCACTGCTTTGATGACAGTCTGAAGATACCCTCTGAACTAGGTATTTCGTTAAAACTCCAAATCAAGGCACTTATACCAGGGGTGAAACTCACCTTTTCTGCTTCTAGTTCATTCAGCGTTAATAAAACTTTGCACCACTACTGAATTTTTCATGTGTCAAGTACTCCCTGTCCTTCAAATTTCTCTTTAAAATATCTACCCTTCACGAGACCCACATCACCTCTACTGCCACAAGACTTAATGCCACCTCATTTTGTAACTCCTGGTTCTCTGTATTGGATGGTTGGCCACCAGGATCAGTGCATTTTGACTCTTCTACATGCACTGTGAACAATTACAGCATTCTATAAATAAGTAAAATACTATAAATAAAATCAATTCATTCCTATGGAAAGGTTGAAGTAAGACTAAGCAAGAATGATAGGAACAGGATTGCATGGAATTTGTAGTCAAATTCAATAGTTACATTCCAAAATCCATAGAATACAAATAGAAAATGAAGCCCTGTTTTTTGTAAAATCTTTAAGCCTCTATCAAAGCCAGTCACCTATTGTACAGGAAGGGACCATTAGCTCCAGTTGGTTGTAATGAAAGTGGCTGGGACTTTTTTGAAACTTTTCTTCATTAGAAGGTTCCAATAATATTATGGTTGCCTCATTAGGTCTGTCATGTAATTTCGTGTGTTATTGTTTGATCATACAGTCAAAGAGATCAGAAGTAAGACATCTGCAATCCTGTCATAGAATGTTATTAGAAGGAATAAAAATTCCAGAAATCATTTATCTGTGAAACCCTATGGAATGCCTCCTTAGGGAAAATATAAATATTTTTTAAAAAATGCAGTCTATGGAACCCTCTAATGGATTGGTATTTTGGAGTATCAGAACATAAAGGTTTCTTCTTATAACACAACAAATCCCAACAGCTATATTATAGCATAGTATTATAAGAAGTATTATATTACTTAGTAATATAGTATTATAAGTAGCATTATTACTACTTAGTATTATTAGAAGTCTGCCTTCTTATTGGCATGAACTTATTTGCCTCCACCAAATAAATATGGAAAAATCTCCCGTTGTGAACTATACTGGGTTTGTGTGTGAGGTGGGTTTTTTTCAGTAGTGTTAGCAAAAAAACCCATTTTATTATGGTATTATCATCCTCTTGTATCTCTTGTTCTAGCCTGCTCATATCCAGTGATACCACTGATACAGAGTGGTTCACTTGTGCAATATTTTCTGCTTCTTTTATGGGGTTGTCTTTAAGACTTCCACCTCAAATACTTTTAAAAGCTTCTTAAAAGCTCTTGGTTCTAGATTATCTATCTATCTTGCTTAGCAACTGCAGACATGCATTACATGGCAAATCCCATTCCGGAGGAGAAAATAGATAAGATGTTGTGAGTGCTGGAGGTGTAATAAAGACTTCTCACACAAAGAATAAACAACTCAATGAGCAGCAATAAACTTAATTTGCACATTAGATATGCTTTTCCAAGTTCTGACATTTCAGTTGAAAATAATGCTGAAGCAATGAGGCCTATAATTGAACAGCCAAAACTTCTCCAGAGGGGAAACAAAAACAAATGTTCCCTGCAAACAAGATCATTTTTATACCATGTTGTTACTCAGTGTTTTAATAAACTTCATAAATGCCAAACAAAATATTTTTTTCATATCTTAATGTCATTTTCCCCTATTGCTCCATGAGGATGTATGTATGTGATATGTGAAATGGTATATAACCTTAATGAAGTCAGAGCTGCCGAAACCCTAAACTTCTCGGTTTATTCATTGCTAGCTGCGCTGTAACATCGTCTCAGATTACACGTTGCACTGCATCAACGCTAATTGCTCTTTCATAATACGAGTATGAAAAAGGCTTTTGCCAGATGCAGTAGGTTAGGGAGCAGGTCATGCCTGCAGGCTGCAGTAACCATTCTGAAGTCACTGAAAACAAGAGTATTAAGAAAAAAGAGAGCGATATAAATTACACTTAATAATGTGTTCTTCTTGTAACTACAGACATTATTATTATTATTAGATGTTTTGCAAAACTCATCACTATGCTTGCTATAATCTCAGAAGTGCCACTTTTTAACTTGTTCTCCTCATTTAAAATGAACAAATATGAATGCTTTTATAAGAAAACATCTGTATTGAAAAGATCATGTTGGAGCAAAGAGAAAAAAAGCATCCTAAGTTTGCCTCAGTTTTCCTTTTTTTTTCTGTCAGTGATCGAAGATCAGAACACAGTCATGTCGTATGCTGCTCACAGGAATATCTATACAAACAATAGCTCTTTTCATGTCCTCCAGCTCTGGACTAGTCCACCTGAGTGATAAGTTTGTACAAAGTATTTTTTACTAATAGAGAGAGAACATCCGTCAGCGCAGCAAAAACTTGAGGCAAAGGACTGCTTTGGACATAATGTGTTCTAATGTGTTCCACAATGTATTTTACTGTGCTTCAAAGAAGGATGAAGAATACTGTAGGGAAGACACCACCCTACAGAGCATCACTGGATCGGGACCAGAGCCAGAGTGTGTGGTTACAGCAGAAGCTCAGCCCCAGCGCAGACAAAGCAGCAGCTTTGGAGGGAAGGGGAATTACGGCAGACGTGACCATTGCTATGGTGTGTCTCCTAACACGTAACATGATTTTCTGGATGTTTAAACTGACAATCACAGGATGGCTGTTAGGGAAGTTGTTTACACACCTCCAACTAAAGCATCACAACATTTACAAATAAACCTTCTGGCCTCACCAAGGTGGTCTGAAAATCATAGAATCATAGAATCACAGAATCAGTTTGGTTGGAAGAGATCTTTAAGATCATCAAGTCCAACCGTTAACTTAACACCGCCCAGTTACCACTAAATCATATCCCTCAGCACCGCATCTACAACCTCCAGGGTTGGCGACTCAACTGTGAGCTGCCCGTGGGGGTCAGAGCCATAAGGCTGAGCAGGAGCCTCTCCGCATGCCATGCCTGGGCACCAGCTATAAACATCGCTCTGATCACCCTGAGCGCGAACAGCGTCTGCACAATACGCTGCGAATTTCAGTAGTTAGAAGAGGCCCAGCTAAGAAGCAAAGTTACTGAACAAAATTGGTCCTGTTTCACCTCAAACCAGGACATTCTTCCTTCAGAAAAAGATCTGTTTAGTTACATTAAACTTCGGTTAATGGTTGAAATGGTTTAATTTACCCAAAATCTAATGTAAGAAAACATAAGCAAAAAAATGAAATGCTTTCAGAGAAAAGGGTGTCCTGTGAAATGAGGTGTCTTAGTATCAATATGCAGGAAAACAAACTAGTGTGAAAGAGTAGAAAATACCCTAATGGTTCCCTTGTTTTATTATTAATGGAGCAATTAGTCTGGGGGAGGGCTGTGGAAGATGGCCATTTTAATATTCAGAAGGAAAAGTCCTGTGAAGGGCCAAAGAAAGGTTTTTGCTTGGCTCTGATTTGTTTCGGAGTTTTTTACCAAAGGGTAAAAGGGTCTGCAGGAACTCAACGTATGCAACATATATCTGCCCCTCGCTGAATCAAAGAAACCCACCTGATTTTCAGATTACTTCACGACATCTTATCTCTTTTGGGCACCCCAGCTTTGAAGTCTCTTCTGCAGTCTCAGATGTAAATTGCAAACGAGCTGAATAAACTCACCCGAGCCCGCAGCAGGGGGTGCGCTGAACCGCCCCGCTGCCCCCGTGTCGCTTCAAACTCCGGCTGCCCACTGCCCGCGCCAGTGCAGCCCACACCTGCGGCGGCTAAATGGTACTGCCGCGCAGACATCGTTATTAATGCGACTACCTCTTTCTGTGGGCGTCGCGGGAGACCTCCCTGATAAACAAATTGATCATCGGAGCGGTGCGGTCGTGAGGTTTTCTTTGCTGCGGGCAGTGGAGAGCTCAGTTTCAGCGTTAAACTGCAGGGAACAACCTGTCAATACCAGCGCTGACCCGCACAGACTTGGGCGTCCCAACGAAAAAATAAAAAAGCACCTACTTTCTAATATTGATAAAGCACAAAAGGAAATGCTAAAATACCTTTCACAATCAGGTTCCCGGAATTTCTGGCAACTCCAAACTGATTTGTTGCTATACAAGTGTACACCCCGGCGTCTGATTTGGTGATGTTATAGAGCCTGAGACTGCCATCCTCTAGTAAGATGACCCTGGGGAAAAAATAAACAAACAAAAAAGAAGAAAAAAAGGCTTCTGTTACAGGAACTGTAATAGAAATGCAACACTACTTTTAATATTTAAATGCTCCCATTGTACTTGTACTCTTCTACAGCAAGCTGAATACATATCAACCAGTTTTCACCTCTGCTTATTATTGATTTCTATATTAGGACTGTTATATTGACATACCGGAGTTGACCATTAGCTTATCTAGCTGACTTTCTTGCAGCAAAATTTAGAGTCTCAAGAGAAAGAAGGAAGACCCAACTTGTTCCCTAATTGTGCTATATTTTACCATGGGGGTTTTGTGTTGTTTTTTTTTTCAGATCCCAATTCTCCTATGCCATACTAATGTTCTGTCTGAGCCCAGCTGCCTGTGCAATTTTGTCAGGATTATTAAAAGATATTAGCAGACTAGCTGAGATGCTGAAATGCCATCTCACAAGCCAAGGAGCCAAATCAAATACATCGCTGTCTCACAGGGCCCTCAAATCACCTTATTAGTCACTCTGCTGTTTACACCAGTTTGCAGAGTATTGGGTAAATTGCATTTAATAGTAATTTCAGGACCACTCCTGGGTTTTATGGGCAAAATTAATTTCTAAGCTTGTTCATATGCTTCTTCATGTCAATGAGATACTTTAGAATGTAAGTCAGTACAGAGTTTGGCATATGTTTTCCTTAGGAAATGAGCATTTCATTAGGAAAAAAATATTATCCTGTAATTTTTTGTTAATTTTGTGCCAGTTTCTCCATCCACCTGTTGCACCTGGTAGTTGTTGAAGTTCTTGACCAATGTTTTCCGGGTTTAGAAGGAGAGTGGGCTGAAAGACATGAAGTTCCTGGAAGTTTCATGAAAATGGGGTCAGAGTCTGTAGGTATAGCCCCTCTTGCCAGTAAGGTCACTGCATGAGCACACTCCTTAGTAGGCATCAGAGAATCTGCACCCATTCAGGGAAGAACTGCACTCAAATGCCACACTTTCTTCCGTCTGACAAAATCCGGCTGTAAGTCACCAATCCACGGGAAACCGGGCTTCATTCATTCCAGCGCTCACAGAAGCACCGCATTATTTTTTTATATTCCTCTTTTAATTGACATTTAAATCTAATACAAGACTCCTTTTATAAAAAGAAAATATCTAATTCATGCATCACAGCTTGGGTATTTAATATTTATTACTAACAACATAAGATTGGCTGATGTAATGAATTATTAAAGGAAACGAACAATAACAAGAGCAGAAGTTGAAGCTGGCAGTAATATCATAGCCATTAAACACACAAAAAAACCATCATAGTGTCTTGCTGCATTCCACTCTGGTATTTATACACTTGTAGCTATATGTGTAACACACATTAGACCTTGTTCTGCTTCCCGTTACAGGCTGCCAGCCTCTCAGCTGAGGAAGAGAAGCGCTAGACAGGGATTTCTGGCGGTCTTCTCGCTTACATCCCCCCAGTTTCACGTCTCCCACCCTTGCCTGACCTTACTCTGCCGAAAGACCTCCTCCTGAGCAGGGCAGGGTGGATTTAGGAATGAGAAAAGCTGAGATGTCCCCATAGTGCCGGGCACTCCGTCAGTGGGGTGTGGAGCTGAGAGGGGAAGGGATTTAGGCTTGAATGAAAAATCTTTGTTTCCTTGGCAATAATCACCAGGTACTGCAGCAGTTGTTGGCACGCGATTTGTAGTATGATGAGAAAATAAGTTCGGGTTTAATAATCCATCATACATCCATACTAAACTGGAGAGGAGCAAAATACAAAGCAACCAAGTACGCTCTTCAATATAATGCTGTATCAACTAAATGGCATTTTTCGGATAAGGAAGGAGGAACAAGCACGAAAGAGCTGAGTCTTTCTGCTGTCTTCACTGTGCTGTGCATCAAACCGACAGACTACGGTCCCTCTCCCTCTCAGTATAGGGACACACCTGACGACAGAATTTCAAAGGCAGGTTTAAATATGAAGACACATTTGCAAGTATTCCACTTCTGCCTCTGCAATTTTCTTTGTATTAACGATACGTTTCTTCACATCAGTTTGCACCAGCCACAAGGAAACCCCCTCATAGGAAACTGCTGGTGATAAAATAGTTGATTCGATTGCCTGGTTAGCTAACACATGGTGGCTTCATCAAACAGTGTCAAAAGAGTTTCAAGCGTGAATCAGCAAATGTTCATAAATTGGATACCTGAATAATAAGTTATAACAAGCCACCGGAGTGTCTTTCTCACCATCAAATATTGATGCCCTGTTATTTTTACTGCAGTTGCACCTACAAACTCTAGGTGCAAATTGGAATCCAGAAGTGGGTATGAGGCAAAAAAAAACCAATCCCAGGCCCTAAAAGCTTCCGATGTAGGTAAATACATAGGAAAAAAAAGTCTGTAAAATTACAGAATAATAAATGGGAGAAGCTTTGAACGCACAGGCTCTGTGTTTAGCCTCCTGTGAGTTTCTGGCTAGGGCTTTTTCACTGAAGTTTAGGAATATTTTTTTCCCCCTGCATTCTTCATCAGGAATCGAGACCTGAATAATTCCCAGCTTCCTGATTTATCCACTAAGAGGAGTTTGCACTCACTCAAGAGCTGATGAGGTAATGTTTGATCTGAAGAAACGCTGTTCTGAAACAATAATTCAGCATCTGGGTAGGCTGAGGGTGGAACGGCTCTTTCAGCGGATCAAAACGGAGCTGAGCAAAGAGAAACCATGAGCTAATAAAAGCTTCTGAGTTGTTTGAAACAGAGGTCGCGCTACCTCAAGACAATTAGGGAGCTAGCAGTAAATAAGATACTAGGGCAGAATTTATGTAAAAGCACAAAGGACTCCAGAGTAATTAGTTAGCGAGGAAGGGAATTAAAGAAAAAAGAAAAAAAAGTGAGTAATTTCCAGCTGTACTAAGGTCTGTGTCAGGAGAGGGATGAGAAAGCAGAGCACAGCAGAAAATCAAGATGATGCATTTCGAATGCAAGGGGAAAAAAAGCAATGTGAAATGCCGACCCGGTTGCCACGGACAACAAAGTTGCCATAAACTTCCTCAGAGCCACGACTTTCCGCCGTGGGTGGGTTCAGAGGGGCTGCACTTTATCCTCTTCCATTTGTCTTTCAAATAATGGAACTGTGCTTCTGAAGGCAACGGGAATATCTCCTTTAATGGGCTTTGGATCGAGCTCTAACAAATGACTGGAAAAGAAGCTGTGAAATGCAGGTCTCACCTGCTGAAGGGCTTGCTGAAAACTGTTACTTTTCACAACATTTTAGACTGCGTGAAGGCTACAGGTAATAATTCTTAGCATTTGCATCAGAAGACAAGGTAATTCCAAGTACTGCGACAAGACAGAAAAGTTTAACTTGTCCAATATAATGCGAGTAGAATATTTTGCCTGCTAGGAAAACTGGACTTCTCTCAATAAATAAATGAGTGCCTGTCGAGGGACAAGAAAGAAAAGATTTCAAGCAGATCTGATAAACGCATCCCTGCAAAAGAAGAAGGAAGAATGAAATGAGCTACTCGGGACACAGCTGTTCATAAAGCCCTCTTGCAGCAAGGGATTGCTTAAGCGTAAGCCTAACTCTAAACTGGCATCTCTGACTAACAAAATGCTTAAATTCCTATCAGAGCAGTGCCGATGCCGATGTTCCTGCCTGAATTTCACAGGTGCTACCTCTGGGTAAATAGCTCAATTAAGCAAAGTTGCTACGAGGAAAAGAAGAGATGAAAATCCAGTTACATAAATCCATACAAAGTTCCTGCACACAAAGGCTCATTAGAAATACCCAGACATACCATTCCATATGTAACGAGCCTGGGAACCTACCCTGCAAAAAGATGGATATGTTGGATGCAGTTCATGTGGATCACAGGAAGACAAGACGGCTCTTAAAGGCCGGTTCAGAGACACGTCTCGCCAATTTTCCATCTGCAGGGTGCCCGTGGCAGAGGGCGAGGGCAGGGTAAGGATGCAGCCGCGGGTACCGCAGTCCTTTCCCAGTGACCTGTAACCCAGGGTGCGGGTCTAGAGACAGCACTTTTCTAAGCAGGATGAAATCTGTCTTCAGGAATGAATGCAAAGCCCTTTGAGCCTTTGCAAGTCCCACAACGGTTGGTGAGAAGTTTTGCCCTGGTTTATTTAAGCATGGTGCAAGTGATGTCCTTTTGTTTGTTTTTAATCTACTCGTTCCATCGGGTTGATCCTCGTCCTTGTCCTCTCTCAGTGACTCCATTAGTACACAAGATAAGTATTATGCGCAGAAAGGGAAAACAAACAACCTACCCAAGATCTGCTGGAGTCAAAACTCTGCGTAACGTTCAAAAAGAAGAGTTTGCAATGTTTCTGCAGAAGACATGAGACTGGGAAGAAGTGAGAGCTCATTAAAATTGTCACACATACTTTTTAAGTAAAGAACTTGAGAAATCAAGCAGGGATGATAGGTACAGCTTTTAATTAACCAGGCCAAACAAACCGTCTCCGAAAGTGTTGTCTCATGTGAACAAAAGATTGTTGATGGCTATTTGCTTTGATCTTAAGAGCATGAAAGAATAATATGTATTTAACAAGGCTGATAGAAAAATAAAATCTGAGAAAAGAAAGAGGTGTCAACTCATTAGATTTTAAAGTGCAGCAGAGGTAATTTTTGTGCACCACTGTATTGTTCAGCCAATCTGTTTTAGAGAGAGGAGCAATTTTAATTCATGGATGCGAGTTGCATTAATTCGATACAGCGAATGTCTTTGAAATTCCCATCAAAATCTGTTGAGCTGCAATGGTGTAAATCTGGGGGTGAATCGAGACTCCTTCCGCAGCTTTCGGCACTGCCAGCGGGGTAGCTATCTCTTCAAGGGCATAACATAATTCCTTTCAAAATAAAGTAACCCTGATACTTAATGTAAAGATTCCCTCTTCTCTTCTTCTGTCTGGCTCTAACATCAAGTGTCTGACACCTCATAATGTTATTGAAGTCATCATCATAGCGCCGTGCAGATAAAAGGGGAGTATGCTGGATCTGATGAAATCAGAGGCAAAGTAATTTTTATTATCTGAGAAATCCTATTTGAAACCGTGTCTTCCCAGTCTCACTTTACTGCTCAAGAGCCAAAACACTCTTGCTTTCCCAGGCTGTGGAAAGATATATTGTTTATAAATTTCTTCAGACATGCAGGCAGTCATTTGAGGCAATAACTGACTTTTCTAATTTTACAAAGATTGAGAAGCACGAGAGGGGCTGAATTAAAAAGTACAAGGGGAGGTAAGCGAGGGGCAGAAACATGAGCACAGCTCTCAAGCGGCTCGGAATTACCAGTGATTTATGCAGAGGTAAATGTGAGTAAAGTTTGGCTGAGTGAATGAATCGTACCTGCTGATGACAGCTCTGGTATTTTTGAAAAGGTCCCACTGAGTCCCATCAGAGATCCGACTGTCTGTATTATATGTTAATGATCTTTGTACCTGTTTATCCTATTCTGACTGTAATTTGTATGCTAATAGTATTGCCATTTAATAAACTATGCTTAAAAGAAGATTTTCCTTAGCTGCATGCTGATATAAATGAGCTTCAGAGTTGACTGACAATTAACTGGAAATAAAATAAACACCATTAAACTCTGTGTTAACTATTCGGATCAAAACAAAATTACACAATCTAGATGAACAGTCTTATTAAAATATTTTAGAAAAGAATACTATTAGCAGTGAGAGAAGGTGACACTACAACACTGCTCCTTGCTATTTCTTAAAGTTTCCCTCTGTTCCTTAAAAGGAACATTATTTTTGCATGGAATCTCTGCAATTTAGTACCACAAATATTTATTTTATGTAAATATATACAGACTTTTGAACTGAGTTCTACTCTGTCATAAAGCTTCCAGATAAAAAACAGTATTTTCAGGAGATGGTACTCCCTTTAGCATAAAATAGCAAAAGACCTTTTGCCCTGTCTTTAACAAACTCAAGTATTAAATGTAAGGCAGATGTTCTTATGCGATGACCAAAGAAAAAAAGTGACAAAAACGTCACGTCTGTAGAAATGTGCCTAAATCTCTTGCAGTAACATGTCCCAAAACTTGCAGCCGGGGAATACTGGGCAACAGCACCTCTGTGTGTACGGGAAAGAAAGACGTGCCAACCAAACAACTAGTTTACTGATGAAACAAACCAAACAAGCAACCCCTAAAAATGTTGCTTGCCATGTTTTAATCCCTTCAGCTTTCTAAACCCTTGTGCTACTTTTAAGGTGCTTGTGAGCCTGTTCGTCCTCAGTCTGCTGTGTTAAACAAACACGCACGTTTCTGGTCTTTTCCCACATAGACAACTTGGGTTTGTGTCATATTTACAAGATATGGCCCATTTATGGCTCTTCTCTTGCCTGGGTGTCTCCTTGCCCTATTTCAAATCTGCATCTAACCAGTGGATGTCATGAGAGGAGAGATTGAGTATAATCCCGGACAGAGACAAGAGCCATACCTTAGCATGTCCAGGCAAAAAAATAAAGATTTCTTGGTTATTAGTCTACCTTGTGCACAGGACATAATGAAACATCATATTTATGTAGCCGTACGTTGATTAGTCTCAACATTCACAGCAGAAAAAGAATATAGTGATAAAGTAGTACACTGAGAAGGAAAGGATCAGGAACCAGACTGCAAAATTCTGTGGTGAGAATCCAGGTAGAAAATGAACTGAATTGCCAAGGAAAAAGGTTGCCATTTTTTCTATTTGCCAACAAGTCCTGCTGTTTTTGTGAAATCTTTACAACTCTGATACCTCAGAGAAAATTTCTTTCAGCAGAGGATGATATGTCCACACTACTACTATTCAATCTAATCCCACCATTAACCATTATTTTTGATTCAAACATTATTAGTAGTTCAGACACAGCCGTTCATACAACCAAATTCATTCCAGATATAAAACGAAACCCTTAATATGGGACTTAAGGAGAATTTAAACAGTACATAAGGCCCTGAATTACCCTCTGTGTGGGAGTTTAATTCACTTACAGGAATCTTCTTCCCTACCTGCTTGTCAGAACATATTTCAAAAGTAAAAGTACAATAAAACCTGCTGTTAACTTTAAAGTATTCTGCATATACAACAAGCAACGGACACCAGGTACACAGCATGGTACTGGTTTCCTTTCAGAAACCCTGGACAGCACGTTCAGGTGCACATACCCATAATAGATATGCGGTATTCGAGATGAACAGTGTTCAGCTTCAGTGGTTTCAACTTCCATGCTCATGACTCATCTTCTTTCATCTGTGTATGCCCTCGCTCCCAGCTTTAGCTCTCATCAGCTCGAGCTTCTTGTGCCTGCTCATTGGGCTACCTGTTGTCCTGTGGGAAAACCCTAGGGCTATCCTCAATGGGCTAGTGAATTTCTGCTTAATTTGAGCAATAATGGTAGGGATTGCATGTGGTTTAGTGAAGCCTCAGACCCACATCCTCACTCAAAATAACACAGATTATAGAAATTTTAGGTCTTTTTAATGTGTGAGTAAAATGTCTGTGTCCCTTAAGCAGAATATTCCTTTTGCTGAAAATTTGAAAACATTTTCAGTTCTCATAGAAAAGAAGTAATGAAATACCAGTATTGCTTTGTAATAAAATCCTGTGACTAAACTAGAGGTGTTAATATCCTCCTACCAACCCTTCATGTTGGCCAAGCGTTAGCCACGTTCTCAAGGTGCTGTTTCTATGCTTTCGCTCGCATAACCCTTCGCACTCAAAATCATCCCAGAAGCTCCTCCGCAGGAGACGTTTTGTTCATTGTGCCCACAGCATGACTGGCAACAGTCCCTTTGCCTGCCAAGTTAATCAGTATCTTATTGCTGCTTTTCACATCTCCTCCCTGACATATCCTGATCTGTCTGTTACTTCTAATATTACTCTTAGGTTAAAAAACTTTTGGGATCAGGAACTATCTTTTATTTGGTGTTTGTGCAGCATGTTTTTCATCCAACACTAGTATTTTTGTATGCTAGGGCAGTACACACCAGAATAGTGCAACGGTAATGATGTTCATGGCAGTACAACTTGGACTAGAAGAGAAGCACAGAAGGTTGCATTCTCTCATTATATTTTGTGCAAACTCCTAATTAGGATCCTTGTTTCAAAGCCTGCTGAAGTCAATGGGAAAACGCCAATGAGATTAGCTGGCTTTGGCTCAAATCCTGAACATCAATCAGAATATGTGCATGAAGCAGGGCTAGAACATGAACTGAGAGGGAGAGAGGGCACAACCCTGACGTTCACCGGGGTGTAGTTTATTGCAACTCCGTGTGACATGGAAGAGTGGCAGATTGCGTGGGACACCTCAGCATGTAGCACAGCCCCTCAGAAAGGCTCACCTTAATGAGGTTCCCGGGAGCTGGGTAGGAACAATTCAAAATTATATTAGAGAGGTGTCATACAGAAGGGAAATTGTAATAAATCCAACATCACGCAGGTTGTCATTCTTTCTTATACGTGAGAACATATGGTTCATTTGCTTACTTGATGCTCACGCTATCTGATGTGCTAAACACTATTGCATTAAGTAGTCAGTAACACATGATGAAATTAGGTTTATTGGCTTGTTCCATTACGAAACTCTCTAAGGAGAGAGAAAAGAGAGGAAAAGCCCTTTTCTTATGTCTTCTACTGCACTAATATTCTCTGTCTGCTGCCTGCCAGTGTTTCATTGGGTCAAGTAGCAATGGGGGTCCCCTTCTGCCTCCTCATTACTCTGCAGTGGATTGACTTCAAACGGAAAGATAACAGAGAAAGAAGAAAGAGAGAAAACAAAGCAAAATAAGATTAAGAAGAAAAATAAAATATTGTCTTTTTCTTCCCCTCATCTGTGCTCATTCTTCCTTCCCTATATGTCCCTCCTCATCTTTCACTCATACACTTTCCACTCCCCTGCCTTCGCTCCCAGCTTGGGGGAGAAGACAGAAATAACTGCAAACGTGGAGAACACAAAGAAGTAAAGACTGAAGGTACTTCAGGTCAGTCTGAGGCATTTTCTGGCATCCCTTTGGTTGTAAAACTTTTCTTATGGCAACATCATTAGTTTTGCTGGATCACCACGCAATGCTGCTCACGCATACTCACTGAAGAGTGAGTACTGCCATGTTTTATGTTCCTCCTAGATTCAATGACGTTATTCAGAAGGAAGCATGGGCAAATACTTGCATACTTATGCCTACAACCGACACTGAAACCAGAAAAAAAACCACCTCTGTTAGCAAATAAATATTCAAGAAATAGATTATAGCTGCCTCCACTAGTCTTTTGCAATACCCTCTTCTCTGTTACCTTTCATATAGAAACTGAGACCATTGTAATCTGAGCATAAGATATTTTTAGCTAGAACAAAGAATACTCTTTGCAGCTCTGAGCGTTCCCTCGGGAAAGGTGTAATGATGGGTTTGTCTGCTTAGCACCGAATGTGTAGTAGTAGTGTGGCCTGAGAGATGAAAAACCAAAGCAATTCTATACAGCAATCTCAGGTCTTGTAGGAGTTTTCATGTCTTAATACATAAGTTCAGGCCAAGCACTGAAAGCAGGCAGGTAAATCCACGCCTTTGATTTCTGTCAATCTATTTGTTAGCAAGGAATGGAACTGAAGTGATTAATCAAATTTAGCAGATGTAGAATCAATTCCATTGGTTCCCTAAGCAAAATTAGAATTTTGTCAAGAGATAAGCTTAATTTGTATTCATGTTGACTTACAATGATGGTGTCTAAGATATCTGGAATTGCTCTGATTGCTGATGCCCACACTTCAAGTGCTCTATTTAAAAACTGAAATAGGAAATGAACTTCCTTACAAGCACACAGACACCGATAAGATAGAAGGGTTAAGGCATATCATCAAAGTTATGCAAAGCTTCTTGTGGTAGAAAAGCAAGAAGGATAAAAATGGAGATACACTTAATCCAGGCTTCAAAAATCAGACTTAAAAAATAAAATAATAGTAATATTAATATCCCATTGCTATTCACCTCGCCGCATTGCTGTAGAAAGCTGGGAATAGAATGGTAAGTGCTGGAACAGCATAAGAAAATATGTTCTGTGTGAAACTTGCTACCAGCATACAAATGTCTATACTACCTTTATCTGCAAACAGCGGGTGCGTAAAGCGGGGTGGTTTGTGGCACTAAGCAGAGTGAAAAGCAGAACTTCTCTTTGCCTGTGCTACTCATCGGGTTTGACTTCAATATAGGTAGGGGTTTTTTTCAGACACTGTGGATAGGTTTCACTCCCCCAGCTTTGCTCATCTAAAAGTTAGGCATCTCATTTGAGATGGAGGTGCCTGCCAAGAAAAAGTAAATAACTGCCTTAGACTGCATATTGACTTCAGCTAAACAAAAGTTAAGTGACATCAATCTCCTCCTTTTTTAGTAGAGTAGTGCAAATTTCGGAATTTTCAATCCATTTTGTCTTGATTCCTCCCCAAACAGAATTTATTTTTTTATTTATTTATTTTTAAAGATAATGGATATTCTGGAAGGTTTCAGTACAAGCTAAACAAACAGTGTTGACATTCGGGTAATTGAAATGTTTCACTGAAGTTTGTTGAACTGCCCTGACACATCTCTTTTCAAATTTGTGCAAGCTGAAATGCTATTTCACAGTACAATATGTTTAGTATGTTGTATTTGATCAGTGGATTGAGGACTTCTCCTGTTTACCAATTAATTGTCTTTATTTTTTTAACTCCCTATTTCTCTAAAGCCAACAGCTGTCCACAAAAAGACAGAATTCTTTTCCTAAATAACAAAAAAAAGTTTAAAACATGTCCAAAATTCATGGGTTTGGAACCTGACTTTGAACAGCGGAGCAGCAGAAGAAAGGCAGGAGCAGATGGTGGCCCCGAGTGCTCAGAAGGCTGTAGGAGAATGGTCGTGCCCAGGAGACTGGTAGAGCCATTCAGATGCAGCACGTGGCTGTGAGTAGATCCAACCCTTTAGGTAATGAAACCTGCTGGGTCCTTGCGTTTCACATGGGAGCAGGAGAATGCCCTTGAGTTTGAGGCTCTGAGGGGCAGCCGTAAGACCTCAGCAATTACCAGATCGTTCCCCCCCACCCCTAGTGTTAGAAGTCTCCAGTCACAACATCTGCTCAGTGTTCTTTGCATAAGATTGCTGAAAGACAGCTTTTCATGTCATGGGCTCAATGATTCCCCCATGTTTCCTTTGAGAAATGGCAATAACTTGAGTGCAAAACACCAAAACCAAGTGTGGCACGGGAGAGAGAATTTACCATCAATTACTGTCCTTCACAGAGATGGGACTGAACCGTGACCTACAAGCAAGTCTAGGAGCCAACAAGTATTGAGCATATTTTATTGACCCTTCAACATACTTCTTGTCCAGTCCCCAGAAAAGGATTTAAATTATGAATATTTGTTTATTACTGATTATTAATGCATGGAAAGTGCTGTATATGACTAATGCATTCTTTAAGCCTACCTCATTTCTCGGTTTTCCCTCAGCTATCCTCATTTAAATTCTGAGTGGAGGGAATCTCATATGTTTATATGCATTCACTACAGTGTTTGGGGAACCTCAGCTCATGGTGAGGGAATAGCACCTCTCTCTGGTAAAGCAAAAGGGCTTCCAATTCCCGTTTATTAAAATGCTTCAATCAAAAAGAATTTTTATAAACTAAGTTTTCCACAAGGGTCCTGATCCTGAGTCTACTGAAGGCGATAACAAGATATGCATCTGTGATGAGATCAGTGTCTAGACTTGCAAATTTGCTTTATTTAATATATGAACTGTTCCCTTCTACTCCTTTTCCTCATTGGACACATGAGATGATAGAACCGAGACAAAGAAAACTCCCATTGCACTTACTGAGAATATAAGACATACATGAAAATAGCCCACATCTGTGTCACACTCCACAGGGTGGGAGTTCAGAGCGTGAAGCTTGTTCTTTTTCTTTGCTGCATTTCATTTCCACATTGAGTTAGAATCACATCACATGCCAGGAAAAAAAAAACAAACACGTGCATTTGGCAAAGGGCAAACAAAATCTTTTCAAAGACTTGCCCATCGGACGAGTGGTATTGCTCCTGAAAGCCCATTTCTCAAGACTTTGATCCAAAGGAGGAAGTTAATTGCCCAAAAGAACACCCGAAGCTGTACTGCTAAATGATCCAGAGAAGCTGACTGGGGGGTCACGCGAAGAGAGAGCAGGTAAAACCAGCTAGGATTAGCCAAATGTGGAATTTCTTTTCGATTCCTGCAGCTGATAACCTTGAATGCCCTCTCTAAGGTGGCCAGCAACATGGACCAAAGATAAATCCCACTAACTCAGGGGGTGAGTCATATGAATGAGGGTGGAATTTAGCTATTTCTGAAAATGTTGAAGTAGAATATTCAATGCAGAGGGGACATTAAGACTGGGAACAGTAAGCAGACTCAGTATAGATATGTTCAGGCTTTGTTTTACTATCTAGTGTAAAAATTTATTGATTTGGGAATTTTTTGAAGGACTTGCATGTATGTTTCAAATGCTATTCTACGTAAACCAGAGCATACAAGCTGTTGAAGATCTGGACAATGATGTGTTTGAGCTGCAGAGAAGATGGAAGAGACAAGAAGGGCTGGAGGAAACTGTGCCCTGAAAAGGGGCCCGAGGGCTGAGGACCTGCACTGCTGGACCGTGGCAAGAGATTCAGAAGATTGTGCTTCAGACTCAGGAAATGTTAACGTATTCTGTGATTCTGTAATATTTTTCAGATAGCAGGGGCCCAAATACCGCAGCTTGGCGAACTTAAAAAGGCTTGATAAAAAACCCTCAGAGGACATCAAATAAAAAATATTTCATGGTGCTTTTATTAATATGCATAGTCTATTAATTAGCTCTTCCTAGTTAGCACATTTCTTTTTACATACTTACAAACTAGCATTAATATAAAGCAGTGTTACCTTGCTCAGATGCTCGGGGAGAGCAGTGACCGTGCATGCATGACTATCAGGAATAAACTATTATCATGAGTGAAAGAAAGAAGGTGGAAAAGAAAGAATATCCTTTCCCCTTAGGGTGGAATAGGTCTAGTTGCACTATTTCTGTAACAAAAGATTGAATTTGGCTAAATCACTCTGAAGAACCTATGTGATCTGGCGTATTTAGCAATGTGTCCATCACAGTTTTGCTGTCAGAACCGTAAGGGATTGATACATCCTTTTTTCCCAGCATTTATAACCCAACCAAATATTAAAAAAAAAAAAAAAAGCTAGTAAAGGAGTCCAGAGAGATTATAATTGCTGCACAATAAAATGGGAACAGAAATAAGGAAAGCTTTAGTTAAAATAGTTAATCTGTATGTGACATGTCAGGGTTTAATCATATATATAGAGAAAGGCAGAGCAGATTCCTTCTCTTTTTTATGAGCAAAGACACATATGATTTGAGTACTTTAATTAGCTGTGTACTTTAATTACAGACGTACAAATCCTTATTTCATTTTCTGTTTTCTGTCACAAAGATCTCTGGAAAAATACTGTATAGATGAGTTATTCTCTCTTCTTTAAAATGGTGGCATTAGCTGTTTTGTCATTTAACAATCAAAAAGCCTCATGAATTCTACTTTGCACCAATGGACACATTGGTAATAATGTTTTGCAGATGGAGACTTTAAACTCTCTCCCTTTGCCTCAGTGTAAATCCTGCTCCTTTTGTTTACTCCTGCTAAGCAGCAGAAGGTCTTCTGGGATGCTCAAAAATTACAGCGTGCTTATAATTATTGTTAGTAAATTAATAGAGAAGCACAAGTAAATACTGTATGCAGAGTGTAAATGTTTTTTTATAAGCAAATCAGATGGGGAATATCATGGTACTAGAACCTCCAGATCTAGGCTTAATTCAACAATTTAAATTGTAAGTTTTAAACAGTGCTCTCCTTGCTCCTGTTCTCATCAATGTCAGAAAATCCAGAGATTGCCTGTGGCAAACTGTATACTGAGCATGTTTTCTGCATCCAGTAGGGATAGGCTGCAGCTAATAGCAATAAACAGACGTTTTTGTGGAATAGACTGTACAATCGCAATGCAAAAAAGATTTGACTGAACACCAGTTAGAAAAACATTTTTCATCAATAGCTGAGCAGTTAAAAAGAAAATAAAACTGCCATTAGTGAAAGGGGGAAAATAAATAATTGAAAAGTTCTCTACGTCCCGTGGCATGGTTCGTTTACCCAAATTTTTCTGTTTCATTGTACCTATGTGAAATACCTCTTCTCAGATTTGCACTTTCTTTCACATGTACTTCTCTGATTTACTTTTATCTGCATTGTACATTACTGCAGCATGGGATAGGGAAATACTTCTTTGTGTCACAGTTTTGAGTAATGTTGTTTTAATTATTATTATTTTAAATCTTATGTGACCCAAACTAACCTCCTCGAGCAACTGGTCCTGTGTGCAAAACCTGGTGTTCAATTCCCAGAGCTTTATGAATCACCGATTCTGTTTTCAGCCTTTGAAAACAATAATGAGATAAAACAGTGTTGCTCTTATGTTTGTGAACGGAAAGAGACGCTGAGAAAGATTACAATTCTTAGACACTGCTGCCCATTTCATCCATCTGTCTACTTTTGTATGTGGAAATACCACCACGGTTGTGTATTGTGTATACTATTCACAACCTACTCAAGTCAGTAAGTCGCTTTTGATTTTAATGCTTTACCATTTAATTGACATTAGCATGTATATAATGTAGACAGTTTGTGGCAACTCACAAATATCACAGAAATCAGCCATTACGGACCAAACATCGGTAAATCCCCACTGAAGACCACGCAACCCCACACCAGTTTGTGAGGGATTGTACCAGTATGTTGGTCCAGTGGCTAAATCCTGCCTAAACAGAAGGGTCAGAATAAGGAGGTTGATTTAGCTATGGGTTATTGCACAACCTGTACAGCTGCTAAGCAATTATGCCGCAGCCTGGGGGTATATTCTGCTCCCCTGAAGCCTCCACTGATGTCTCCTGCATGAGGCTGATTCACTCAGGCTTCGTGCGCAGTACGCAGTCGGCTCTGATAGCGCTGCAGTGAATTAACTGCTGACGAACGCAAACGTATGTATCATACAATTAGCCGCGCGTATTCGCTTTGGCTTTGTTCTCAATCAGCTTCGTATCTGCAGAACTGTACGGCCACTGCTAAAGACAAATAGGCCTCTGGCATCAAAGTTTTCCGTCAATGAGCTGTCAAAAGCAATACTAAGCCAGCTGTGTTTCGGCGATGTTTAAATGATATTAAAACAGAGAACACCCAACAATCCAGCAACTGTTTTATAACGGTACCTTTTGTTCTGGCGCAGAACCTCTGAGCCCTTTCTCCAGTTAATAACTGCTCTGGGAGAAGCGCTTGGTTTACAACCAATTGTAGCTTCACCTCCAACTTGAACAACAGACGTTTTTTTCACAGGATTTTTGGAAAAATCGGGTGCTGCAGCTAAAAATAGAGAAGTAAGAAGAAAGAAGAGCAGAACAGTATGCAGCTGACAAGTTACTAAATGAACTCGCTAAAAATTCTTCTCTTCGAGTTACATAGTAGGTGAATCCAATAATTGCTTTGCTTTTGAGGCTTCTGCAAAAGTAGATATATCAAACATGAAAAATGTATTTAAGTAGCAAAGAATGGAATTAATTGTATCTTATTCATGCTGTTTCTAAACTGTCTACCTAGAAACTGTCTGCTCTGACAACCTCTCCTTCGGGTTATCTGCAGACTGGAGAATGGGTCTACCCGCGATGAAGAGTGAGGTTCCTGAGCAGAGCCGTGTCAGCAGGATAAATATCACACTCCCGATCCCAACTACACGCATTCACCCACAAAGTTTAGAGTATTCAATTACAAATACTGTTTTTCAATGGCTTTCTGTTCATAAACTGATGCTGGTTTTTTGAAAATGTGTTTATTTGTCCAGTAATTATATGTGAAAATTCACTCTTGGAGAAGGAGAAAACACAAGACCCATACAACAGTTAGGTGTTCCTAAAGTCTGTGCTTTACTGGTTTCACTAGTATTTGGCTGTTGAACTAACTTTATATTTGGACATCTACAACAGAATACCTTTTGAAATTTAAGAGCAAATTCCATTTTATGTGCATCTCTGGTAATCGTTAATGAGATTATTTGCTATATGTTATTTGTTTTTATAGACATATTTGCCATATGCTCTTTGTTTATAGTTAAAATTATTTTTCCCACTTGCTGAAATTGACTTTTAAAAACTGCAGAATAACTATAAATAACTCATAATACTAAGTGAGAAACAGCATTCATTAAAATGGTGTGTTTGTGATAAAAAAAAGACCACACATGGGATTAGAATTTTCCTCCACACCAGTCACAAAATAAAAAAAAACCAAAACATTCACACATGGGTGATGAAGATCAAGCAGCAAAGAAATATCAACAGACTTGAACTGCCAGGTGGAATTAAATCTACTCATTTCTTAATTTCAAATTTTTTAAATGAGTGGCCTGTTGTACTCAGTATCTGCTTGTTTTAGTGGCATTTACTCACCTATCACCCGCAACTCAGCATTGGCATAAATAGTACCGTACTTGTTTTCTGCCACACACTGATAGAGGCCAGAGTCTGACATATTCAGTGTAGGTATGATAAGAGTTCCATTTTCTATTTGTATTCTTTCCTGAGAAAAGAAAAACAAGCAAAAAACATTGACAGAGCCAATGACTGTACAATCCCATTTTTTTTGGTATCACACTGATGCACCTGACAGCAATTCAGAAGCAGAAATGTTATTTTCTTGGAAGCAATGTGCATGAATACATCAGGAATACGATGTATACCTCGGCTATGTGATGGTGGGTATGTTTTCAGACCTCTCAGCTCTTCAAACTTTTCAAGAACTCCAGGCACGTGTTGCAGAGTCATTGCCTTGGGCAGGTTTGCCCAGATGTTCCAGCTGTGGCATGTGTTTCTCCGCACTGCTGAACTGGGAATCTGTGGACAGGCTTCGCCACGAAGCAGACGCAGAAGCAGCCACCGCAGGGCAGGTACGGCTGCTCCACGCCGGGAGCCTGGAGCATCTTCTATGCGGCTCCCGGGAAGCGGCACCTGCAGCCCTGTCTGGGGGCACGGTGAAGCGTGGCCTGACCCCCCCTCATCTGGTTAGTTGAATCTGATGATGGTAATCTAAGATGAGCAGAAAATCTCCACAGGAGACAGAGGTGCTCAAAAAAAAAAAAAATGGACAAAAAATTCAAATATCATCAGATCACAGGTCGCAGAAAAATGATCCACTGAAAAAGCTCTCCAGAAAGCCAACACTCTTCAATTCCTATTGGAGACCCCCAGGCAGCTGTTGAGATCAGAGGGAGAGTATGGCTCTTCGTGGCTTGAATTTGTATACACACTAAGTTTCTCCAGTGCAATTCTGCTGAAATAGAGGAAACTGCACAGTAGATAGATTGGGACCAGAGCTTGGGTTTTGGTATATTAAAAGGAGTTTTATTTGCTCTCTTTTGGCAAATAGAAAAAAGCCTGGTTTTGTGCTACAAGCATAACTTAAAGCTAAATATTTTGTGATTTTACAATTACTAGCATCCGGAGACGATAATAGTTCCGCTGCAAAGAGTAACACTGAGAAGGAGAAGAGAATATGTTCCCCAAAACAGATCACTGTGGAAGAAACCCACAACAGGGAACACAAATGCCATCACCAAACGCAAGTCTGAAACAACAGCTATTACTGTCACGATGCTGCTGCTCCTTTAGGCTGCCTCTGCCGCCTCTGAAGGAGTAAGGGGAGCACACAGCATCAGAGTACGCAGCAGTCTTTGCTGAACAGCTACAAACGTCTAAAAAAGTATTTGGGAACTGCTGAATGCATATGCCCTAACTCGCTGAGTTGCCAGAGAGACGCCAGTTGCACTGCTGGGATTCCTCCCGCCTTGCTTGCAGAGGGGAGAGTGCCACCTATTGAGCTACGGAGCTCTGTTTTCCAATACTCCGGCTTTTCCTTGGAGGTCTCCCAGCCGAGAACTGACCCAGCCCAACCTTGTTTGGCTTGGAAGTTTGGTGAGAGCGCAGCCTGCGGTTGTATGGCTGGTGCCTTGCGAACTAATTAACAACATTACATTACTTATCCACTGTTCATTTCATTATTATTATTTTTTTGAGGCTCTCGCTACAGATACCTTTCTTGCATACTTAGTTTTACCTTCAGGCTCTTTGCTACCCTCTCAATGCATTCTATTTCTACAAACAGCCTTTGAATATAAAACCCCCTTCTGAAGCAACGCTTGCGTTTCATACACACGCCGAATTCCCCGCCATTCTCTGCTGGCTCTTTTGAGCGATGCAGACAAAGAGAAGAATAAAGCACACCGTGTACACAAGCAGGGATAATGCAGGGATGACCAGCTAGGTGGTCAGGGAGAAAGGTTTGACAAAGAGTAGACAATATCCTCAGAATCAGCCCCAAGGCGGAAAGCGTCTGGAAGGTATTCTTCCTGTGATATTTCCAACAAGCAGGGTGCTGTGACAGACTGAATATTTTATTACACCTCCCTTGTACTTTCACCTCCAAACTATCCATTTTGTCCATTGAGCAATGACATTCAGTATTTTGTTGCCTGAAGTATTCCATTTACAATACACTGTAACTACCGTGAAAGTGTTGGTTGAAAATGTGTCTGCAGAGTGTTTTATTCTTTTTTATTGAAACTATGCAATTGAAGAGTGACAGATTCTAAATATTGCCGTCTTCAAAGAGAGATAAACTCGATAATCTTGCTTAGGAAGAGGTGACAATGAGTAGAACGATCAGGTTCAGAAAAATTGCAATCCAAATAAATTCCGGCTAGCCTTCTTAGATGCTAGTTGGGCTCTGCTTAGGACTAATCCAGGAGAAAATCATACGGAAGATTGCACCCCCCTCCAATTGCTTCAAATAAGGTCTACTAAGTCAAACAAGTGCTGGTTCTGCAACCCAGCAGGTGCTAATTTGCCCCATATGTTTTGGAAATGATTCTGTATCTGTTCTTGCTAGACAGAAATTAATCACAGTATTATTTCTTCCAAGCAAATAAGAATGCATTACAGACGAGCCACGCCATTTTATGCCCGATAGGTGCTGAACAGATGCTTAATAAGACGGAAAACTTGGCCTCAGCAGAACGCAAATGCAGCAAAGACTCTCTTGCCACAGAAGCCGTTCTCCGTGAGGTCACCAACAACTGAAGACTGGAAGATGGATGTGCCAAAGGTTGGCCACCACAGGAGTGTAATTATACTGCCTGGAAAGAGACAAAGCTGTGTTCGCAAAGACCTGTCTACATAAGTATCTGATCGGGTTTCTTAAATATTTGAGCTCCACTTGATTTCCCCTCTCCTCCTGCACTCCTACCACTTCACTGCTTTCCTTTGGTCCTTCTTCCTTTAAGGGAGTTTTTTACTTATTCACCTTTTCCTTGTAGCTTCGTATGGTTTTTCTTAGTCTATTATTCCTCTGCATAGCGCCAGAAAAGCATTAACCTCAATATTAGCTGATTCTCATAGCTGACTGATTAGTTCAGTTAAAGGATTATCACAGCGCCAGAATGGCCAGACTGCATGAGACCAAAGGTCCGTCCAGCCTGCAGATGAAGAACAGAAACAGAAGAAAAGTGCACGTGAACACGCTGATCCGTTTGCCGTGCCAGCTCTGAAACGCTCTTCCACAAACAGTCCATTGGCATCCTACCAGTTTCCCAAATTGCAGATTATGTCTACAAATGTGTTTAGTGTTTCTGGACAGACCCTTCTTTCCCTAACTGGAACTGTTATTTTTAAACCCATCTATACTTACCGCCATATCTTGTAGCAATTAGATGCTCTGTAAGATAAATTCCATGAAGAAATTGGTGTATCTATCTATCTATATATAAACTGGCAATACCACACATTTTCAATAAAGATGTTCTCCAAGAATCGAGGCTTTGTGCTGCAAAAAGCTTGTACTATTATGTTTATTTTGACATGTTAAGCTTTAATAAAATTTCTGAAAAATGGTAATGCACTGCAAAATTAGTGTCATGACTAAACCAAAAAAGACGAGCAAGAAAGCAGGCAAGACGACAGGATCCTTACCTCTGATGTGAGCGGCTGCCCGTTTTTTAACCAACTGTAGGAAGGGTTTGGTTTTCCTTTTGCCTTACATTCCCAAAATAAGCTGTCATAGAGAGACAGAAAGGCATTTTGGATTTTTTTATCCCATTCCGGGAGTGCTGAAAAGAATATGCAAACCATTTTGAGCAGGAGAAAAATGATTTTGCTGGAGGTATGTTGCCATTAATTAATGAACTGAGCAAGACTAATTAGTATTTGTCCAACACATTCTTATTATATTGCAAGTGAATTCTGCACAACAATTCCCTGGCATTAAACTGCAGGATTAACTTGGGAAAATGTTCAAGATGAAGTGGCCAGTGGACAGGAAGTGCATTTTTATTTGATTAATTTTATTTTATTCATTTTAATGGCCAAAATTTGCAGAAGAAATGATTTTACATGCCCAAAATTCTGGACGTACTCTCTGAAAGCAACGAGATCCCTATTTCTAAAAAAACAGTACTCCTCTCAAGGTACTTGAATCTGTGTACCAAAAATAGAAATATCAAAATCATTAGTCAGTAGCTAATAAAAATAACGGATTGTGAACATTACCCCTCTGTTTTACCCACATACCTGAGACCATGGGTTCAGACCGTGGGTTCTTTGGTTGCAATTTAGAACACAGATATTGCACAAAAGAACGAGGGCTACTCAGATTACAGTAACACCTTCTGAATACTTGTGGCACATCAACATAAATTCATTGCTGTGTAAATGCAGAATTTGGAAGAACCACAGACGAGCTCTGTAAACACCCAACCAAGCTCTCACGGGCTGAGCTGGAATCAGCTCGAGGCAGGCTCACATGTAGAATAGCTGTCGAGATATAGGGTGAATATGAGACCTCGGGAGAACAACTAAGACCCACCTAAATTTGGGATAGACCAAGTGAGACACTAGGTTGCATCCCTCTGCCTCTAGCGTAAGCGGCTGAGACCTTGACATCCCATGAAAGGATTTTGGCTGGGTTGTTAAATCATGATGCTATAGTCTCCATATATACACACACACGGAGTTCTTACACAGAGCAATTTAAATTTGGGAAGAGAACCATTCTCCTTTGAGACTGGCAGAACAAGCCACTAAAAAGCCTCCCTCTACGGCATGACCCTGCGGGTAGCTCGTGACTCTGCCCCAACAAAGTACCTCGAGACTGTCCAACACAAGATTGATTAATGCAATGCCAACGAGCCACTTCCCAGAGTGGGAAAGTTCCTGGGATACAGCTCACCATGCTTAAAAGTGATTCTAATTACATGTCATTTTTACTTCTCTTAGAGCCTAAGGCATGGGACCTAGGTACCACAGGGAAAGCAGCAGACGCTCTCTGGGAAATAAACCCTATTTCCTAGAGAGAAGCTGCCTACAGAGTAAAAACACCGCAGCACAGAAATAAAGCAAGAGGAAGTCAATTACGTGGATAATATACCAGCCCACTCCTAATAAGATAAAAAATTCTTGTGCAAAAGCGTCATGAATGCTGTTTATATATTTCACTATGAACAGCTATTAATTAATTTACAAAGCACATTTAATAAGCACATTGTTTTAGATTATATTAACTGATCATAATTTTGTAATTGCCTATGCTGTTATCAATCATGTCCAGGTAATCTACTGAACTTAATTTTAATGGAACCGCTTGATTGATGTTCTGCAAAAATTAGTGAGCAGTGAGAACAAAAATAACCCCCTAAAAGCAAAGAAATAATTAAATATTCAAAACAGCAGTAGACTGCTCTGTTCCTGGCATATATCTTGATATTCGCCATGGCTGCAGGAGACTGGTAGCTTATCAGCAAAGCCTGCATCTCTTTATTGGAAGAGATTTACTTTAAAGAAACCTACTTGCCAAGGTCTCAACAGATGTTAATTGTAGGCTCAATTTAGCTTTCTCCAGTTTCTTTCTCACTGTTACATTTTATTTTTTATCCTTCTCTTTTGAAAGATTCATGAGGTAAAGAAAAGATCTCCCTTCTTCTTCATGTCAAAATATGTTGCTTTCCCTGGGTATTAACAATGGGACTAAAGAGCACGGAGTTCACCTTGGCTAGGAGGGACCACCATGTGTGAGTTGGATCGCAGGAAATTAATGCATGTGGGGCTGGAAAAGGAAAGTCAGAACACTTTCACAGCAATATTATTCTCCACTTTTAGACAAGGAGGAAGGCGAGGGAGGCAGTGGAATGAGTTTCCCCTGCTTTGCCCTCCTCTGTTTATGGAGCAATACAGTTCAGCTGGAATAGGAGGCGAAGTAATCTCACACTCACACGAACCAAAACCTCATGAATCCTTCCCTGATCTGCATCTGGGGCAGCACAGCTTTATGCTGCTGTGAGCTATTGAGAGTAAATCTTTTCGCCTGCCCTTAATGTTTCATGTAAATGTACCGGGGATTTCTTTCTGCCTCGTATTAACCTTTACAACTTCATCATGGCACAGCCCACATTTTCAATCTGAGTTTTAATGCAAAATATCTTTATTTGCTGAGGATGTAATTCAGTGAAGGTCACTGCAGACCTCCAATCATTTTTTAATCAGCTGAACCTGAACTACATTTCGTATCTCCAGTAAGGGGCTAATAGACTTCATCTGCAAAATACATCTCAACACCATCACGCTCTGTAAGAAAAAATGAATGAAGAAATTAATCAATCTGCTTACCATAGACAAATAATTGACCTCTTGCAATGTTTCTTCCTCGAATGTTTCCTGCAACGCACTCATAAGAGCCTTCATCTTCTTGCTGAACATCTGGAATCTCAAGAACTCCTTTGGCTTTGTTGTGCTTGATTTTCTTTGTCAATGAGTTTCCATCAGACCTCTTCCAGCTAATACTAGGGACGGGACTAAATAATTATATTTCATAGAGAAAAAGAGAGAGCATTTGTTATAGCAGAGAAAAGATAATGTGAAATCCTTTCATAAGAGCAATAATATTTAAAAAAAGAAATAATTTCTGTTTCTAAGCGTGACATACAGAGGTTCTTAAGACTGAGATTTTATAACCTGTCTAATTTATTTAGGGGCACAAGTCCAACAGTGGGATGAAGTCCTCAGTCAATTCTATAATTGCTTCTTAGGCCAATTTGGATTTTCCCCGCAGTAACTCTTACTTAGGGCTCGAACCTGCTTTTAAACACTGTGACACTGAAGGAATGACTTTGGAAGTCCAAATAAACACCATAGAAGCACTGAACTATTGACTGGTTTTCAGAGCAAGCAAATTCCCTGTAGCATTAGAGGTGTTTTCACACCTCAAACTGAGAAATATTGGACAAGAATTCAAAGGACCTAAAAATACCAATAAACTACGTATGAAAAAAATGGGAGGCAGAGTAGAGGAGGGCAGAGAGAGAATTGAGCAAGGGAGTGGAAAGCATGAGACATTGAGGCTGAAAAGAGATAGAGACAAAAGAGAATATTTCTTGTTTCATGTTTTTGTACCTTTCTATCATTTTAATTTATACTTGGATCAATGTATTCTATAACATTAAAAAAAATAGTCAACTGTGAAGGTGCCTATAAATACTTCTTGGATTTCTGGTAACATCACCAACCACACAAGCCTCCCTTTCATGATCTATTATGTCACCAAAACACTTTGAAATATTAATAGTCTTGGATTTCACAGTTGCTTTCTGTTTCTGCAAACTAAAGTAAGCTGCTTTTTCTAAGCAGACGAGCAGTTACATTTTGAACAGCTTTTTAGAGAGATTTTGGCTAAACGCTGACTTCTTTTCCATTGGAAGTAACATCAACAGCAAAAACTCAGTACTGAACTTGAAAACATAACTTTCATGGGTATTAGAAGTGCACATTGCCCTCGTCTGGCAGTCCCCAAGGTCTCCGGCCTGCAGTGCTGACGTACAAAACATTTATTCCTTTTTAGCAGAGGCTATAGCTGCTCACACTTTACATTATTTAGGTCCCTGGTTCAAATCCTTGTTTATTGACCAAAGAAATCAAGTCACATATACAGAACGGATGAATGGCTTCACACAGGTGAGTTTAGGCCTAAACATCTGCCTTTTGAGTTTGCGTGGCGATGACGTTTGCAAGTTCACCCAAAGCCAGAAGAACCAGGACCCGGGAGAAGTGCGAGAATTCAGCAAATTACAGGGATTGAACAGCTGGGCAGGTGTTAACAGAGTAACTACAGCCATAAAATCAACAGAAATAGACTGGCACAGGGCAATTTACAGCTATACCACTCTAACATACAATGAATAACAATCCCATGAATTTGCTTAGATCTGCATTTAAGTGTGAAAGGTCGGACGGGTGCACTGGAAGCCTGTATATGGTTTCCTCCTGCTGGTGGGGATTCAGCTGGTCAAGAGAACCCCCAAGCTGCCCTTCCCCCAGCTCCCTAAACCAGAAACTCACAGTCCCGAGCAAGAGAACCCCCAAGCTGCCCTTCCCCCTGCTATTTAAACAGCGTAATAATTTCTCTAGCTGCCTTACATTCCCCACCGTAACTGAACTGGCTGTGAAAATGGTTTGGACCTCTAAGCAATTTGCTCCAGGTTTTGGTGTTTGCTCTGTGCTGGTATGTATATACACAGATAACTCATGTATAGGTACACACACAAGTTCTGACTCTTACATGACCCCTCCAATACAGCTGAACAATTTCCCACAAATGAGAGCGACTGGGACGTGCAGACATCATTAACCAGTGAAAGAGCTGGAAAGAGCAACTGAGATTTTATTCTTCTATTTCCCATTCCGGTTCAAGACCTTTATAGTTGTTTAAATCCCAGATCTTTTTGGACAACATTAGTTGCCATCACCACCTTTATTAATTGCCCTTCACTATGAGACCGAAACCTATTTCAGGTGCAAACTTGTTTAATATTGTTCCTTACAAGGAACTTACTGGGGATTGTCTGTTTTTTCTCAAGTGCACTGGTTGGTGTGTTAAAAGGTGCTGTCTCCTCCGCAAACCTTGCATGACATTATTCTCGCAGAGTTTCTGTAAAGCAAGTTACTTTTAGTTATTTAAAAGAACCACAGCCCTAGCGCAGAATAGGTCTGTCCCACGATTGCCCTGCTCTGGTCAGGAAAACAGCCAGAGGTATTTTGCAGTTTTGCGGTAGATTGATACAGACGGTTGACAGCGTGAAGGAGAGCATGGCTGGCTTTTAAAAATGCTGTTGCATATTAAACAGTGGGTGAATAGCTACTGTAGAACAGAAGCACGCAGTGCATTGAATGCCAGAAGCATTTAACCATGGATTATTTTGGATTATTTTTTTTTAAACAAAGAGATTAAAGGAAACTAACAGCCATATGGGAGAAGAAAAACAACAATTAGATGCATCCATTCATGCTCCGCTACCTGAAAGTGCTTCATCTAAATATTTCTTATTCTATTAGCCATTTGTTTTCTCTTAGCACCGACTATTCATGAATAAGGCAAGTCTGCAGTGACACCAAGGCCAGAGGCAGAGCTCTGTGGAAAAAGGCCCCTTCTGTCAACTTGTCAAGTCAGGTTTACCAAGGTTTGAGCTGAAGACGCTGTCCTGTTTTCCTCATCCACACCACATCCTTATAATGACATCCTCGGGGATGTTTCAAGGCAAACTCGCCTCATTTTTTGGCCAAACACAAAGGTGTTTGAAAGGCCCTCCCTCTGATGCTAACTGCAGCAGGACGGCATAAAAACCTCAGACTTCAGTTCATCAGCTTTGCTGTGTTAAAATACATAATTGCAATAAATAGTTAACAGCAGTCTGTTCTCCTGCCAGGGAGTCTTGCACCAAGTGCCCTAGTTTTATCAGCAGAGGGAATGCGTTTGTCGGGACAGCAGCTCCTCATCAGCCTGAGCTATAGGTTAAATGAGCAGACTGCAGGAGGATCCATAGCTCCGCCATCTGCCATCATCCATAGGAAGGACCTTCATTATCACAGCTGCTTGAGAAGATCTGCATTTCTTCATGGACTTTGCTGACACCTCATTACCATACGTTTTCCAGCATCTTCAGTCACAATATTTTGCAGAAGGCAGGGTTTTTTTTGGCTGGTTTCACCTTCTTCTGATGTTAGTTTACATTTTTATAACCAAATCTCTTAACGGCAACCATTACTACAGGCCATATGAAACCTTTCAAGGTAAAAAAAAAAAAACAACACCAAAACACCTGAATTTAAATTTAAAATTTACTTTAATGAAATTGCTTTTTGTAACAAATTTTAAAGGATAATGTTATAAAAAGTGAAACTGTCCTTTAGGTATAGGTAAATGTATACAAAACCTAGTTTAATAAATATAGCCTTGTGAATTTTTGTAGGATTATGTTGCATAACCACATTCTGTAGATGGCCACAGACACTGACAATGTCAGTATCTGACACTGCTACACAGATCAGTAACTTCCCACGCAGGTTTGGGGTGATCCTGCAACTGGTGAGTCTTCTTTTTCATTTAGTTACTACCAATAATCGGATTAAAAGAGATAACTGCTTGGGGCTAAAAAGTTTTGGAATATATGAAGAAACAATGACTACACTTTTTTGAATTTATTACACTTCATAGACAAAGTCTTGCTTTCACCTGAGTAAATAAGAAAACAGGGCATAAATATGAGAGTGTCTTTGTACATAAATCTGCAGTTTATTTGAAACCTTCAGAGCATCCAGGAGCACTAATTTAATCTGTATTCTACCATACAGGCAGCAGAATCACAAAACCATAAGTTACTAACTCAGAAAGAAAAGGTGATGGAAAATATTTTTTGGTTGGTGACAAGTCTTGTCACTCTGAACATGAAATTAATTTGTCTGCAGCATTATAGCCCTCACCAAGATGAAAGTTCCACCTTTTTGCATCAAAGACTCAGCAGCCAGGTGATACATTGCATCTGTGCCTCATCTTTTGTCCTATACATGTGAGGGCACTTCACAATAAAATTAAGTCTACGGCTTTGGTAACGAAGACCATGCCTAGTTAAACAAATGAGACAAAGCTGAGGTTTGAAAGCTGCTATCACATCTGCATCAACTGCTGGCACGAGGGAGAATTAGGATCCAAGGGGCATAATAATTAAAGCACTCAGGCTTCTAATTATCCTGATGTATTACTTGGGAACCAGTAAAGAAGTACAGTTTTCTGAAACCTGATATCGTGTCTCATTCTCCTGTGGTCACAAGCCACTCACCTTAACTATGTAAAAGAAGAGGTTCCAGAGCTGTTTGCTTATCCCTCAAAGTTCAAATCTTAAGGAAGTAGCTCTATCAGGAACGTGGGCTGAAAATAGGTAACTTCACTTGTGCTGGCAGAAGTCATTCATATATATATATATATGATTTTAGAATCCCATAATTGGTCTTTTTATAGCCTCCTACATAAACTCCTTGAGAACATACTAGAATAGCCACCTAATGAAGAAGTGAAGCCTGGTGTTTTTATATAAGTTCAGTAAAGATGCTTGTTTGGAACCCCCTTGTAGCTGTGTGATTATCCACTTGTACTAATAGCCTCTAGAAAAACCCTTCCCTAAATACATTTACAGGAATATGTGGGGTCTTCCCATGAAAAATGAATATTCTGGGTTGAAAGAAATCCTGATTTATATTATTCACATATGCTCTTTACAACCTCAGCTGCCAATGGCCCATCTGCAGGGATTCTGAATAGGTTATTTCCCTATCTTCGAGACGAAAGTGAAGAAAAATGTAAAACACAGACACAGTTTAATAAAAATGTGCACCAGACACAGAAACTACTTTGTTTTCACTCCGGAAACTGTTCTTATTTGTGCAGCAGAAAAAAGTGATTTTGGGAGAAATCTAGAGAAAGCAGCTCAGTAACTCAGCTGAACATAACTCTTTCCATGGTATGCAATCCTCTCAAAGACACAGTGAACAATAATTTAGATGTACGGCATGATTAATATAGCTTCATCCAAAACATGACTTTTAATACTGGCATAGTATTAAACACTGTCAACATAATGAATATTAGTGCAGAACACAAAGCCTCATCTCTCCTATTAAATTGCCACAGGCGGCAGTATTTGGAACAGTCAAGCTATTTCATATTTCAGTTTTCCCTCTTTAAAGAATTAAATATAAGGTGCATTTTTTTTCCTGTTTAGATTCCCCATGCCAATCATCACTTGCACGCTACTTACATTCCTTTTTACCCAACTGTATTTCCAACAGAGTGAGGACTAATTTACTTTTCAAAATCTTCTCTACTATTCACGGCCTCTGTTCTATAAAATAGGATTCTGAGTCAAGAGCTGGCCCAAGCGCCTTTGTCCATGTGGGATCCATCCCCTCAAACCCTCTTCCCAGGAATAAATACCGTCTCTTTGGCCCCCTTATATTTATTTTCCTCAAAACAAGCCAGAGTTTATGCCTGGGCGAGAAGACCATTTGTGAGAGTCAGTCATGATATTTTCCTGTAAAATGCAAAGAGAGAACTTCGCAACAGAGCTATATGGAATATACCTACCTACAAGTGTCCCACAGCCTGGCTGAAGGAGTACTTCTTAGGTGGCTTTGAGTTCCCCCAGGCAAAAAGGCATCTTAAAACTCAGCCAAAAGTCTGGCCTCTTGTACTTGCGTTTTAAATGTGGAAGTGCTTTTTGAGCAAGGTCCAATAGGTATGATTTGCTGTTCCATATAGAAAAGAGATGCTATTTCTCTAAATACCATAAAAGTACTTTCATTTAAGACTTTTGGAGACCAAAACCGCAGCAGGTTGCCTATAATCTGCCTTAGATGTGAAAGATTTCTGTTATTCATAGCGCAGAGGTAGCAGCAGCTGACAGCATTGTCTGAACCAGTGGACTAACAGTATGAATATAGAAAATTATGGATAATGGGAAAGCAGTTCTGAAATCCAAGAGAGATAATAACCGTTAGTGCTTGTGGCAGATCAGAGGTATAGCTCAACAAATGTTGAGCTGAATTGATTTTAACATAAACAGACAATAGTAGGGGCTCAAGTTTTAGTGGAATTTAGGCATCTAAAGGTGCAGATGGCCACACTGCTGCATTTATGTGTGCCTAACTACAATTGTAAACAGCTGGAGGTAGGAAACTTCAAGCTTTTAACAATACCACTAATCACCTACATACCTTTAGAAATCTGGCCTTATCCACTAAGTTAAGAGTATTTCACCTGCAATCTGTTTCTCTTGCTTTATTCACATATAAATGCCAGCTCTGAAATAAAGCTTTTTCACTGATTGACACGTTAGTGCAAGTGTGGTTCAAGGCTCTGTTCAGAGAGAAAAAAAAGCAGACTGAAAACAGTACAGTTCTGTATGAGACATCTAACCTAGCAAAAAAAAAAAACCTAGAGAGGAGAAATTCTCCAGCAAGACCACTAAAGAGCCTTTACTCACAAACAGCACCTCTCAAGCACATGCACTAGAGTAGATGCACATTAGCAGTACGATATAAAATAAAAATTGTGAAGAATGGATTTCTCCCCATAGATCACTGGTATTTACGCAGTATAACTCCAGGGAAGTATGGCAGCACTGGTTGCAGCTGCAGTCCTATATATGAAGAAGAAAATGTATATTAAAGCTGCATTAACCCTCTCAGCCATTCCTTTTTCTAAGCACAACATAGAAGGTTCTGTGCTCCCTGAGGGATTTCATTATTTATATGTCCTTTCAGTCCACCTTTTTTTTAACCTCAAAATGTTCTCAAAATGGCAAAACCTGTGTGCCCCATTAACACAACCCATCTTTACCCCTTCAGTAAGAAGGCACTGTTTTGTACATATCATTTACTCTGTTTTTGAAATGCTTTTCTGCAGTCAATGTATCATTGTTAAATGCTTTCCATGCAACAGATGGAAATATGAAATGACAACTTGAAATGTAAAGCCTGCACTGACTCACACACAATTAAGGAGGTATTTAAAGAGAAGTAGCTTGACAGTATTTGGAAAGGAAAAATCAGCTTGAGCAGGAGTGTTCCAGTTTGGTACTTCTTTTGGGCCAAAAAAAATGCATATGCCTTTGAATATGTCTCTGTAGGAGCATTCTTCATCCTTAAATAAAAATTAGCCCTAAGATTAGTTTATATAAAAATCTCATCTGAAAGGGAAGGCCATTTCCCATCTTATTAACTTTTTATTTGCTTTATTTTCCTACTTCCAGAGGAACATTTGATTAATTTGTGCTGTCTGCAAGTCAGGCTTTTAACCTCTGGGAAAGCTCTAAACACTTTAAAAGCTTACAGCCTTAAAATGGATTGTCAAAGTAAACTTAAACTAAATAGAGGTCAACAATCTAAGGTTATTTTAGCTTTTCCAGGGAAAATGGGTGCTCATTGGAAAGACTGGTTTTCGTAGGCTGGTTACATTTATTCAGTTAACCAACTGCTCTTTGAATACAGAGCACCTCTTGCTGTTTGAGTGCGCTGCATCTCTGTAAATTAATACAATAGTGTACGCAACCTGGGAAAAATATAGGCTGCCACGAGCCTAATAGACTTGTAGATTTGAGCAGGAAGGACTAGTGCTGGGGATTCCCAGGGCCCCTCAGCATCGCTTCGGAGAAGAGGGTGCCCAGAGCCACGTCAACCAGTTCGATCCATTCTAGACACTCTCTAAATGCAGCCTGTTTCCCCAAGTTTCGTTCTTAACGATGATGCCGCACAGAAAAACATTCCTGTTTTGATGTGGATTGGATGTGAATTGTGCAGCTGCACTGAATGCTGTAACCTGGAGTCGGGTCTCATTCCAGAGTTTAAACCACGCTCAAGGAATATAGTCTTTGTTCTGGTTTTCCGTCCCATCCTCATCCCTTCCACCCCCCTTTAAGCTACAACCAAATGAGCTTCAGTTTTGGTATAGTTTTCTTTCTCATTTCCTTGGGAACACATTACGCAGAAACAATCAAACCAAGGTAAGGTTAAAAAAAAAGGTAAGTTTTACAAATTCACATTCTGACCAAAAAAGTTGTACTATGCAAATTAAAAATAACTATTGCTTCTCACCGTATAGAACAGTGTTAGAACCCACATTTTAATAAAAGACCAAAAAAAAAAAAGCCTTACTTTCCAAGGGCAAAGCATTCCAGTTTAACAGATGAGCCCTTCGCTGCATATGTTGTTTCTGGAAAACGCACTTCAATCTTTGGTTCATACTCCCCCATCACACCTGTTGAACATCAAAACAGCTAGCACTCCAGTTGAGCCTCAGACCTGTCTAGTGCAACAGAATTTCAGTGTAAAAGAAAGGACGGCATTAATCATGTTAGAGCCTTATGTTCCACCCGTGGCGATCAACACGTGATGTCTCCGGAGCAGGCTTAGCCTGCTGGGTGGAATTCAACCCTAAGCTGAAAGATTGCGTGAAATCTGTAAATTCTGGGCATTTGAGAATTGAAGAGCATGAGTTTGGATAATACAACTTCTACATCTACAAGGATGTTGCATTTGCGCATTAAGGTTTGAGAGATAATTTAGGGTTCACGCCTCTTGTTAAGAGGTGTTAACAAGCAATGCCTTAAACGTTGGTCCCTTCACTGAGTGGGCAGTTCTTGGGACGCTGGATAGATTCTGGGTGCAAGAGAGGATTATGGAATTCTGTGTCAAAAATACTCATAAACCACATAACTTCTTTAAAACATCTAAACATGAGCTCCAGGCATGAGAAAGACTGATGTAATTAGATGTAATGATCGCATTTGAAGATCTGGCTGAACATCTGATAAAACACAGATAATCCATTATCAGTTTAGGGCAGATCCCACACTGAAAATAAACTGATTTTTATTTTATATTTAACAGGGATCTGGCTAACATTATACATACAATTTGCACCAATGCCTTAGAGGCTGCTTGTTTAGGACCCAATCCAGAGGCCACCAAAGTGAATGGGAGAAGATAAAGAGACTGATAGAACGAGTCTGAGAAAAGGAATAAATTAGGGTGATGAAAAGGAACAAAATAGAAAAGATCTTTAGCATTTACAGTCACAGTTTCCACCAAATTATTAAATTTTGAGCTGTGAAACTATAACTTTGTTTTGGGTGATCTGATTGAATATGTTATAAAGCAGCACAGTCTCGTAGTGGAAGTATTATTCTATAATGTGGAGTTGAGTCTTATTTATCCTAGAAACATAACTCTATACAGACTTCTGTTACTGATTGCCGCCACTGCTTCGCAAACAGTACAAGTATATCGAAATTTAGGTGAGCAAACTTACAAAACAAACTTTGTGTAAAGATTTCCCAGGTATATATTTCTCACTACTGTGAACATTTAATTAGAAGTGTTGCCAGAAAGATATTTGTATATGCGCGGGGTGAGTTTCTCACCTCAGTGACTCACTTTGAAAGAGCTTTCTAGATTTGATATTTGAGCAATACCTACATTATAAATTTAGAAAGCTTTGCTGGATTTAAACCTCAACACAGGCATCCCTAAGATGAAAAACATTAACATACCATTTGACATTCTCTTGCTATTTTTCAATGATATTGAGCACTGCTTCCTTTGCATGTATTTATCTCATCATCCCTATCCTGACAGCTCAAATCCAGCAGAAACTGTGGGATCACGTCCCACCGCACAGCTTTTTACTGAGAACCTTTTACCTCCATGAGGATATATAGCAGTATCAATTCCCAATAACCGGAGATGGACCAGCTAGCACGTTTTTAGCCAAGCATGCCCAGATAACTTACCATCGCTGCGGAGGGTGAGAGGAGTGGGTGGCCCCTGCACGCTTTGCTCCGCTTTTGAGTTCGTTACAACGCAGGTGTAATTGCCCACATCAGACGGCTCTACTTTGGCAATGTACAGATTTCCCGTTTCTTGTGAAACAAAGCGACGACTATCTTCCTGAACAGATACGGTATTATTGTTGAAGATCCACGTATAGGACAAGCCTAGAAAACACCAAATACGTATCACGCCGCCTTTCCGGTACTATCTGCTTCCTGCGAGTGCTTAAGTGCAATATCACCAGTTGAAAGAACGAGTCAGTTACAGGGCAAACCACGGGGGAGGCACCAATTAGCAGCGGCAAGGTAAGCATTGCTTTAGTTTTAAACTCATTTCAAGCCACTTCAGAAGGTCACAAAAGTTTTTGTCCCCTGCTACTTTTTGTTTTCCTGCTGAGCCTATTTTTAAGTAGGAATGGCAGTGCTGCAGTGCCATGGGAAAGCTGTTTTAGTAAATAATTTCTATTTATTCCATTTTCCCTCTGAACATCCAGAGAGTGAATTGCTGGTCAATGTTACAGCTCCTTTCTTCACTCTGAATATGGAAAACTGAAACTGGTAACATGGAGCTTTGTCGTGAGATTCTCATGAGCTCAGCTGCACACAAATATTTTGGAGATTATTTAATATTTGATCCTATTGCACATTTGACCCTTTGCTTCTCTTCCATACTTACATCTGCTCCGTGCTTCTTGTCCTATTCTGACTTGGAGAGTCCGAGGTGGAGCACCTCTCCTATGAGGACAGGGTGAGAGAGTTGGGGGTGTTCAGCCTGGAGAAGAGAAGGCTCCGGGGAGACCTTATAGCAGCCTTCCAGTAGCTGAAGGGGGCCCACAAGAAAGCTGGAGAGGGACTTTTTACAAGGGCATGTAACAATAGGATGAGGGGTAATGGTTTCAAACTGGAAGAAGGTAGATTTAGATTAGATATTAGGAAGAAATGTTTCACTCTGAGGGTGGTGAGCCCCTGGCCCAGGATGCCCAGAGAAGCTGTGGCTGCCCCATCCCTGGAGGTGTTCAAGGCCAGGTGGGACGGGGCTTGGAGCAACCTGGTCTGGTGGGAGGTGTCCCTGCCCAGGGCAGGGGGGTGGAACGAGATGATCTTTAAGGTCCCTTCTAACTCCAGCCATTCTATGACTTCCTAACCTTTTTCCATACAGCATTTCACAATGCATACCTTAATAATGTACATCTATAGTCTCAGCAACTTAAAACTAATTTATTTGACTGGCCCACCCTGGAAGTGCAGATCTCCATCTGAGCTTACCATCCAAGAACCCTGCTTTTTAGAAGGGCTTTTTTGACCAAGCCTTGTAACGCTGCCATCAGTACTGCAGCGAGCAGGTTCGGTGCGTATAACACAGTGTGCTGCAGCGTGGGTACACCCGCGGTGTCCTGCCAGCCCCGCGCTGCGGCTGCTCCGCGTCGCTGCTGGCACCCAACGGTGGGAGCAGGACTGAAATTCTGTCTTTAATAAGACACAGTAAATCAGAAGTTTCAAAATCTACCAGTTTAGCTTTCCTTAATTAAATGTATAATTCATAAGCTAACAGTGCTCTGCCAACAGCTTCATTTTTACACATTTCCCCCATCAACAATCCCATTTGAAAAAGATTATTTACGTTTCTTTCCCTCCCTCAGTTACAACATGGGTACAGTATGGTAATAAGTCTGCAAACTCCAGTAGTTTTGTGGAGTTTTATGTTATCATCTTCTAACATTTTAGGACTCTCATTAGAAATGATGCATCTCCAGGGAGCAATCAATGACACTTTCTATACTTGGCTAGATCCCGCAACAGGCTCTGTTTTGCTACAGCTTAATGCTAAACTTTTTTTCTGGTGTAGAGTAAACCTAGAAGATGCAACAGTTCCTAAAATAACGCAATGCAACACGTGTGTCTACATTTACACGTGCATACACGCAAGATAAAAGCACCATGTTTTCACATTTGCATGCCCATGTACTTTTGGGTACCTGGTTAAAGCATCTATTTACAGAAGAAAGTCTGGAGATGGATGGCTTTTTCCACAGGGAGGATCAGCCTATAGCTGGATACAAGTGCTGTAGCCATGACCTGATACGTTTTCCAGGCTGTGTTCCTGTCTCAGGCACAAAGTTTGATGACTATAGTCTGGCTGGACAAACGGACCAAAGTGACTGGTGTGGGAAAAACTCTGGTTTCAACTCATTCTTTGAAGTTCTCTAACCTGCAAGTTGGGCACTGTGAAGAAAAAGCTGAAGATCTGCAGGGTAAATACTTTAATCCATGTTCAATTAAACAGTATGTTGCAAACTTGGGATTTCTGTGGAAGAAACACCTTGGATCTGCCATCGCCTCAGATTTCACAAGACCACCTGAGGGCTGGTGTCCTTGATTCCCTCTGGTGACAGCTGGAACCTTCGCTTTCCTCCTCACACAGACCTACGCAAAGGTTTACATGCGATAAAACTGCTCCGAGAGGTTGAACCACTGATAGCTGAACACACAGACTTTCATGAAAGGTTAGTGCATCTAATGATGAACTGGAGGTAGTTTAAAAAGCAAGGTAAATAGGAAAAATGAGTTTGGAGGTTCCCTTCCCGAAGTCCAGCTCTGGTGCTGGTAACTACAGGGCTGAAGAAAGCACTGACCCACTCTAACAGGGCACCACCATACCTGCTAAGACACCAAATGGATGCCTATGAAGGACTTTGAACCATCTTATGCCATGCAATAAGAAAACAGATTCCTGCTGTGGGACCTGGCGATGCAACTAAATTTTCTGTGTAGGATAGAGTACATGAATGCTAATATAACTCTATTAAAACAACTTTATGCTACCCAGACTTTCTTCATGAGGTCAATCTGTGAATTAATTAATCAGTAAAAGAGAGTCAGTCCTTGTCTGTCCTGATTTCAGTTCTCAGGGGGTTCCAGTTGACTTTATCTTCCGAAGTTTCTGTTACTCTCTCCCATCTGTACTCCACCATTGCCTTGGGGCCTATTTATGAATTTCCCCATTAGCTGGGAACAAGTACAGGCCCTTCCTTTTCATATTTAAATCCTTTTTTCTCCCAGTATGAGGGATATAAATACTACCACTCTTCTAACTGTAGGTTCATCATCACCAATCCACAGGCCACACTTGCCTAGAGCCTAATTCAGCTCCACTAGATTCTGTAGAAACCCTAATTTTAATTGACTTCAATGGGAGTTAGATGAAGTCTCAAGGGAAAGGAACCAAACTTTGGAGATCAAACTGTTTTCCTCTTCTAAGGCATAATACCAGCAGTCTACTCCCTTACATAATATATTTTCTTAGAAAGTTAATTGACAACATCAACACATGTAATAGGCTAGAAAATCTAACATTGCATTATAAAAGAAGCAACTATTACCTAAACATTTCCATTTTGGGCCACTTTGAATAAATCGGATGTGGAGCAGACCCATTAAATGAGCAAAAAAAGTAGTAAAAGGCCCACGCCATCACTTTTACGGTTACATTCATTAGCACGAGTAAATCAGGAGCTGGGAAGAGTTTGGTGAAGGCAATGGTGAACAGAAAGAAGTAGAGGCATAGGGAGGAAAATCATAAAAAGATAGTAACCTGCTAATGAAGTCTAGCTAAAATGAACTTGAAAATTGCAGCTGCCAGCTATTTTATGGAAGAACAAATCAAGTTACAATTATTGTTTAGTTTATTTTTTTGTTTTCCATTTAACCACAAGATTTCTGAAATAGGCAGTGGTTGGGATCACACTTCAACATACCCGTGACAGTCTCAGAATTATTGAATTTCAGAGACCACTATGAAAGTGCTTCAGCATAAGAGGTCTTACACAAGTCTCAGCCACTTTCAACACTAAAGATATTTGTGGGCTTTTTTTTCCTCTATTTCATTTTTCCTTTGTTTATAGATCCATTTGTGTGTAACTTTCCCTCTGGAATAACCACTTTTCACATGATGTTGAAGATGAATCAACATGCCTGAAGTAAGGGAATACAGATTTTTTCTATACCAGACAAATTAGTCCAATTTTCCTGTTACTCCTTTCACTCTAGTTAATGTGTGATTTATTTGAAAAATAAATATGTGAGGTAAAACCTTGTAGTGGGGCTGAAAGGAGAGAAGAGGTTGAGGAAGGGAGCCCTTCGAGAAGTGTTCACTGATCACAGGGTGCTGCTGTGTTGGAGTAAATTCAGGTGCACCACCTTACTCAGTGGTGCTTTAGATACGGACCAAAGAAGCAGAATTTGGTCCCAGATTATTGTGGGGTTTTTTTCCCCATAAACTTTTGAAGGAAATTTCTTACAGTAAAAGTTGGGCTTGTTCCAAAAACAGATAGAGAGAAACTATGGTTTACCCCTAGGTTACAAAAAAATTCTGCTAACCTCACGGAGTTTTAAGCCCAGGGAGAATCCCTGTGATATCTGGACCTACAAATAATGACAATATAAAATTCAGAGCACTATGAAAGTTTCAGGTTTTAGTTCACAAAAACTACTAATAAAATATTATTCATATAATTTCTAACCCCAAATTTTTAATTTAACATCTATGTATCAAAGTGTTTTCTAAGACAAGGTTTGAAAACATTAACCACCTTCAGATAACTGAATATTTTTTTAATTCTGTCTAGCTATGGCATAATAAATAGCCTAGTACAGCTCCTTTTCACATGTACAGCTGACTGGTCTCAGCCCAAATCAACTCATTTGAGCACTGAACACTGATATTTTCTCTCAAAAGACAGTGATCCCAAAGCTGTTATTGACTCTGTGAGAAGATGCCTCGGAAAGCACAGAACTGCCTTTACTTCAAAGGGGCTACATGTCAGTGGAGGGATAATTACAGCCATGTAGACTTCATTATGCATACGCCAGAGCATGAGCTATTTTATTAGTGCTGCAATCCTCTGTTTGGCTTTTTTCTTTTTTTTTTCATCCAAGGCAGGTGACTATGTGGTGTCAGTCTCCCTTCTCATCCCAGAGGTCCCCAAAAGTAGGTTAACTCCACCTCACCTTCCAGCCAAGCACTGCCTGGTGGGCAAGTCCTGAGCTTGGCCAGGCAGGAGAGCATCCCCTGTGCCCGCCAGCTGTGAGCGCATCCTTTCAGAGCACAGCTGGGGAAGAAGAGCGGCTGATAATCACTCCTGATACACTAGTCTAGGGAATATAACATTTCAGTGCTTTCCTCACCCCGAGCAAATTCAAATCAATATTGCTCATTCTGCAGGAGAAGAGCTACAGGCTGCTCTCGGGGAAGAGGCTCTCCCCCTCCTGCCGGAGCCGGCAGGAAAGGATTAAAGATTCATAGGAGTATTGAGAAATAGGAGCAGAGAGAAAGGGACTCTAAACCCATGACTAAGGCACACGGCTTTATAAAGGGAGATACGCTTCAAACCATCGCTTTGAGATTATGCATTTTATCAAGAGACTGTTTCATATAAAATGCAGAAACAACCCGAGGCAGAAGTCAGAGACCCTTTTAGGTACGGCAGCACTGCTCATCCCATCCCATCCCATCCGCATTCCCAGTATTTCCCCATCTCCCACTTTCCTGTGCGCCTCCTTCCCCACCCTTCTGCTGGCTGAGGATTTGGCACATTCCCCCACCAAGCAGCTCCACAGGGCTCCTACTTCCTTAAGAGTGCTTTTTGTTTGGTCTATTGTTTCTAATGTTGCCTTAGAATAATAACGTCAGCCTAGAGAAGAAGACCACGGACTCAGCATCCCAGCTCCAAACCCCGGCAGCTCTTATGCACCACTAAATGCAAACACAGGAGTGACGCTGCTGCTCCTAACGAGATTAGCAACTTCCTTAAAGCTCTGCAGGGAGCCAGCTTGAAGGAAACAGGCCTTACATCAGACTTCACTTCTAAGAAAATAAATGAATAACAGTCCACCCCGCAGCCTGGTGTCAAGTATTACCATTTAGGCAGCAGCTTCTTAATCATAGTGAGGTCAAGCTCATATATAGCTACAGAAATAAAAGCTTCTCCAGACTCCCTTCCTCCCTATGTGCTTTTCTCTACTTCTTAGTTCTATATAAAACACTACTTTAAAATAATATATGTTGATTACATGGAGGGGAGAAAAAAAAAAAACAGCTGACCTGAAGAATTTAAGCTAAAGAAGAGACAGTTCCTCAGAGAAAGAAATACAGCTTAGCTTCCCAGCCCTGCACTCCAGAGCATCGCTAACAAGCAGAGGAAAGTCACCTGCTGAACTTTATCAGGTGTGTTAATGAGCCTCATAAATAACAACAGCTGAGGCTGGAGAGGGGCAGGAGGAGGGAAGGGAGGGTTTGGGCTGGGTCAGGTAACGTGGGGCAGCTTTGTTCTGTCTTTCAAGTGCTAATTATAGGCTGTGGGGGTTTTGTTCATGAACTGTACCAAATTTTTAATGTCTTGCTTAGGCTAAGGCATAAACTACAGCTTTAAAGGGGGAGTCTTTTTTCTTTCTTGGGTTTGATTTTTGCTAAAAGTGTTAATGTTTGTTCATTGTGTCATACAGTGGGTTCTCTTTTGGTGTTAAAGGCTTCAGTATGGTTTTGACAGTGACTCTGCAAGGCTTTTGTTCTCTGAGAGTAAGTTTAAGGTCTAAAGCTGATGTGAAAGCTGTTAGAGCAACCCTTCTGAACTCTTTTCTTGTTTCTTATCACTTACCTGCCTAATATATTCTCCAACCTCTATTAGAATGAAGTAACTTGTTTTTCTTTTATAAACAAAAATAGGTTATGAGTGTGTTCTCAGTTAAGAAGCATGTATGCAAAGCAGGCAATAGTATAGCTGTTCTCGGAAAACTAAGTTTGGCTTAACTTAAGCTTTAAATATTTAAAGTACTTTGAATGTAGAGAAATATTTACAGCATATGACAAAAAAGCTGTGTGATCAAATGATAACTGCAGAGCTTGCTTTCCTGTGAGCCTGGCAGAAAATGTAACTTCAGACTATCTGTAGTATAGGGCTAGGTAATCTTGGTGATGTTTTGGTCTGTGTAATGAGAAGTAGAAAGAAGTCAACTGTTTTTCTAGATAACACAGGTGGAAGAAACATTTCTTGAGCTCTCATTCTATCTACCTATTCCTACTTCTCAGTATTATATGGGAAGAATCTTCAAGTAATAAAAAATTCCTCCTTTCTTAAGTTCTCGTCTTTTTGTCTCTTCTGTTGCTGGAAGAAGCAGGTCCAGGCTCTCTGGGTTAGCAGCAAGGCAGGAGGCTTTAACCAGCCCATCCTATTCCAAAGTAACTGTGGTAATGATAGGTGTTTCAAATAACTGCCGTACAGAGATTTTCAGTCTTTCTTCATGTCAAAGGAAAACAAACCTGTGATGATCAGAGCCATGTTCCCCTTCCCTCTGTATCGTATGGGTAGGGCCAGGTCTGGGAAGTGGCTTATCTTGGGGAAAGAAGCAGCTGGTCTGCAGGAAGGAGTGCCTGAAGGGCTGTATCCATCTGCTCTGGCACCTCTGGGTGCCTTTGCAATGACATGGGTAACTTCTTGCAAAGAACCTAGTCAGTGTTTTCTACCCAAACTGTTAACTTCAGTTTCCCTGTAAATGCTCATCCTGGCAGGAGGTCTGCATTGGTTATAGGCTGTATCTACTAAGGTGCATAGGAAGTTGTAGGAGCAATTCTGTTTCCTAGTGTATAGGACACTTTATGCAGCTTGTATTGTCTTACTTCTGTTATTAGTATTACAGGAAAGGCCTCTCTTTTTCCTGCTGTTATGGTATATCTTCCAAATTCCTTTATATCTAAGTAATTCCTGTCACATTTAAAGTACTGTACAGAACACTCGGAAGCTGGGTGCAAGTATAGTAATCCTTTCTTCGGTCGGTATAGTGAGTCAGAGGCAAGGGGTTCAATTAAAAAAAACAACTAAACATACAATCCTTCTCAAAAAAACTTCCCAAGCATCCTGAGATAGTATACAACTTATCATAGTTCACACCATGAACTTCATCCCCATGGCATATAATTCTGGCTCACAAATACAGTGTTTATGGATGACAAAAGAAAGCAGTTTCTGTTCTCTAGAGACTTGTTATTTCAGATAATGTATTTTTCAGGCCTACTGGTCAACAGCTCACTTCTCTGGCTTAAGAAACGGTGTGGCAAAGGCTGTGTTCATGGATACCATTTTGTCAATTCAATTAATCTGGGGTCAACTCACTTGTTAACTATTTATTTGTTCTGAATCTCTTCTTCTGTTCATTCCTATTTGTCAAATCATAATTCTAGCCTACAGCAAGAGGAAAATATATAGCTTACTGACGCAAGGATGGATGTGTTGTCTTTCTGTCTGTCCCATCGATACATTTCAGGAACTCTTTCAAGCCTTTTCTGCCCTTAAGGACCAGGTTTCCCTTCATTTCCTTGATTATATACTTCCATATGCTGTAAACATGAAGTGAACTGACATTTCCTCTCCGTTCAAGACTTGCGGGCTTTAAATTGATTGATGGGTTTCTCTACCTCTCTGATATACTGCATCCTCTTTAGAGATCACTATTTACCTTCTCATGGGAATTTGTCTTATAACTCTGCTCCTTGAAGAAAGATTGAGGAAACATTGCTGAGAGCAGGACACTGGTGCCAGCACACAGAAAACTGCGGTGCCTGTGGGTGTGTGGTCACTCCTGCTGAAAGCAGGATGAGAGTCATCTAAAAACTCCTCATTCTTTCAGTCTGGAACAAGACAATTTGGTAACTATGCTGTTGATACTTCCCCTTTTTAATAAACATTTGCTTTTCCAGGGTAAGATTTCCAATCACCTTCAGCTAGTTATGTTAGGAAACCACAGCTCTTACTCCAGACTTCAAAAGATCTGAAGCAGTTTTGATCTGGGTTCTAACACCCCTGGAGGAGATTTGTGAATGTATATGGCTCAAAATTTGCAAGAGTCAATGTTGGGGAGAAAAAACAGATATCAGAAGATCACTCAAGACCTTCTCACTTCTGGTAGGTACAAAAAGTGTTAAGAAAAAATGACAGCAGCAGTGTACGTCCGTGTTCAAGCCTCTATTGCTCTGTAAATGCTGATGTTGGAGGTGGTGATACACCTATAAAAAGGAGGAAAAGGAAAATTGTGCCCCATGTTTTTAGGGTTGTCTTAGATGAAAAGTCTGAAACGTTGTGCTAAATGAATTACTGGTTCATTGCTTGTCATTGGGATGTTACCTTTTCCAGAAAGGAAGACCTCAAAAACAGCCTTATGGTGAAGCAGCAGTAGCAGGCAGTGGCAACAGATGCAAGGCACCTCCAAATCAATTCCCCAGAAAAATCCTTTCCATTCTTTCCCTGAAGCATTGAAAACTCTCAAGCAACCTGATCTAATCAGACCTCCTTTGATCAGAGCATTTACCTCTCCAGAAGTCCCTCTCAATCTGAATTTTTCTGTGATTTTTGTGATTATCAGGAAGGTGAGAATCAGCTATTCAAGAACAGAAGACAAATTTTCATGACAAATCTAATGTGTAAAATGCAGGATTCAAATTATGGCGTTGAAGTAGCAAGCACCAAAAGGTACTTGGACCTCAAGTGGCTTTAATGTGGAAAGAGTTGCTGTTGGCTGCTCTTCTGCCATTCCATGTGGGTGAAGGAGCTGAGATAACCAGTTATGTCAGAGTACAGCCTTTTAGACCTTCATGCTTTCTTTGCTTGTGTCACACCCAAAGAGTGGTGACATGTTCTAGCCCCTCAAGTGACCATAGAATAGTAAAAAAGGGCCTCTTAAGAAGTGCAAACCCCTATGTCCTTTAAAGAAATGAAATCCAAATTTGCTGTAACCCCATACGCTTCATGCACAAGCAAATTCCAGTGCTAATCGGGCAGGGAACTGCATAAACTACTTCTCCTGAGCTATAACGGTTGATGTTCAGGCTGTGCATGACATAGGGCTGTCCATCATACCTCCGTAATGTGGTGGGGCACCACAGAGCAGAACCACTCCTTGTCCTTCTCTGACTGACACTGTGCTTCTTGTTTTCGTTTCAAAATTTTCAAGATCTTGAGAGAGAGAAGGAGAAAACAAGACCCGGTTATTGTCTGTCAGATTTATACCTGTACCCCGAGCTATGCAAAGTTTACGTAACTCGGGAATGTATTCAATAGCGTAATATAATCTCAGTATGTGAGTTGCCACCCTGTATGGAAAAATAGCTCATCCAACCCAGTATCCAGTCCTTTGGCTTTCATGAAACACCTATTTATAAAGCCGTTATACTCTAACCCTGTGAGTTTGCATTTACAGTTCCTAATTGCAAAGCTGGTTTATCATTCCATGACTTTTTCTAGCATTGTATTTTGGAACTTATTAGACACTTCATCTACATGAGTAGGAAAAAAAGCATTTTGCATTGTTTCCTTTTTTTCTAGAAATAACCAGGTGTGTTCTTCTGTCTATGCAAATGATAAATATCATCAGGACTCCCACAGGCTGTGTGTTTAAATAATAATAAAAGTATGTTGTATTCCTAATGAGTCTGTTCTGTCCTAAAGCTGGCTGCACTAAGTAGATATGTTTTAATTGACTCAAATGAACTTTAAAGGGAAGAAGGAAGATAATGTCAGTAGGAAATCATATGATGGTTTGGGGAAATCTCCTGTATAAACATGACTGTGCCTATCTCCCCTAGGTGATTTTTATGGTTATTAATTTATTTTTTTGTTTTACTGAACTGAACATCACACTCGATCTCTTCTGCTTTCTTGCATTTCACTAAGATGTGAAAGTATTTTTATCAATCTTATTCCCTTTAAATAATAATTCAGTTACAAAACCTGACACCATAGATGTATTTTAAAAACTGATTATTTCCTTTTTAATCAGTTCTCATGCTAATGAAAAGACACACTACTTTTCTCGGAGTACTTTGGGAAATGATTGCTTGAAATACATTCAAAATGTGTTTTAATATGGTAAACAATATCAGCTTCCCCTTAAAAATCTGTAGTCCATAGTGCCATATATTGCTTGCATTAAGCTTATTTACTTTGCTGCAGATTCTTGTTTCAGACTATTGTTCCATTTTTCATCAGCTGAACAACTGCCTGATCCAGAGTTCAATAGACAGAAGCAGTTCTCGTTGGTCAAAGCAATAATGATCACTACCTGTACAGGCTCCGCTATTTATGTCAATATATCAATTTGCTCCCCCTCAGTTGAACTTTACACAGTTAATTTTTCTCTTCCTCCTCTTCATCTCCTGTATATTGGTCTCCTATGAAGACATTGTCTACTCAGAGGTGACTGAATTGAATTAGGCAGCTGTAGCACCTCCTCGCGCTGTCATAGCCACGATAGATGGTACCTGTCAATACACTGGGAAAGCGTTTTAAACTCTGATGTTCTTTTAATTGCCTGCTGGCTACATCTCTGTCTTGCAGTCTGGGTAGTCCAGAGGGACAAGAAAAGCCAAAAAGAAATTGTTTACTTTGTTTTATTCCAGCCTGTAATACTAATTGGAAGAGAAAACAGTGGATGGATGTAATATGACCAACCACAGTTTGGATTCGTAGTTAGGAGGTACTTACTGGTCCAGTCGCCTAATGTGTGAATTTGTTTACCTGTCCTGAAAATTCAGTCTGAGAAAATCTATCCCCTTTCTCCTTTTTCTTTTCTTTCCCATGGGTTAAGCAGTATCTGAGAAGGAAAAAGCCAGCACAAAATATTTGTGTGGAAAAGTGGCCCCTGGGTCAACTGTCAAGACGTTAGATGGGAATTTGCTTGGGTTGGCTGCCCTAAGGCTTTGTGCTCTGGGAGAACGGGACAGCTTTGTATGGAGAAAAAAAAAAAAAGACCCTTGAATTTTCCTATTTATTACGTTAAACAGAAAAAAATATTAGAAAGGAGCAAAACATTCAGATCTTTTATGATTCAGGCATTAGCAACAAGAATGGTCACATTTCCCCGTCCTATCACTAGTTGAGCTACTAATACAGTGCAGATTGTGCAGTTTCTATGTAAAAATGGAGTTTAATAAAAAAAAAAAACAAAACCAAAATTCTTGGGCAGTATGGGAAATATATATAGTTTAACTGGTGGTTTCCTATGCTTTCTGCTATGGTAACTCAGGCTTATGTTTTTGCTGAGAACAAAATTTCACTTGTTATGAGACACCTGATAAAGGAGGGGAAGAAAAAAAAAAGGAAGTGCAGTGCAGAAGTAGCAAAAGGTTTTCGTGACAATTCAGAATTAACTGTGTAATACTTTACTGTGAAATTGGAATAGATTTTGGAAAGTCATAAGTTGCTAGTAGCAATTCTTAGTTTAATGACATGATATATCATGGTATCATTTTCACTCTAATTTTAGAAGCTGTATCACCTGTCTGTGTTTCTCCATTAAAACCATGAGAAGTATCCCTGACTTAAATAATTAAATAGCAGTAGTAGCAGATCTCTTATGCGATCCACTACTTTATAATTAGCAGGACCACTTTTGATTACATGTGGGGAAAAAGTTGACTTCATCTTTTAAATCTACACTTTTCAACCTTAAATTGAGTATCCAAATCTGTACACAGGAGTCCGAGCTCTTTCATAGCAGGTTTATAGTTTGGTTATACAAAGCAGCTCAGCTTTTCCCAGTGCTAGAGAGAAGATTTTCACCCCGTTATGCGAACTAGTGAATCACAGGTATAAAAAAGTAGACATGGAGGCACATAAATGGTCATTTAATCTATTTGTCTGGCCCATGACAGGTGCAAGCATGCTACGTCCTTCCTAACAGATACTTATTTAACTCTTTTTAAAAGACCTCTGGGCATAGACATTTTCTTTAGACAGTCCATTCCAGTGCTTGACTCTGAGGTCTTCATCACATTGCATCTTTGTAGAAACCCCCACCCCCAAAAATGTAGTAGACCTAAATGGGAATGATCTTTTTTTTTCTATCTGAAGTTGATTTTGATAGATAATTGTACAAAATGAATTTATTCAGTGTCTCTCTCTGTAATAAAGAATCATTGCATGTTAAAAAAAAAAATCAACACCACACCTCTGAAAGAGCAAAACAAAGCAAAATGAGTAAAAATAACTCATTAGGGGAGTCAGTTTTACTTCTGTTGTCATTTTTATCGGACCCTTTCTCCAGGCAGGGAGCATCTTGTATGGAATATTATGACACCTCATTCAGATGGGATTCAATAATGAGTTATAAAATTGTCTATCTTTGTTACGTAGCCCAGGGTGATAAAGAGAGGAAAGAGGTGGCCCATGTGAAATGATGTTTCTTTTTGCTGGAAGCAGTCTTTTTTGCCCAAAAGATTTTTGCATCCATTTTTTTTCCCCTTGTGGGGTTGTATGTATTTTCAATGATTAATTGCAACCTAAAATGTGTTAAATATATATATAAAAAATAACCCGAAGAGGAATATAAATGTAGTTATCTAATTTGCTCTTGTTATTCTGGAAACCTGGACAGTTCTCAAAACCACTTCTCTTTGCCCTGAGCGGGCATTTACACCAACAGAGCACAACCACTCCATTCTCCCAGTTGCCGTTACCTAGCATAGCTTTATAACATGACACGACATCATCTAATAAAGCATAATGTTGCTTGTCAAAGAGAGTACCAAATAAGATGGCTAAGATCAGGTGTTTGGCACACATTTAGATTGCTAATACGCACTTAGGAATAGTACAACTATTTAACAGATGGTATATTTGCTAACTTCAGTGTTTCTGCAGAGATCTATAAATAAATTATCACCTAGTTCCCACATAATGCCTTCCATTCTTTGTACTTATCTCACTTTATGAACAACGAGTTCCCTCACACTGCATTGCTCTCTCAGCTGTGAGTTTTAACAAAAACCCAACTTTTTTTCCAGCTCTGTGCATGTTGGCAGATTACTATTGGTACAGCACAATTAATCAGTTGGATGTGATAATGAGGTCATGTAGGCTAAGCAAAATGCTCTGGTGAACAAGTGATTCTTCACAGTGAAGAATATATGGACTCAGCTGTGTGTGGCAAGAAGTCATCATCTTCGGCTGGGAATATTTGCAGACCTCAGCAAGAAAGGTGTGCGCTCAGAACAAGCAAAACATATGGCATTTTTCGGAAACAGAATTAGAGAATGACGGGGCTTTCTCTGATCTAAGTGGGAATACTTGAGGTGAAGGAGGTTTTCAGCTCCATTCCAGGTAGGAAGGGAGGAAACGGGGAGGAGGAATGGGTCAGAGCTTTCTTCAGCTGGTGTAAGTCAATAGTACCCCACTGGGGTCACGGAAGTTACGCTGATTTATGGCAGTGAAGGAGATGGCCTGCAAGACTTCAGTGTAGATATTCAATTACAATAAAAACAGAAATTAAGAAGAATAGCATTTTTGGATGAGGATGAGCATCAGCATATCTTTACTGAGTACAGAGCTGCCATTGAGAGAGGGGAAGCAAACCCACAACAGTGGGGGAGGCGTTTAGCTGAAGTGATGATCTGTGGAGACAGAGACCAGTTGTAACTGGTACACACAAATATTTCCTGATAAAGTACTTGTCTTAATTAATAGGCTAATTAATAGGTTTGGCCAAATAGTATTTTTTCTTTAGTGTTTTAAAGCTCAACACTGACGTAATTCCTGATTGCATCATGAGTATATATCTTCTAATCTCTCCACCACCACCACTATTACCCACGCATCTGGGTTTTTTTTGTTTGTTTTGTTTGTTTTTTAACATTAAACTGCCTTAAAATTGTTAGAGTACTAGGTTTAACTTGCACAACAGAATGTGTGAAGACGTGGTCAGTTTTCCTGGGATTAGGGAAATACTTCTTAAATATGTCTGATAGGAACAAAAACTTGGTCACCAGTAGCAACTCATTCATTTCAACCTCCCAGTCATGAGTTCGAAATTCCTTGAACTGCTGAGGGATAGGTGTAGCACTTCCAAACCAGTCCATTTTAAGAACAAGATAGGACAGCTCTGTATTACTGAATAGCAAACAAGGAAACTGGGGTGTTTTAATATATGAAATTGTTACAGGCAATTAGAGAAAGTCCAATTTATCACCTTGCATAATTACTAACAGTTCATCTGAATTAATGTAATTTCATGCTTTCTTGAACTTTTGATTTTTTTCATAAATGTTTTGTCATTACATAATCCCAAATATTATCATTGTAATTACTTGTTATTGAAATGTGCGATGAATGTTAAGGCATTAGTAGTAAGAGCACTTTACAAATTAGCTATGCTCCTGAGGACAAATCAATAAAACTTTTCATATTTCCACGTGGCTGTGTCAAATTGTGATATATCTCATTTGTTCCAGTTTCTTCTGTTTCTCTTATTGGCTATGATATATTGCAATATGATCGGTGTTACTGGATGTGATGTATCACAATAGAAATTCTCTCGCAGGGAAATAGGATAAAAAATTACAACCTCAGCAGTTTTTAAAAGAAGTTTATCGTTATGATTTGCTATAAGCAATTCTAACACCTGCGTTATGAGCTTACAATTAGTTACCTTCACTTGCCTGTGAGTTCCCCATCGGTAAGCGTGGGTCTGAATTCGATGCCCCATTCAGAGGAATCAGCTCTGTTACAGCCACAAATAGAAAAACTGGAACTTATTGGATCTTTTAAATTATCTCAAATTCTGGGAGGTCCCATACTTGGCCAGGTTTGGGGTTTTTCTTCTTTCACATACATGAAGTCTCAAACTTTTGTTGGGCTATAACACTTTTAGATACAGGCTGTGCCTGGTGCCAAAAGGTCGTGATCATCTGTTCAGACCACTCCAGAAGACGACCTGAGCATCTAGCCGTGTCTCTTGCTTCTCCTCAGTATGGATCTACTGAATCGCCTTGTAGGAGACTAGTGCCAACCTCTTGCAGCTTGGTTACCAATAGGGTGTGCTATGGAAATGTCTGTCTTTCTCCAAATATCTCCCAAAGGAATGGCTAATCTCATTTCCTACAACTTTCACTAGAAAGTAAACTCCTGTTTCAGCTTTCAGAACTGTAGTAAACTTGCTAAATAAAACCTCCGACAGTTCCTTTGTCTTGATAATAGTGTCAATACATTAATCTTTTCCCTTTACCATCTAATCTCAATTTTTTTTAATGTTCTGATTGATTTTCTATGAATTCAATTCCGAGATTAAGAGCGGTGTTATCTCTAATTAAGGTGTCTGAAAGCTGCTTAGCGTTTCCCATTTCCTGATTTTTAAATACTTGCATTTTCCACTCAACACCTGTTGAGGAGTTCTGGTCCTTCCCCATTTGAAGCACATGTGAGCCTCCACTGTGCCGGTGTTGTAGTATCTCAGGGTCTGTAGGACTTGAAGCTGCTTCAGCCAGGGTGAGCCTGGGAAACACCTTAGTGTCTCCTTTCACCAGGACAGGTTAAAAATCAAGAGTAATTCTCACTTTTGCTCTATTTTTCCACCTGGGGTGAACACTACATCCCACTCTGGTTAAAAGAGAAAGTTACCCTCTCTGTCCCCTCTGAAGAAGGCCACCAGGAGAGCCCTGCTCTCGCCCCAAAGACCTTCTCCTCTCTGTCCCGATGGAGCAGTCTGCCAAACCGAGAGGCAAAAGCACAATTGCTGGGTCTTGTCCTTCTCCAAAGCTGCATAATCAACCAAGGACCTTCATCAGTGCTCCTTTATTTAGTTAAATTGCTTTGGAGCTTCTAAGGGGAGAGGAACTGTAATTTACACATTAGGATGCACACAGGCCCCAGGTCTTCAATTCAGCTTAAATGGCATGAATAGCCAATCCAGGCACTAATTTTCAAGGTGGGGAACAATAATTTCTGCCACAGCCTGATTGTCTTTTTCAATTAAAGAGTGAAAATGCCCTTTACAAAGTAATATCAAGCTTCTCTAGAGGAAAAAATGGAAGGTCACAATTAAATTAAACAGGGAGAGCGGGGGCAGGGGGGAAATCCTTAGCTGACTTGATTTTTTTTTGTTCATGCACCAAAAAACCCAGTGCAAAGAAACATATGCTGTGAAGCTGTAGTGCTGGTCTACAGCTGGTTTTTGTTATTTTTTTTTTCTCCTTTTACAGAGTTAGCAGCATAAAATATTAAAGCTCTCTCCTGAACCGAACACGGGACTTGCAGCGAGCAGTAAGTGTTGATGCAGCCTAAGGGCTCTTGCTCTAAACCCCATCTGCAGGCCAGAGGCACATCCGAGGATCTGGCCCTCTCAAAGGCAGGGGGATGTAAGAAATATATTTTTAATATTTTATATTCCTGAACAGTTTTCTCACTTGTCACGGCAGAGTTCATTTGTCACCTGTCATCACAGAGTCGCTTTGCCGTCTGCATGAGTTTTCTCCAGATTGGAGTGCTCTTAAAAACAGATTTCTCCCCAGTCTAAATCTCACCAGCCAGATTTATCCCTGCCAGAACTACGCTGGTTTGACTGACTCACACCGGAGATGGCCCTGGTTCCCTGTGTCAAGCTACCTCTTGGCAGTGCTGTTAACTCTTACCCAAAACTGGCTTCTTTCATTTGTATTTGGCCATGCTCCCCCAGAGATTTGCTTTCCCAGGGAGCGTGGAGATGGTTCCTGAACTCGCCCCTTCCCTTGGACCTTGACCTTCCAGTTGGCAGTGAGCAGCCATGCCCTGTGTCCTGCAGGGACCCCCATTTACCTCCATGTCCAGGGTCCTGCTGGGCACCTCCTTTTAAACACCCCACAGTCCCCCTTCAGGCTATTAATTTATTTTTATAATGCCTCTTCCAACAAAATAACAATCTACGCTCATAATACGTACAATAAATAAAAAGGCAAGGAAGAGGGGGCTCCCATGCACTGCTCAGAACATGTAACTAATATGTCCGTGCATATTTCAGTCCTTCCCAAATTGCTGCCCAGCCCTTTGGAGATCTCGATCCAGCACAGATTTACTTCTCTCAGAATTAATTTGGGCTGTGCGCAGGCACCGCTGCTGCATCTCGCTCATCCCAGCTGCAAAGCCATCACAGACTTGCTTCCAACGGGAATTGCAAGGTTTACCTGAGTGATTGATGTAAAGGATTTTTGAATGTGAATCTTTTAAGTGGGATTTCAGGTGTGGTATATGTCATTAGTTGTTATTTCAGTAGCATTTAGAAATGAAGCTTTGCAGCTCGGTGCATTCTCCGTACCAGACGTGGTTTGCCTATTGAGAAAACCTGTTCTTGGGGTCTTATTCCTTCACACCACGGAAAGTACCAATGACACAGACCGTTCCTCCTTCTTTAACATGAGCTACAGAATAGGGAAGTTTATCTTGTACCTTAAAAGCTTTGTATTAGACAGAATCAACCTCCATTGCAAGATAACTAATCAACTTAATTATTTTTATTCAAAAAAGCCAGTCACTTATGCCAAAGAATTTAATTCAGTATTTCTTTTTTCTTTGCAAACCTCCACCTGTAACTTTTTATTTTTTGTCATACCAACGAATGAAGAAGCTCATGTGGACATCATGGATATTTCATTCAATAATTTATTGGAATCTAAGTCATATTGTCGGCAATGAAAGTAGAACAGATAAAAAGAAAATCACCCAGACTGCAAATACAGACTGGTTTTATCCTTCAGAAATATTAAATTTTATCAATCAGAATCAAGCAGCTCTGGGACCTGTAGATGCTTTTTTACCTCCCATATCTCAATGATATATATTGCTTTTCCAACACAACTTGCAATGGGCTGATTTAGGATAAACACTTTCATAGGGACTACAGAATAGTAAATAATATATAACTAAAAGATAATCTTCAAATACTTATACATTCCCTCTTACTGCTTTATCTGACTAGTTCCCTGCCTGTAACGCTCCCTACAACATCTCTGTAATGTATGTCTCCATTTCACAGATAAAGAATTCCTGTACAAGAGGAGTGAGACCCTCTTTTTATAGTAAAAGTTTAAGCAACTAACCTCATGGAATAAACCAGCTTTAACAAAAATGTCCTGGTGCAGCATAGCCTGGAACACGGTGGTTAGATACGCTGAGAGAGATGTTTAAAACCATTTGAGAGAGAAAAACAATGTAGCTGGGGTTTCTGATGGTGCTTGGTCTGCTACGACATTAAATAATAGGAGAATGTTACCACCATCAGCTCCAGTTTGTGCGTTTAAGAAGAGAGAGGAGGTCATGACTGCATTTGGTGTCGATGGATGTTAGATGGGCTCTGAGAACACAGAGCAGACTCAAACCGTTAGGGAATGATGGAGAAAGCAAAACCCCTTTAATATGTAGACATATCCCTATCTGCCGGTTTTAAGATTTCAGGCTGTTCTTCCTGTCTTTGGGAATGTCTGGATATTTCCATAATCAATTCTTGTGGTATCTGAACTTTAAAATATTGTCACCCTGCCTTGTCCTGTCAGCAAGCAGGTGAAACCTTTCCAGGCTTCCCGCTTCATCATTGTCGAGTGGTGGTTGGTGGCTCCTGCTTGTCCTTAAGCCTGTGAGAGCCGGTGTGTGCACAGACTTCTGCAAAGAGATAAATGCTGGAAAGCTCAACAGAGATGCAGAAAGATGAGCGGAATGTAGTGAGGTCTTGTAACATTTTTGGTCTTTGAGTGAATAAGCTGTATCACTTGTAGTCCATTCCCTCCAAACACTCTGCTCCAAGTAGCCTTGTAGGAAACACGGTGCCCCACTTCAGAGCAGCGTATGGACCCCTTACAGCAATGCATATCAGGTTCTCACCATGTTTTTTCTAATTTTGTGTGGAAGCATTGTGAAGAAATGTGAAAAAAAGAAACTATGCCTGAGGCTGCTGGGTCTGCTCCATGGAGAGCGTCCATTAAGCAAGGAGCTTGATGTAGACTCCCACCATGGCGAACTGCTGCAGAGTGTTGGAGCACTGGCACAAAGTGTCCATAGCAATCAGAGTTGATAAATGAAAGTTCAGATTCTTTTTACTCCAGGCAGAGTTTTGACAAAATACGAGCTTTATTCCCAAGTAATAAACTGAATTCTTGTTATATTTGCTGTTAACTCATTCTGTTCAGAATCTTGCGTTCCACCTACCCAAACACGGGGAGAGGTAAGTGCTGCTGCTGTAGTTATATTGGATTCTTGAACTGTGGTTAAAAGTCCAAAAGGCAATTTTGAGCTGTAAGCCTATTTAGTGACATAAGGAGGGATGACAGTGGCATTTCCATCCTGCAGACAGGATCGGTCCGCAGGGACCGTTGCTGCTGCAGGTTGCGTTCTTTTCTCACCTGCTCACGGGAAGATGCAGATCATGAGATGTTGCCAGGATCATCAGGAGGGCTGCACAGAGCCTGGAAACAACACCAGTTTAGATTTGATTCTCCACATATCTGCAAGTTGAGACGTGTCTCTGCATTATATGTAGGGAAGCCCTTTCAAAACAGGGAGGTGGGCTTAATGCATTTGTAGGTTATAAGATGATGTGAATAGAGGGAAGTCTATGACTTTGCCTGAAGTGTCCCTACAGAGGATAAGGGAATGTAGCGAATGAAATGGCCTCAAGTTACACCAGGGGAGGTTTATGATGGATATTAGGAAAACTTTCTACCCAGAAAGGTTTATCAAACATTAGAACAGGCTGCCCTGGGAAGGGGTTGAGTCACCATCCCTGGAGGTATTTAAAAGATGGGTAGACATGGTACTGAGGGACATGGTTTAGTGGTGATTTTGGCAGTTGAGGGTTGGATTTGATGATCTTGAAGGTCCCTTCCAACCTAGACAATTCTATGATTCTACGAAGTAAAACTTCGGGGGATTTATCTTTGACGGTGACCAGTGAACATTGAGCTCTTCCTCCTATTTGCTCTTCAGTTATCAGTTGGCCAACTTTGAGTGCCAACTGAACGCTCAGTTGAGAAGCATATACCTCCTTTTGAAAAAGAAAGAAGTTGCAGTGTTCATTCTTTCCAAATCAGCTGCTAGACAGCCTGATCAGTATGCCAGCCCTCGCGTGCCGTGATGAATTAACAATCAGTTTAAAGACCCAGAGAGCTTTACTCAAGGTGGTAGTTACAACATCTAGCACACCTTTTAATCAAATACAATTGTTACAGAGGGATTTCTGGACACACACAGTACCGCAATACAACCAGTCCAGCAGTGTATGTGCCATTTAGACTAAAATTCATGCATGCCCAGACTTTGCAAATTCAGGCTATCTGATCTAAGCGTATCGATTTTTCCATTTGCTGTTTCAAAGCATATACTACAAGTAAAAAGGGTTATGACACTTTGAGGCACGCTGCATTGCTTTGTGATGTTTGTGTAATTTGTGTGCAGTCAAAGGTAAATAACATGATGAAGTAATCAGATGAAAAGTGGGCTTTCATGCTGGCTGAGCATCTCCCAGGCAGTCACTCTAACAGGGCTTTGCAAAGGCTCAGGCTGTCGTGATCTAGCGAAGACTAAATGGACTTGATTGCTTTTAATGTGTTTCCCCTGAAACGGTTAAATGCTAATGCTGGACTGTTATTTTATGTTTCAGGATAGAAAAACTCTGTCCAGGAGGAATTATTGCCTCTTTAATGTGTTATTTCAGCAAAACTGTGTCGTCTTCCGTCTATCTGACAAAAAGCACCTGAGAGCACTTGGGAGCTGAGGGTTTTATTCCAAGTGCTCCAGCACTATCACTCTCATCCACGCTGCTGGGAGCACCTCGTCACTGGCCAAGAGGAGGGACGATGTGTGTATTTGGAAAAATGCTATTGAGAATAAGCACCAGGCAAAACCCCTGAGCCCTCCCTTTAAAAACGTGAGAATATGGTTGCAGCCCAAAAATGCCAAAGAAAACCCCTTCCTTGGTCTGTGGCACTGGGGGAAACTCTTAAATACGGGGTCTAATGTCTCCACTCTGCACTCTCCTGTGTGGTTCCAGACAAAATGACTAATCCTAGCCATGAATTTAAATTGTTGTCATTGTTTCTCAGAATTCATGATTAATAATGGGGCCTGAGGTCTGAGAAAGCCGCAATCATCACGACTGTCTATCATGGTAGAACAATTTGGCTGAGAATCTCATTTAAGGTCCTTAGGCTGCTAGATGTTTTCAATTAATATTGAATTTTATGGATTTATGCCCTGAATAGTTGTGAATTAGGTTCACACTTGATTCTATGTCATGGTGGAGTACTTTTTTTTCTAGTTTGTTTAATTGCCCTTCTTGTTTCTCCTACGTATCTGTTAATGTCTCCGTTATGGACATGTATGAGAACTAAAAGAATCAGTAACAGGCCTGGACAGACTGTTTTACTGCAGCTAGTTATGGGGATTTCCCTCAAGACCGGTTGTTTGCACACAGTTACTTTTACTTAAAACTGATGAAATAATTAAAACAAATCTCCTGTGTGCCTTGGGATAGAGTTGTGTTTGAAGCCATATTTAAGCAGCTCTCTATAACAGGTTTTCTGTTTGTCTTTTTTAAGGCATGAAATGCAATTTAGATGCTCTCTTCATTAATAAAAACAGATTTTTGCAAATCACCTCATTAATACGCCTGCGAATGAATCTTGGCACCACAGACTAGGAGAAACTCCAGGTTTGCTTGTCAAAACGCTGCTTTAAACCCGAATGCTTATTTCTTTTGTGAGTTTTGAACGCGACTGTGATCGCGCTGTCTCTGTCTCCGGCTCAGAAGCGAGAGCTGCTGCGTTTGTGCCTGGGAGGGGGCTCTGCCGTGTCCCTGGGAGGGGGGCTCTGAGGTGTCCCTGGGAGAGGTCTCTGCTGGTGGCAGCTGCTTCATCAGTGGTGACTGCTCCCACATGCGCGCAGAAGCGAAACCTGTGACATCTGGGACGCTTGTGCACCAGCCTCTTCTTTGCTGTTTGGAAACTAAGCTGTGTAAAACCAGAAGGGAAACCTTCCGTGCCCCCATCTCTTGGCATGGTTCGCGGAGGTGAACTCCCCACGGAGTTGTCTTTGACCTTCCCTTTACGTAGAGCTGAAGGGTTCCTGGTGACCTTCTGCTGGATGTCAATACCGACCTTAGAGGGCGGAAACCACGTGGGTGACGGGTTGTGATTCGGGAGCAAAGCTCAAACTCAAGCCTGTGTGAGGATCCCCGCGCCTGTGGCGGGCTCTGGCACGCAAGATGGCGTGTGTCACCCACGCTTTTTAACCGGACTGAAGACGCAGATCAACAGCTCCAGCTCTTGCAAAACACACGGTAGCTTTTCAAAATGTACTGCTTGCTGGGTGGCAAGAGGCGCGCGGGATTTATAGGGAGCTTTCAACTTTATTTATGACAAGACAAACCTTCTCCGGGAAGTACGAATAGCACAGGACTGCCATCCTCTGTATCCCGCTAACGCGTTTATGTGCTCTTGCTCTGCTCTCTCTCCCTGACACTGGCTCTCATTTTCAGCTTGTAGCTTTAATAATCTATGCCACTTCCTTCTGTACAATATTCCTCCCGCAGCTTTCATTTGACAGCTCTGTTTTTAATAGAGGATAAGCACGAAACTCCAGCTGAATCTGCAGACATATTTCTAATCTCATACCGCATTTATTTTGCTGCTCAGAGGGCTCACTCTCTTGAACAGAGGAAAAAGTATTCTTCACGCATTAAGTTGAGATGTACAATAGGTTTCCAGAGGTATCATTAATTCAAACTCAAGCTCAGAGTTAGTTACCTTGTAGTAAAAAGACAAATATGCATATACCCTGTTACTTGGATAATAGGCTTGATTCAATTATTTATCACAGTGATTGCAATAATATGCCAATTCAGGGAAGAGTCCCATTTTGTTAGGTATTGAATGAAAGTGTCATAATATCCACATGCCTGCCTGCCTGGATTTTAAGATATAGCCTGAAGTGTTGGTTGAAACAAAGAAGTAAATTGGATGGCAACATGAAAATAAGAAATAAGAAAATGTTAACTGTGAAATAACAGTTTCAAGGTAATTTGTTCCACTATTCTCATCAGGTCATTATAACATTTTCCAGGTACTGTGCTTTTTTCTCTTGTAAGACAAGTTAAAACTCCTAGTTTCATAGTGATGCTGCTAAATTGAAGCATTTTCCTGTATGTTTGTGTTTGCCAGTGTAAATGACAACCTTGCATTTGTCTGTCCTCTCTCTTTTATATGGGAAAGGAAGTAAAAGTCTGTCACTGCTAATGAAAAAGCAGTGTGCTTGTTGAATATGGGATATATCTGCCATTACACGGCTGCTGTTAAGAGCTGGAGGATTAAAGCAGGATGGTAGATATGAGTTTATCTGCTGTGGTGGACAAATGAGACCTGACTTCGTTGTGACCCACTCCCCGCAGTAACGTTGGGAAGTGTCTTGGTGGGGGTATGAAGCCTAAGTGAGGGAACTGCTTGATATTTAGCCCATTTTGGTTGTCGTATATTGGCATGAGGCTTTGAGCTATTAGTGAGTTAAGTGCTTCAGAGGGAATGCTTCACCAGCACGGAGTATTAAAGTAGTGGCATTTAACAGCTGAAAATACTTAACACCATTGACAAAGTCCATTTTCTGGCAAACAGGTCCTCTAGCTGCTAAGTGGCATCAGCTGCATCACACTGGGATGTGCTTCCCCAGAAATCACATGTGATTACTTTCAGGTTTGTGTGTCTGAGCACGGACCCCTGGTCCACAGCCACACCAGGAGTGGGGGAACAGCACGAGGGCTCTGCAGAGCCACCTTGTTCTCCGTTGGAAGGTGCACACCCATATTTAGATCCTTAGGAAACTCAGTCTCATGAAGAAAACTGTGCATTGTGGTGTACGGTTTCTCTTTTCTACCAGGGAAAACTTCCAAAAGATCACATTTCCAGCAAGAGCTTGAATGTGCGACACTTCTGTGCCAACCAGCATCTCTCATTCCCCTGAGGACCACCAGGGATGCACTTGTGAATGCAGGGACAAACAGGGACCAGCGTCCTGAGAAAGGACTTTTCTCCTCTCTCCTCCTTACCAGTGAGGCTTTCCCCATAAAATTTCCTCCCTTCTTTCATTCTTTCAGCTTTCTCCAAACCCTTCTCCTTACAAAGAGTTAAAACAAGACAATTTTCCGGAGCTAGCTTTGGTTATGAAATGGCGATAGGTAAAAGTGAACATAGAAAACCATAGTCAGGAAGTGCAAGCAAACATTATTCAAAGGAGCACTGGCTACAAGAGCTGTTTATGGCCCCAAGAGGTGGTGCCCAAACCCGCGGCATTCCCCATGGGCCGGGGCAGCTGCGAACGGGAAACCAAAGTGCTTCCAGGAGTTTGAATCAGAGATAGAATTCTCCAGAAAAAGATGAAATAATTGAGTAATATGATATGCTGAACAATCACCGGAGCCTTCTTTCTTTTACAGATATTCCTGTTCTCCCTCCCCCCCCCTTTTTTTTTATAGCTTCTTTTTGCCTTTGTTTGAGGGTATTCCTTTTCTTTAGGTCTTTTCCCAGCTCCATTCCTGGCCTATCCTGGTTTCTTGGGGATTACAGATCCGACCGACAACTTTGAGGAGGCCATCTATTCTTCCTTCTTCCTAACATGGGATTTGTTCTGTCACTAGACAATTTTCACCTCCAGGTCTTGAAATAATTTCTCATACAGAAATGCTGGCTTGCAAAGATGTTTCAAAAGAAGTGGGAAAATAATGAATCAAAATTTTTGTTTCCATTTGACCAGCTCTTGGGAATCAAAAGCTCTTTGACAAATTCAGGGTAAAACATTATTAAATGAGATACCAGAGATATACTGTTTGATCAGCTCTACTAAAAGAGAGCCTGTGAACCACCATGACCTCTAATGTCTCCTTTGTATAACCCCTGTGACATGAGATTTGCTATGAGAAATGGAACAAGATTAATAATTAATACGTTTGCTGGTGTCTGAAATAGCGACACAAGGTTGGCTTTAGACACATGTTTTATTAATGAGGTTTGAAAACAATTGCTTTCTCCCAGCAACAGACAGCTCAGACCTTTATACTGAAGAAAAAGGGATGGAGGTAATATCTGGGGGTTTTGTTGTTGTTGTTGTTGTTGTTGTTGTTGTTCCCCCCCCCAGGGCATTAACAGAACTCAGTCACCGCATATAAGTGTTGTGAAAAAAGATTCTGAAGTTGTGAGGAAGTGAAACGGGGAGCACGCCTAAAATGAATTTTAAATTGTCTCAAGGCAGCATACGTGCTCTCGCCAACCGAGCTGAAACATGAAGCATTTCAGAGCGTTGCTCATCATTTTGCACACTGTGTAAGGGAAAAAAGTGGTTCTTTCTCTGTTAATGTAACAAGATGTCAGTGTGGCAATTAGGGGTACAATGTTTTTATGATTGGGTTAGACCTCATTACGCTACAGAAAGCAGAAGCCCTAACTTTTTGCAACATTCCCCCCCAAAAATTGTAACTACCTGCAATATAGCAAAGACAGCGCTGTCTTAAAAAGTGAAAACACCTTTATTAAGTGAAAATAATTGCACTCATCTCCCTTGACCTTTCAATTTTCTGAAAGTTATTCTTGTTCCTGAGGGCTAGCAGCCATCAGATGTCTGTTTTTGTTATTAATATTTACTAGGAACGATTTTTTTTTTAAGAATAAGCACTGCTGAAGTAAGCCAAACCTTTTGAACAGAATCATCGATGATACTTTAATTATCCAATAAATTACAGTTCATGTGCAGAATTAATCGGAAAATAATGCTCTAATAAATATGATCTTCCCAACTTACATGCAAATTGAAGCTTTGCCTTCCTGCTCAGAATTGTTCCAAATGAATTTGTGGCCAAACACTGGTATGTTCCAATATCCTGTTTTTTATGTGGGTTATTGATTGCCAAGCTGCCTCCAACCAACCTGTAGTGATAACTCATGGTAAGATCAATATCTGTGCCATTTTGCTTCCACCTTTGAGGGGAAAAAAATCAAATTATGCTTATAATTTACAGAGCCTATTCATATTTATCTTAAATAGTGTGCTGTAGCATACCTGTAATGATAAAAATGTAGTTAAATATCACAAAATTATATCATTTTTCACACAAGACTGCTTCTTGTATCAATCTTAATGATATCAATAATTCTGTTCCTTGAAAAATCTTTACTGCTTTTACGCTAGTCACCACTGTTCATCCAAATGTCTGCAAAAAGTAATTATAACTTATTCATACAAACTAAGTTATCCATCCAATTGGGAGTATGGCATACACCTCGACTGCAGCTCCCTTGTTTTTTACAATATAAATGGAACCCGAATGTGCTTCACAGTCCTTGCAAATGATGCCATAAATTTGGTTACAAAAATGATTTGGAGATATAAATCAGGAAGGATTACACTTCAGAGGACAGAAGAAAGCAGGGAGAGAAGTTTTTATCCAGCAAGTTTGAGACTGATAATTTAATGATGAGAACGCTGCTATTTTAAAGCACAATTTGTCCCTGTTAGTCCACAAAGTAGAAAAGGGATTGTTTCTGCAACATTACACTGCTGTTTACAAATGTCAAAATAAAAATTATATTTCAAAGAAAATAAATATTATCTATTTTAAGAAGGGAAATTTTGTGGCTTTACTGTTTGTCACGTAAGGGTTGGATTTTCACTGTCCATGAGGCCCAAATGAAGAATAAAAGACCTCAGACACGGATGTCTGCAATGCTTTGGGCTTGTTTATGCCAAACTTAAGGCTGTCAGCAATCCCAAAACTACATAACCACATGTTTTCTTCTCCTAATTTTATACCATGACCATCTCTTTAGCCTGTACCATTTCTGCTGACCTGTGTGGGCGCGATGCCCAGCCCTCCATCGGATGCAAAGACCACACGGGAGTTGCTAATGGCTCACGTTGGGTTTGCAGAAGGCTTTATGACAGTCCCTGAAACAAGGGCAATTGTCTCCTTGTTAATTACCTGAAGGATCACAGCATAAAAATTTTCTGTTTCTTGTTATTTTAAAAAAAGGTGAGTGGTGGTATTTGGGGACATGGTTTAGAAATGGCTTTGTCAGGTTAGGTTAATGGTTGGACTTGATGATCTTCAAGGTCCCTTCCAACCTCAACAATTCTATGATTCTATGATTCTATGATCCTATTTGCATCACTGACTGTGTTAGTAGTTTCCACAATTAACAAACTGAAGCAAACCTGTACCACAACTATGTTCCTGGAAGCTCTGACCGGGATATACCGCCCAATGCTTTAACACCCACAGACCTTTCTCTGCACCATCAGACTGTGCAGGTGGCTTTTCTTTTGGAGGAAGATTTTCAGACTCTGCTGTGAAATGCAATTCCGCTTTCCAAGGGAAATCCCGACAACTATGTATGGAGGACGTGAGGATCCTCACCTTTTAAGTGGGCACTTGTTGTTTTTAAAGATGAGTAATGACTGATTAAAATATGAAAACAATTGAATACTGTGAACAAATTCTAGTGACATTAAATGATTTATTTGGGTCTGCCAATCTGCCTCCTTTTTCATGAATGCATCAACATTAAGAAATTTAGAAGCAACAGTGGACTATCAGTAATTCTTCCTACCAAACACTGATTTTTGACCCTTCCGTACCTCTGCTCTGTTCCTTTCTTATATTTTGCTTTATTCAGTCTATGTTTTTGCTGTTGTTTTAGGGTTTTGGGGGCTTTTTTTCCCCAAGATGAGCAAAATCTTAGCTGGTGCCCATCCGTGAGCCTTTTCTGTGAAACAGAAGCTGTATCAGTGTAAGGATTTTGGCATATTTCAGGATTTACATACAGTACATGCAATCTAAACCTTTCAATTTTCTAATATAGGATATTCTGGTATTTAGTTTGCCAGTTCTCTTTAATTTCAGAATCAATCACTGAAATAACTGCTGTCATCATTACATGGCTCCCAATTAAGCTATATAATTGTTTTTCCAAACAAATGCAAAGTTGCTGGCTTAGTTGCCGCAAATGAATTCTTCACAGTATCCCCATAATCATTCTAATCACCGTGGTACAATGATTATTAAACTTTGCATATAGATCAGGGGTTCATCTCCTGGTGTGGGCTTTTTCCTAATTAATATGTTTACATCACTGAAGGAAGCGAATTAATGAATTCATGTGATAGACAGTGATTTAATGACTTTGTGTGTTCTGCAGTACACTGTCTAATACACAGAAATATTTGAAGAACTATTTTAAAAGATTTTTAATATAAGCTCGTTAAGGCAGGATCACCTACATATTTTTGTGAACTTTGTCATACAACTATTGGAAACCACTTTTCATCAATTCTAGGAAACGCATCCTGGACCAATTGTTTCAGAATTTAAACTTTTAAAAAAATATACTATATTCTGAGGCTGAATTCAATAGTGCCCTAGAATGTAAGACTTCTCAAATCACATTGATGTGTCCAAACTCAAAAACCCCCAATATGTTTTATGAATTCATAGAAATGATACTCCATAGAATCATACCCCATTTGCTTCAAAATCTAGCTTTTTATAGAACACCAGTTATAAATTATTCCCAATAAATTCTTCATTAAGTTAAAGACTTTGGGAACATATCTATATGTGGGACCACCTCCCCTTCCCATCTTGAGCAAGAGGTAGTCTATTCTCTCTTGTTCTCTTTTCTTAAATTGTTACCGATTTTTCCTAACATTCAAATATATCTATACACCCATATTCTTCCAAGCCACTGGGTTATGTTAAATCTTTGATGCTGGACTTGTTGGGAACTTCATTCTATGGTGCACTGCAGTCAAATCACTGACATAAGGATAAACTTGTAATACATGATGATTTCCTCTTATTTATACTACTTAATCAATAGTTGTGATTTGCTATTCAAATAGTCTCCATCTCCAAGCAAATAAAAATGAGGAGGAGTAGAATTTATTAATGAACATGAATATGTGAGTAATGTGTGTTTACAATGCAACAGCAAATTATGCAATCTATCTTTAGGGTAATATCTTATTGTGGAAGAATTGTGGAAAAAATAATATAATGAATATCATGTTTTCACACTGAAAAAATTATTGATCTAGCTAAAAATGTTCAAAGAACGCAGAAGCACATAAAACTTATAAAAATGGTGAAATATTAGAGATCTTTGCAGAATACAAATATTCTTAGGACGTGTTTCAGAAGTGTCAATATGTTTCATTATACACGAGCCAACTGTCAAGCTGCGTACCCGCAGGTTTCACTTATCCTCTCTGAGTAGAGTTGCTCCTGGGCCACGTATCTACTGACGCCGCGATCCCAACACCTCTCCCTACACCCCGACCCGCGTTTGAGTAAATCCAGCAGACCTGAGGAAGCAGAGCCCCCCCCTGGAGCCACCGCTTTCTAGACAAAATAGAGGGATGAGGCAGCTGGCTTGGCATCCAACACTTACACAGGTCGAAAATGAGCTTCAGAGCAAGAACTTTGTTTCAGGGGGATAAAACTGCTGTTTGGTCACCTATGACCTCTGATATTTTGGGAGAGGGCATTTTAACTTTTGCTATAAGATTATGATTTCTGATAAGTGGATAATTAACCAGGAAAATTTTGATCGCATCTGTAAGTATATTATGCAGTGCTATGTGATGTCTAAGTAGCTATAATTAAATGGGTCCCATTTCTATGATTAATGATTCTGGAAAAGAGTATTGTTTCATAGAAACTATTTATCAAAAGGAAACATTTTCTTTCATGTGTGACTTCTTTTTTGGAAATGGAATGTGAAGGTGTATCATTTTCAGTGAAACTATCAGTGCGTGAATGTTGATGCAATTAAGGAATTAGTAAAATATTCCACTAAGGCAATGTGCAAATATTTTTGATAAATTCAAATGCAGTATTTCATTAATCTGTATTACTTGCCTTTAAAAAAAGATACGTTTAGGACTATTAAAATTTCCTGCTGAAAGAGCTTTCGCCAGCTCTACGAGTAAAATCCTGGAAGTATTACAGAGCACGCATGGCTGCGTCATGGTTTTGTACCAAAGTTATCCCAGCTAGAAGCTCTTACTTTCATATATCTTTCCCTAATTTGAACTACTTTCTGTGTGGATATATGCATGCATGATTTAATGAATTATCTTTGGAGTGTACTGTTATAATAAAAATACTTATTTTTTAAGTCTTTGTTGTGTTCTATGTTTCTTAGTTTATTTACATTCGAATGGAAATGTCCTGCCAAGTCACTTGAGACTTTCTTGTAATTGGGAAAAAACCTCACGCACCCCCCGAGCATAGAGTATTTCCGTAGAGGAAGAAAATAGAAAGTTTAAAAACTATTGACTGTGAACGAGACAACAGAGTTTGAAGGCATTTCGAATTCTGCTCCACTTTTGAAGCAGAATCTTCAATGAGTCAAGGGAGAGGATTGTAGTGAACAAATACACTATAGCAGGGTTGTCATTTGTTTTCCAAGGGTATGAACAAGATAAATATATTTTGGGGGTTACTGGGAATCATTTTACAATTTTATGCAATGATTATAAACATATTTTATGTCATTTGCAATAATCGTAGCCTTTGTGCTTCTGTTCCCCTCACTTTTATTTGTCTGTTACTGTTATCTTCTGTGGTACTTTGATTTGGATTGAATTTGAATCTCTTTATCTTATTTTACTGCATCATTCTAAGTTATGCTGAAATACTAAAATATTGCTATAATGAATACTGCTTATGCTGTCCTCGGATTTCTTGTTTATTTGTTCAATTGACTGCTCTCTCTGAAGATTATTGAGGGGGGAAAAAAAATCCTCAATTTCAAACCTGCATGCAAATGCTAGATTACTCTGGATACCGAATATCAGTTCAGAGACCCAGAGTCAGAACCCAGCACCTGAGACCAAGCAGGAAACATCAGAACACTGCAGAAAACACGGGCTTGGCAGGCTCTGGGTGACTTCTTTCCGGGTTTTTTTTTTGGTGTGGAGGAAGTCTGGCTGTACTGAACTAAATGATTTAATGGAAGAAAACTGTGGAGCTACGGTTTGTTTATGGATAGACTGCGAGCAGAAAAAGAAGTCAAAATCATTACTTAAGTTAGCTGATGATAATTCCTTAATCACCTATAACAGAAAAGCTTAAGTGCAAAGAATTATAAATCTGATTTGAAAGGTTATGTTCATTTACCACCATCATCACACAAGGAAACAGTTGAAATCACGTACCTGATACTATAAACAATTTTAACTCTATAGAAAAAGGCATTATAGATAAAATGGTATTTATCAGGACATTTATAGAGATTTCCTAACATACATGCTGATTTTAGGGATATTTCTATCCATATTTTTGTTTCCATTATAATCAGATCTACGTTCTCTGTTACTTCCAACAGTGTCCAGCAGGAAATCAGTGTCTCTCATTTTTTATTACTTAGCCCTTACGCCTACTTCAACTTCCACTGTGGTTGTTAAACACACAGGGTTTTGAAATGAAGAGGCAAAAACTTACTATGATATTCAATGGATCTATAAGACTAATACAATACATAATAAAATAAAACTTATAGAAAATGATAAGCATTTTTTCTATAAAGAAAATGCATTAATCAGCATATCTATTTATGTAAAAGGCGCTAAATAGTAAATTAGCTTGGAAATAACTTTATTCCTGTTGTAGAGATTCTGTATTTCTGATTCAAAGAAAAACCTTGCCGTAGTCCTTGCGGTTCTTTTCCATCACTCAACAAAGGATATGATTAAAATTTCATGCTGTGCTTGATTTATCTAAAATTGTTGGAACTTTAAATATACGGGCTCTATACTTATCTGATAAAACTGGCATTAGCTCTAGTAAAATCAAAGCAAAGTGCTGAAGACTTCCCATTTCAAGTCATGGTGAAAAGCTCCCGGGTTGTAATAGCAGCAGTGACAGCCTGACAACTTCTGATTGACCTAGATTGTTCAGGATCCATCCCCAGATGTTGATCTGGTCTTACTAGAGTAACTGGGGGGTTGAAAAATGTCCTTATAGTGCAATGAAAATAATTAATCTAATTAATGGATGGGTAGGAAAAAAGTGAAAGAGAAAATATGACTATCAGCTCTACGATGGGAGACTTCGTAGCTCTCCTGCCTAATGAAACCTGTTAGTGCTATTCGTGCACGTGAAGAGTCCATGGTCGGAATACAAGAGTCAGTAATTTATACAGGTCTCTGAGGAAGCTGCCTGTATAAACGGACGTGAAGCAGATGGATGGATGAACTGGAAAGGCTGGAAAGTCATGACATGAACCAGTGGATGTTCATGTTGAAAACGGGAAGAACAAATGGGATGGGAAATGGGTGGGGGTTTCTGCTCATAGGAGGAGAAGTTACACTGTGAAAAGGAGATAAACTATTCCTATACTAGCATAGTGTTTGGAAACAAATTAATGCATGAAGTACAAAAGCCCAGTTGATAACTAGTACTGGTACTTTACAGAGGAAACTGTTGTGTAATCATTTAAAAGCTATTGAATAAATACTGTCTAAGTATTTGGTAGGACACAATTTTCTTTCATGTCTTGCATGACTGATTTCTTTTTTTTTAATTTTCCTTTTCCCAGACCATTATTTTCCCCATTATTTTCTGAAGAAAGTACAATGTCTTTTTTTTTTTTTTCCCAGATTTCCAGCTTTTTCTCTTACCAGACTCAGGTTTCCAGATCCCTGGTGCAACAAGTTACATTTTAAATGATGAGTCCATAGTTATTGAATAAACAAACAATTCTATGTACCAAGGTTTTATTAAGTAAGTCTACAAAGTATTGTAAGCTAGATATAAGAGCTGTGCCTTGCTTTTTCTCTAAATAAACTCTATAAATATATACATGAAATGATAGAATTAGAAATGGGCAGGAATGTTGCGCTTTTGCTTTCCAAGCATTTATTGATGCGCGGAAAGTTTTATCAAATACAGGTGTGCAGCATTTCCATTTTTCCGTTTTTCACAGCTGTTCTGTGGATTCAGAAGTAATTTTTTATGTTTTAAAAGACTTTGGCGACAATTTTCGATGATGTGCTTTCTTTTCCTCTGTTAATTTTCCTAACAGTAGACTAGCAAAAATATTTTTCTTTCATTCCTCAAATTTACTATACCTATGTATACCCTTGCTGTGAGTGCTCAAAACATTTTGAGATATAGATGACGGTGTACTACTGATTAAAACACAGTTAAAAGTTTTACAGGGAGACAATACTTTTCCAAAGTTGACTTCACCTGTAGTATGGGAGTGGATATCCTTTAGCCGTACAGTTCAGTAGGATTTCTGGATTTGCTGAGCCCATGGAATAAGTGATATCATATGGCTCTTGGATAAAAATGGGTCCATGGAGGGTTTCTTCCCCTGTGAAAGAAAAACAATAATTTAAGATTAGACCTCTTTTGCATGTCCTTGTGCATAAAAGTCTCCTTTTGTGTCCTTTGCTTTTGGAAAAAAGTTAAGGTCTGCTATTATATTCAGCAGAGAATCCACCTCCAGACATTTGGCTATTAAGGAGGAAATATTTCAAACCCGATTGATAATAAAATCGCATATCCCAGGTGTCGGTGATTTATTTTGCAGGTGACAGTGAAGCCTAGCTTCTTTGCATATTTCCTTTGGAAGCTATACGGCCGTCTATTAAGTCTCCCCCTTCTTCCCCATACTTGGGCTTTACGTGGCGACTGGAAGCAGGAAAGGATGAAGCTGTGGCTTTCTGCATTTGGCGCTTCTACCTCCCTACCTCCCTGCTGGCCCCGTGAAGTGGATGTGTCACACAGGCAGCTCACTGGCTGCGGCCACACTCTGGAGACAGAGACATTTTGCTATGGCCCATGAGGGTGCAGGGAGGTTTTGGTTTTGGTTTTGGGTTTTTTTGTATTTCCCCCTCCCCCCCTCCCCAGTCTTTTGAGCCCTTTTAAAACAGAAGTAGCATAAAATAAAGGCTGATTATTCCTCATTTTCACTAGAACCTGCATCCTCCCAGTGACCCACAGAGTCTAATTACAGCATGTAGACACGAGGGGACAGCAGAGGTGGGCTGGGGCGAGACCCCTTTGCTTCCGCAAGATCTCACAGGTGTCTGCAAGGAAAACTTTCATGGAGATTGATTTTTTTCACAGCTATAACTGAGTACTAGTGACAGAACAAATAAATGACCCCAGATCCTTGAACAGAGCTTAGCGGTTGGACCATCCTCCAGTTCTCAGATATCTTACACGAGTCCAAGAAACCCCGAAAGTTTGCAGTACAGTCACACAGCTGGGAAGAAGAGGTATTAACCCCCCAAAATAGCTGCTCTACAGTTGTGTTCTGGAAACAATATAAATGTTGGCAGTAATCATGTCTGATTTTATTCACCTATTTTATCTGCTGATTGATAACAGGAGAGGGAAGGTACAACTTACTTCCCAAAGGCCACCGCTTCACCGCACCTTGTGCCATCATTTCAGTCCCCAGGTTGCCAAGCACAACCCTGTCTCTCTGTAACCGCTAGAGGATTTTCTCAGCTGCTACAGATAGGTCTTGCTCTACTGACACCAGCAGAGTCTCCTCCTGCGTCCCCAGAGGTGACGAGCTGTCCCGATGCATTAACTCAGCGCGCACCCCCAGGCGGCTCCCCAAGCTTCACCCCAGCCAGGTCAGCTCCTGCTGCTGGCTCCCTGTCAACCCAAACGCCTTCTGCAGGGCCATAAGCAGCTGCACTGAGGGCACGTCAAAAAATCAGATCATCCGGCTCTGCTACCAGCTGTACACATATTCATCTCCCTTTGTACTTTCCAACCACTTCAGTCTAGTTCCTCTAAATTTTAAAAAAACCAGGTCAGCATTGTTGACAGCTTTCATCTTTTTGTGACACTTGCTGTTTTTCTGAGAGTCCTAATCCTGGAATTGTATGAGTAATTTTTGTCTGAAGTAATGGGAATGTAATATTTAATTTTTTTAAACATCATTGATTTTTAATCTTTATGTCATATCTGCATTATTTTTAACTAAACCAGAGAAGTTAACAACTCGAGCTTTCTGGGAGCAAAATTGTTTTTTACTGATGAATGTAGCCAGAATTTTCTGCTTCAGTGGATCTAAAGTAAAGAACATCTGGCAAAACTCTAGAAACTGATGAACAAATGAAAATGTTTTATACTTAAGCTTTTTTGACCAGAAGCCTTTTTAAGGATGGCATCTGATAATCACAATGTTTTCCACACATCTAATCAAGATGCCCATTCCTATGAGTCTGTTAGCCCGATTTACACTGTATATCCTTTGGAAACTTAGAAAGCCAGCCCAGCTGTGAGTGTGCTTTCATGAGCAGTATCTGTGAGAAATAGCCTTCAAGAGAATTGGAGTAAAATTCAAAGTAGCAGTCAAAAAAGATTGATTTGTTTTATACCACAATAGCTGTTTGGGCAGACACATCTCATTTTAAGAATATCTTGTGTTATGAAGGAGATAGCGTGGGCATACTAGAAAGAAGAAATACATCCTCTCAGTTTAGGATATAAAGTAAGTCAGGCTGGTAAAACAGCTGAGACGAGCTAGTGGTTTGATGACAAAATATTAAACTTGGCTGAACATTATATGTGATGTTAGAAGTGACATAACAGACTATAAAATGGAGTAAATCACATAAAAAGTATCAATTTCCATAACTTTTTCATTATGTTAAACTTTGCAGACTGTATGTGAACTTAGAGTGGACTCCAAATGTTTCATGGCTGTTTCATAACTAGTGGACACAGGTGAAAATCTCAGAAAATACGAAGCAAACCCAATGAAAGGAGCTGTCGCTCAGCTACATCCAGGACAGGACAGGACCTTGCTATTTGCTTTCGATGAGGTTATGCAAATACCTAAAGATACGCAGGTGTTTCAGCCCTTACCTCTGTCTAGAGCTTAAATTCATAATTATTTTATTCTTTAAATTGTGGTTCTTCCAGGGGTCTTTAGTCATAGAGCAAGATGCTGTAGGAAAAATAAATAACTCTTATCTCACAGTTCCAACTCTCCGGTCAGAAAGATTACACATCTCCCAATATTGACTGAAGACCCCAAATTATTTTTCCTTTATTTCATACTTTCAGAATCATATGATTGTAAAGTAAACCAAAACTGTTTCTGTTTCTCATGGTAGTCTTTGTTGTTGTGGGGAGTAGGGGAGAAGACAATTTGTTCAGCAAACCATGCGGGGCAAGGCAGAGGGCCTCTCGGAGAAGGTGGCTGGATACACTTAAATAAGCTTTGTTATCTTTCCTGCTACTATTCTATTTTTAATCCCTTGACTAATTTTAAGACTTCTTTTTTCACTGTTTCTACAATTGATCCTTTGGCTTGTCTATTCTTTGGTAGGAATTTTCTTCCCTCTTGGGTTAATTTACTTAGCCTGTTAGCCATTCTCATTACCTCCCCAGAACTGCCAGTGAAAAAAAAACCTTTCTAAAGCACCCAAATGACCTAGGGATCATTGTTCCATTTTTGAAATCAGTGTAGCTGGGTGAGCCTGAAATTAACAGCAGTGAGCTACCTGATGCCCATAAAAATCCCTTGTTTAGCTGATAAAAATGTAAATATTTTGGTAAATCCGGTATTAAATTCCCATGATGAATTCTAAATGGAATTTAGACTCATTTGTCATTTGCAGACTTTTGAATATCTTAGTTCTTGTCTCCCTTTTCAGTGTCCTTAATACAGCAGACCCTTATTGTGTCGAATAAGGACACAACAGTTTACACGTACCCTAACAGCTCCTCCACAGTAGACACGTCACAGTCCCTATCACAAAAATACTGTCCATGGATTTTAGTAAAGGTGGTTTCATGTTATCATTTTGTTTTCTCTTTAATATCCTTTTCCTGCTGCCTGATCTGCAACAAAAAATAACACCAAATTTGTGAGAAATGATGTGCACTTTCAGAGCCGCTGGGGTACTGTGAGTCCATCTCTTATTTATAGAAAAGGTCAGGCTGGTCATTTCTAATTTCCTGATGCATCCTTTTGTGTTTGGTATAGAGAATGGCCATCTATTTCTCCCCCATTCTCCAGATTCAATACCAGTCACCATGATTTCTCCAGAGATACATATGACAAATGAATCTTTGAAGGACTGTTTACTTTTCTTAAGATTTAAATAATTCCTATTTTTTTAATCTATGAATTTAATCAAATATGAATATTTGATTAAATGTATCATTTTCCTACATAAAATTTGTGTGCAAATCCTCAGCATGGTGCCTGAAAGCAAATATAAACTCTTGTTATGAAATGTTTTATAAGAAGTTAAAATGTATTTCTTTATGACACCCAATCAGTTTGATCCCCGTAAAGACCATAATTATGCCAGTCTGAATTCAAAGCTAAAGTATGAAAATGAATCAACATTCCTTTATTCATTATATGATATTGTCTTCAGCCAATATAGAGATAAACACAGTGCCAATGGAAGAGGAGGAAGCCTATTTTTCTCATAATTATGTATCAGCAGAGGATATCACAGTGCTTTCCTCTCATTGCTTTATGGGAACGGTTAGTTATATTGGGCTGTGATATTCATGTCAAATGTAGTCAAAGAGGTTTTGGTTAGTCTCAGTAAATATTTGAATGCTTATGCACTGTCTCATCCAGACAAGGGGAATGAAACACAAATCTGGAGCCCACACTTAATCAACTTCATTTCCAGCCAAATCCTGCTCCCTGCTCTTTCCTGTTGTCTGACTGGCTGGCTTCATATTTAGCTGCTTATGAGGTATCTGCTCAACTGGAAATGCCATGCAATACCTCCTGAGAGCAACTTAGGCTGGCCAAGACCCAGCCTGTAGCATAGGTATAGATAACTTAGTAGACCAATATTGCAAAGCTGCTGATTTTTTTTATCCCTTTCTTACCACAGATTTTCCTTTCTATTATGATTTTTTTTTTTTTTTTTGCAAAGTGGGGTTGTAATTACTATAACTCAAATCTGATGAGTAATACCAGATAAATTCTGGTGAAACTGAAAATATGCTCCTTTTGCAGAGAAAGACCACATAAGGCTTTAGATTTGCCAGTGTGAATCAGCTCCAAGTAGACCAACCCAAGAGGATTCGTTCCTCGAGGAGCAGAAATGTACAGTTCTGTTGGTCTGAGAGCTCCAAAATCTGCAGTATTTGCAGCTTCTGTGATGATTTCTGTCACCACAATATTTTGTGGAGCTGCTCAGAGATTAGGAGCCCCTCGTGCTGTAGAACAAGTCAACAGAGGTCTTGCATTGAAGAATCCCAAACAAGCGATGGACGAGGGCTGTTCTTTCCCCGCTTGGACTCATTGCAGTAGGCACGGAGGGGTCGTGCTGCTGCCTAGGAAGGTATTTATGTATATCAGTGTATCCTGACTGAAGATAGTAAAAATAAAGAGGCCAGAATAATGGTGAAACCTGTACTCTAAAAAGCTTCTAAATGCAAAACTGCTATAATTCACATAAGCAAACCAGATAAGGAGGAATTTATCCAGGCTATTAAGTTCCAGGAAGGCTGTAAATTCCAGGGGTAGTGAGTTTCTAATGAATCTTTCTTAATGTGCCTTAGATAGAGCCTCATATCTGATCCAAAACATTAATATGACTTTATGGGCCAAAGCTGACACCTGATTAAGAGGCCTCTTTTAAATCAGCTTGATAGTAAAACACCTGTCAGTTCTACCAAAAAGGATGGGACAGGTGAGTTAGAGACTTCCTTTAAGTCAGCATGGGTAGAAAAGATATCAAAAATCCAAATTACTTCAAAATCTGTTTCATTTTCTTTACAGATGAAGACATTGGTAAGTTTTAATTGGAAGGCAGGGAATTTATAGGGTCCACAGATTTTTAAACGTGATGGAGTCTTTGCCTGTAAATAACATCGGGGCTTTTGATTCAGTCTGGTCAGAAGCAGAACAGAATGATTATTTTCCCCATCAAAAGCCCGGACCAGGCAGCTCGAGGACTTTAAAGGGAGCACGACAGATGTAAACCGAGAGGCAATGGATGAGATACCGTTTGCTAACAGGAAAGCGTAAAGTAGCGCACATCAGTTCAAGGAATCAGATATTAACAGTGAAAGAGAAGATGGGAAAAGAAGAAGCAGAAAAGGGCCATGAAAGCATTCTGGAAAAAGTAAAACAACTTGTCAGTACTACAGGCAATGGGAGGCAAGTATCCCTCCTCTCTCTCTCAGCGACATTCAGTTCTCAATCAGAGAGTGAAGCAGGAGACATATACAGGGAGAGGGAGATTAGAAGGAATGTTACAGGCTTGAGCAGGCAGAAGCAACCTCAAACCGGTAGGATTTTCCCAAAGGGCCTTCAACTTTCATGTGTTTTCTCCCTTTAGACATTGATGTACAGAGCTCCAGAGACACGGGGCTCCTTTCAAGTTTCAGCTTCTATTGAAAAAGTCAAATTGGGAGTAGTGGTGAAATTCCACATTGTCTCTGTTATCAGACACCAAAACCAGAAAGACACTTAGCTAACTCTGATGTAGGGAGAAAGGTAGGCGTCGAGGAGGTGCGCAGGGTGAAGTCCTGGCCCTACTGAAGTCAGAGAAACTCTCGGTAATGAATTGAAGCTTGGCGCTCAAGCCCAGGTTTTATATACGAAGCCGTCTAGAAGACGACAGTCAACAGAGCAAGGCGTCCCTGTTGTCCGGGACACAGTAGGCGATACCCCTTCCGCGCAGACTGGGAAAACCGTGAGGGTGAGCAGATGAAGGGAGGCAGCTGTGACCCTGCCTTTTCCCAGCAGCGGGGTTGGGGCCGTCACCCCCCGCCCCCGCCTCGCTTTGTGCCCCCTTCCCACGCGTGGTGCGTGGAGGTCACCTGCGCCTCACCTGCAGAACCACGGTCGGGGGTTGAGTTTGGAGACGGAACTTTCAAGACCGGAATAGTTAAGGCTTCCCCAGCCCTGGCAAATGGCATGCAGATATTAAGTGTCTTCAATGAAAACAATTCTGTACCCCCTAGATTTTATTCCTTGAAATATTATTCAAATATATCAATATTTTTCCTAATATTTAAACATAAACTGTGTGGTGTTGTAGGTAGGGTGACGTGATGCTAATATGGCAAGCAACGCACTCAGGTTATAGAGTAACTGCAGATTTTCCTGAAGTACTTGGGTGTGAAAACAAACAATAAAAGCATAAAATATGACTTTAATCCCTAATATATCCAGCTGTCAGCATTGCCAGAATCTAGCATATCAAATTAGGATGTAATATGTCACAGGTAATAATTAAGGAAGTATTATGCAAAACCAACCATATTCTTGAATTATAAGCCTTTTTCAATTAAATATATATATTAACAAAAGATTTTGTCAAAATCTGATGCTTCAAACATTTTTTTAACAGTTCCATTATGATAACCAGAATTGCTTCAACACTTTGAGCTAACTTTCTGTGAATATAATTGGGTATCAGCGAATTTATTACCCATCTGCATTTGGTCTGACAGATACACACATTCTAATTCCAAAATAATTAATGATAGATCTCTAAATGCCAAAATGTGATGTTTCTCATAATGTCATACTGAGTACAGCAATCAAACTCTTACTTCAGATTTACATGATACTAACTGCATTCAATGCAAAACCAAAATATTCCCTGAAGATTCCAGGCCAGAAGTTCAAGCTACAGGGAAGGAAAATTGCTCATAATTGATGCATTCTGGATAGCATTCAATGGAGCTTCACTAATTCACGCTTTTGGCTACAGACGAACGCAGATTTATGAACAATTGATTGTGGAGACCTGTGTAAAGGTACGACAGCCTGAATAGGCGTAGGGGCTATAAATACACCAATGTGTGAACGGTGTTAATAATGTCATATTTTATTAAAAAATAAAAAAAAAGTGAGTAACAATGCTAGAATTACTAACTGTGCATGAATTCATTGGCTTCACGGTAAGAATTTCTGAAGATTTTTGTGCTGTTGTGCAAGATGTAGACAAGATAAAGGAAGCCTTTTCATTTGTGCAGGTGATTTGTTTTATGTCATGAACTTGGTCATGTCCTTCAGATACAGAACTATTGTGGAGCAGACATCTAATTACCGAGACAAATATCCACAATGAAGTTAGAGGGATGTGTCTTTATGATGTATAGTAATCCTGACGTGCACTCTTCTCAATGAAATTTCATTAGTTTTTGTGTTACTAGGCAAGATGAATAAATAATAATGAACCTTTTCCAATCTACTGCACAAGCATTTTGTTCACTGTAATTTCAGTTATAAGTGAGACCTAGATTCGATGACAGATACTGTTTGCTGCATTGTACTGTTGTAATATTCATTTGGCACTGTTGCCAAACTGACTGAAGGCTTAATTCAATAATTTACGGAACAGGAAAAGATAACAGCTATATCATTTAATATCCTGCCACTTAAATAAATCCAGCACTTTTTTTTCTCTGTAACTTTTTTTATGCAAAACATAACTGTGCTTTATTGTCTTAGGAGGATGGTGATTAATTAAGCTCAGACAATTTTTGCCGCTGCTGGTGTTGATCAGCTCTGGGTTTTTGTGTGATGGCTCCACAACTCCATTGCAACTATTGATAGATGCTCTGTAGAGAGGGGGAGAGAGTGAACAACTAACTTGAGTAGGCATATAACCACGTGGCAAGCTGCAGTTCCGCTTATACTCAAAAAGGTAAAAAGGAGAAAATTTCTTCCAGCCTTTAAGCTCCGTTTCAGACCCATTTCAGTCTTTTCATTAAGCATCTTGCCTTGCAGCCCTACGCTCCCGTCCAGTGACCCTGGAGAGGAGACAGAAGGAGACAAAAGGGAATTGCTCCATCACCTCCTTCCTCTAGATCCTGAGTAAGCCTAGAGGGGGGAATAGCTCTGTCTCTCTATTCTCCCTGTTTCTGTGTTAGGATAAAACATCAGAGTAGTTTTGAGGCATTAGACTGAAATGCCTTATTCCTCCGCCCCCTGTTCTTGGCTAGCGGGGGTTATCTGGGTCGACCAAGCCTTTTAATCTCCAAGTTCATTTACACAAGTCTTTACCATCTTTCATGGCACACCTCTTCCTGCCCCGTGGCAGAAATACTTGAGGAATCTCTTGGAAAAATACTGATCAAATACAACTGAATTTATTAGGACTTTTTTTTTTTTTTCCAGTGTGACTGTAATTTCAGTATAGAAAATATGCAGCAGCCTGATGAATGCTAAGTTTGACTAACATTTTTATAGCTGGTGGTAGATACAGTTTCATGCTTCGTCAATTTTTTTCTTTTTCTGTCTAGAGACTACGAGCCAAAGTGCTTGAAAGTCAGTGAAAGCCTTTCATGAACCTCAACGGACAATGGATCAACCAACCCCTTCCGAACAAAGTATAAGCGACTGATACTCCTTTTTTTTCTCAGTCTTCTCTGTGTTTGAAATACTGCACTATGTAACATATATTTATCCTACACTTATATGTATATATATATGGATGGCACATATGCGTCCATACAAGCAAATACACACATACGTACACAGTGGGGAAAGAGATCTACTAGGAATGACTCTTTGCTCTTCTATGTATATTGACCACATACTATGTAGTACATGATGATTGGTTTACTAAACACTTTGGTGTTTGAAAACTGTACCAGTTCAGTGTACCATAGCTACTGGATATTGACGACAGCCGCGTTACTTTCAGGCAGACGTTCAGCAGCAAAAATCCAGCCACACCGGAACGAAAAAGAAATGATGAAAAAGAATAGGTTGCAAATAGTTTGAATATATTAAAGCAAACGATTCCTTTTTTGTTTCCAGAGGGCACACTTCGTAATTCCCATTTATGTTCAATAGGAAACATGCCGTAATGTGAAGTAGTATTTTGGTTTTTGCAGTGTTATGAGTCCCAGACCTTGTAGAAAGCTAGATACAATCACCATTATAGGGGACTTAAATTGCAGGTGGATGTTTAAGCTCTGTGTACATGTTATTTAAATTTTGCTTATTTACTCTGAACAACCGGAACGAAATGGCTGCTTCATAGATGCTTGCTTTTCCCACTAGGGCTTAAATAACAGGCATGAATAAAGCTAGTCAGGAACTAGCTGTAAGAACTTGATATCAAAAATTATTTTGTATGTAGATAGAAAGGTTTCTATTCTGGAATAACGCTTAGAAATAATAGACATCATGAAGATTATAGAATAACATGTAGAGAGAATTTATTTTTGTAGCCCAAATTACCATCACAGCAAAAATCCTTAGGACACAGGCAGATCTGATATAGAAATTTCAGGCTGCCACCTACTACTTGCTTTCAGATGATTGATAACTTGGGAATAAAATCTTGGAAAATAAATCATCTTAAGCAATTAAGGTAATGTCAAACCAGGCAAGATTAAAAGGGTCTTTATTTTCTTACATATAATTGAAGAGAACGCAAGAGATATTTATAACATTTTAAACACAAGGCATATCCTGATATAAATTAGATTAATCAACCAGGATATTATCGCAATATTTATCATATTGACTGGCTGATCTACATATGCTTGTCATTGTAGTATTGACACCCATTTAGTAGACTGAAACTAAGTTGGGAAATTAAAAATAAACTTACACAATAAAATGGTCTTTCTTGACCAAAAACCAGATACAGTCAATTGTAAAATTGACTATCGGCCCGTGAAGAAACTCAAGGGTCAAGCAGAAATGTCTCTTCACTTTCCTTCTCAGCCCTTTGTATTGCCATACAAATAGAGAACTGCTGCCTGGTGTGCGGTGTATGGTGCACTTCTCTGCTCCCAGGGGATTTTCCTTGATTGTGTCCACTATCCTGACCAGAAAAATCATCCCAGTTCAGCTCTGCTTTGGACATTGCATGTAGTGTAAAAGCAGAGAAATATGCAATATATTAATTGGGTCTTTTTAGTCTAGAGAAAAGAAGATTGAGGGGGGGATCTTATCAACGCTTATAAATACTTCAAGGGAGGGTGCCAGGGGGATGGGAACAGTCTTTTTCCAGTGGTGCCCAGTGATAGGACAAGAGGTAATGGGCACAAACTTGAGCATAGGAAGTTCCATCTTAACATGAGGAGGAACTTCTTTCCTGTGTGGGTGGCAGAGCAGTGGCACAGGCTGCCCAGAGAGGTGGGGGAGTCTCCCACTCTGGAGCCATTCCAAACCCACCTGGACGCTGTCCTGTGCAACTGCTGTAGGTGACCCTGATCTGGCACGGGGTGGGACTGGGTGAGCTCCAGAGGTCTCTTCTAACCCTGACCATTCTGTGATTCTGTGATTCTGCAATTTACAGTGATTTATACAATATATTCAAGCTATATGCCATCTTGGCTCTTACAGTCTTCTTTAGGTGTCTGCTTTTGGCTGACTGTCATGTAATCAGTTGGATGCACCTTTAATCTGAGGCAGTATGGCTGTTTTGATGAGCTGTACTTTCTTGTGTAGCATCACCTGCAGATCTGCCTCACCCTTGGAATATTTATGTTTACTTATTGCCTTGGCATCCTGGCAAAAAAAAAAAAAAAATTGCTGCTATCGTAAGCAGCAGAAGTGACATAGTGATTCAAACAGTCTGTATCTCCGAAAAATCTGGTTGGGATTTCATGGAACATAGCTCTACCATTAGACACCTACTGCATTGCAGAAACCTGCTGAAAACAGTGAGGTGCAACAGCTCCCCGTGAAAGGGCATCATAATCCTCTGTTGTGGAAAATATTAGGCAACCAAAATAGAATGAACATTGTATATTTTGTTATTTTGTCAAGCACTGAAAGCTCCCAGGCACTTTTAAAATAAAGAGAATAAACGGAGATAAATGAAACTGAACTCTGTTAAATATCATCAACTAAGATCAGCTTTATTACTGGCAATTAAACAGTGAAAGTCAAAACACAAGCTATCATTATCACTCATTGATTAAAAACCAGTTAGAACATTGCATTTCGAACTAACCTACCGCTTTGCTCGTTATGCATTTCAGCATGAGCAACAGCACAATATTTCAGAAATAATTAGGAACACAGCATAAGCGATCAGTGCTAATGTTCCTGAATAAAATTGCCAAAGCAAATGATTATAGATCGGCCAAAAGACACTATTTGAAGCCATCATCTTTTGTGGCTATTTAATATCTTCATGATGATCTTTTTCTGAGCAAACACAAATGAAGTTAAAAGTCTTTTCAGTAATGGCATCCTAAAATTTAGCAGAAGTCGCAAATGTAACTTTGTAAATGCTCATTTTTTGGGAAATATCTGCTAGCAATTGAGTTGCTTGGGCGGTTTTTGTCTCTAGTCTCTGTTTTAAAGGAGCTAATATCAACATTTCTGATGTACAGCAAGCTGGGAATGTCTCACTGTCAAATTACTGTTCTTTTCCATTCAAGTAAAAAATGACCTTTATCTGATCTATTCTCAAAAAAATGACAGCATAAATAGCAAAACAAAACCCAACTGAGAGGAGATGATAAAAAAAAAAAAAAAAAGCAGGCTGATGAAAGGGCTGCACTGAAATTCCGCTTTGGAGCAGAGAGAGGAAGGGAAGGGTTCAGCAGATGGGGCCAAGCTGGCCATGGCAGGGCTTGGAGCCACATCTGCGTGACGTGGAACCTTTGCCGGCCATGTCAGCAGGCTGGAAAACCAGGGGAAAATTGGAAAAGTGGAGAAACCTACCATTATGCCTTTAAGGCATTCCCTTTCCCCTTCCGATGTTGATGTTTGACATCATTTCAGTGCTACACCATCATAAACAGCAGCAGTCCAACAGGTTGTCCCTGTTAATTCTTCCCGAAGCACTCACTCCAGAGAAGAGCCTGTAGAGCATGGGATGATATGCCACTTGGGGAGATTTTGTGAGATATGTCCTCTTGTGTCTCTTGTGCATACGTTTCCAGAGGGAAACCAGAACCAGAAATGCTTTTCATAAGCAGCTACAAGAAATCCCACGTCTCTGGTACCTGCTCAGTCGCCAGTGCCAGTTACCCAGCTGGCATCTCATCACCCTCTCAGCTCTTTCCTTTTATCTCTACTGTCATTATTTGTTGTAATCTGGCAATCTGAAGAAACAGGAATAATGTATTAATAACAAAAAAATTTCTATTTTCATGTAGATGTTAAAAGCCATAATTTCAAATCAAGTCTTCGCCTTGATCATCAAAATTATTTTGCAAAACCGTCTTCCAGCTGGTATTCACACTGTGCTGCTGTATTTAATGCTTAGGGCCCACTTTGGTCTCTACCCTTGCCCATTGTTTCATTCAAACTCCCTGTTTTTTAAGAAGCTCACAAAAACTAATCTAAGCCTTATGCCTTCTCCCCACCTGGAAACCTCACGGAAAGGACAGTCTGAGTGCAGGCTTAGGACCTCCTTACGCTTATCTCAGTCCATGGAGTTCTCTGCAATTTTGTGCCATATCACTCCTTGGTCTTGGTCTTCACTCTCCTTCTATCTTGAGACAGAAGCAGAGATCAGGCAGTCCTCGTTCGGAGCAGCCTGACGGCAGCTTTAGTGCGGGGACAACAACGAAACACAGGGAAAACATTTCGTATGTATTACTTCTCAGTAATTTTCCTCTAATCCAAAAATCACAAAAGTGCTGTAATTCTACAGAAATCTTGCATAGCTGAATTGCATATTTTTCCTAGCTACAGTAGGAACTGATAACAGGCTGCCAAATTACTGCTTAATAAACCACTAAATGAGTGCCATCTAAGATAACGGGGCATTAAATGACGACTATTCAGGGAAAAAGTAGAAGTGCAGAAAGAACTGCACGAGGACTCTCTACATAGAGGGAAATTGGATTAGTCATCTCATCTATGCCAGTGGTGAAATTCAAACTGAAGCAGATTTAAAAAAAAAGAAAGTGGTTTGATGCCTTATTGTGCCAAAAGAAGGAGGACACTCAATGTGGGAGCTACTTCTCATCACGGCGAGCTGCGGCAGAGAGGATTTCCATTACGGGGGTAACGTGAGTGGTAAAATGTAATAAATGCCAAGACAAAATAAAATAAAATGAGAAGGCCAAACCCAAAAACCATTAAACAATGTAAAGATGATATTATAAGAAAAAAAAATTAAAAGAGATGGAGGTGGTGGCGAATTTCAGGCTGTAAAGACAAAAGGCCAGGTGTTACCTGAAGTCAGGCTTTTGATCCCCCAGTTTCGGTGGGGTTTAGGTGTTTAAGTCCCTGTCCTTCCCGTAAGGGTTAGGGCCCTGATCGAGACCAGTGGAAAGACACCACGAAGGTCTATGAGGGACTGCTTTGTTTCGGTCCATGCATCACAGTCTGGTGTCATCCATCTGCAGGAAAGGTTGTCCCAGAAGGCTGAGAACATATTTGCTTGACTTGTAGTAGTCGGAAAATTGTATCATCTTGACTGATACTTAATGTGTCTGCTGTGTAGTATCACCGGTAGAGTTATGACAGACCGTCTGAAGGCCATATTTCTGGGGAATGACATAATCAATGATGGATACTGCTCTAATTTAGGCAGGTTGAGAGTGCGGGGTTTGAAAGGAAAGAAAGTAGGGTACTGCATGTTTCCTCTCCTCAATAATTGTATCTGACTGAATCTGCAACACATCTCATTTTAACGCATTTATTTTCTGTGTGCAAGTGTTTTCACATCTCTATTATCTTGAAAACTATACGGACATATTAGTAAACATCAATGCAATACAACACACTGTTGTTTTATTATTTTGACTTGCAGTGAACGTCCAACTTTGGGCTGACAAAAGTGCTCTTTTCTCAACTTCTCCCTGTAAATTATTTATGTGTATGAACAGTGCAGCATTTTAAACATATCAGATTGTGACATAAAATCTTGATTCGTGTTAACTTTCCTTAAGTTGATTTTTCAAATCGTGTGGTTTAGATTTTTAGCCATAACAGTAAAAACCAAGTTATTTTAAGGCATAAAATGTGAATCAGGCTGGATTCTCTTCATGGGATTTCATCCTTTTCCATACAAATGTTAGATGTTTACCTTTCAGGTCAGTCTTCATCTGTAAAACACAGTAACATTTAAAAAAATTTAAGGACCTGGGCATTTATCTTGTGAAGGAATTAAATCCAAATCTTCAAAACTTTTGATCTGCAGCTATCTAGGTGTTCAAAAATTTAGACATGCAGGTTATTTATATGAAAGCTTTGCCAGCTCCTAAAGTTGTACTTCTGTACATCTCCAGAAATTATCAATTTAAACATGATATCATAGAAAGTCTTGAAAATAGGTATGAGAACAAAAAGGAACCCAGAATCCAGGTAAACTTCATGAGGATTCAGATTTTATAAGGGGGGCTTATTTATGATTTGTTGTAAAAGGAAACTTCCAAGGACAATAACAAAGCCAAGTTTATTGTTTGCTTTCTGTACTGTGAAATGTGTTTTAACCATACGCAGGTATTCCTGGTCTCTAGATTTCACTGTGAGCTTCTAGTGTTTTCTGATTATTCTTAGACTCCCTAAAGAGAAGACATTGTTGTTACTGGTGAGTAAGCCTGGCAAGCCAGCGGCATCATGGGGAATAAAAACTATTTCAATTTGTAATCAGACTGATATGATATTAAGGACCTTCTTTAAGGCAAATTTGTGGACTACATACGCACCACCATTTTAATTGCAACACCACACACAATTGGGTATACTGTCAACTTATCTTCAGGAGAGGCTGGGGGTTAATTTAGTGAAAAAAATAAATGCAGACTAATTAGAAGATGACAAGTTATAGCTGATAAGGTCACTTGTCAGGCAAATATGAATTCAATATCTATTGCATAAATGACTACATTTTCTCTGGCCTAGAGCAAACTATTTGTGTTTTGCAAAACCAAAAATGTTTACAAGAAAGACGCGGAGAAAACTCTTTTATTTCTACTACATGCAGTGTAAAGCAGAATAAATCTAATTAGAAACAGTAGTTGGAGGTATAATGTTATATTCTGATTTAAGTTGCATTATATCATCAGTGATTTCAGTTGCTTTAGCCTAACATGACTGAAATATGAATCTGATTAATGCCCAACAAGACATTACTAGAGATTAACCCCTGCATTTCTTTTTCACAGTGCCTGTACTGGTATACGTTTTTTTTATAAGCTGTAGGAAAAGTAATCAATCATCAAAAACTATTTGGCATAAGAGTATGAAGTGAGACAATATTAGAGGATAAAGAAATTGCATTCCATAAATCACTTTCGTGTTGGTGGGAAGGCCACCTAAGCACGTGAGTCAAAGTTTGGATAGATTTTACTCTAATCTACAAAGGCATTTTCCAGGGTGAGTTCAGGGCACAGGCTATGGGCTGGAGCCTGCACTGCAGTTTGGGAGCAATGGCAGCCTGGAAGTCTGGAGGGGCAATGAAAAAATAGAAACAAAAAATCTGTCCAAGAGCACACAGCAATTCAGCAAAGGGGAAGCCCATTCCAAAGGACAGTGTTTCTTCTCTGATTTTATGACATGTTTCTATTTCCTGAGACAATTCGCCCAAATGATAATGAGATTTGCATGTGATTTTATGGAAACCCAGTGGCAAACCATATACCCATACACGAGATCAATGCATAGAAATAACCTACCGTGCAACAAAGCTTTGTAATGATGCTGAATTGCCAGAACTCCTGCCTGTCTCAGAGAGCCTTCCTCCCTAAGATGGATGGCTGCTGATTGAGCTGGGAGGGGATAGGACAGAGAACATCTCCCACGTGGGCTGGGTAAAAGAATCATAGAATGGTTTACGTTGGAAGAGACCTTAAAGATCATCTAGTTCCAACCCCCTGCCATGGGCAGGGACACCTCCCACCAGCCCAGGTTACTCCAAGCCCCGTCCAACCTGGCCTTGAACACCTCCAGGGATGGGGCAGCCACAGCTTCTCTGGGCAACCTGCACCAGTGCCTCACCATCCTCAGAGTGAAAAATTTCTTCCTGATATCTAATCTAAATCTCCCCTCTTCCACTTTGAAGCCATTCCCCCTCGTCCTACCACTACATGCCCTTGTAAAAAGTCCCTCCCTATCTTTCCTGTAGCCCCCCTTCAGATATTGGAAGGGGCTTTAAGGTCTCCCTGGAGCCTTCTCTTCTCCAGGCTGAACAACCCCAACTCTCAGCCTGTCTTCATAGGAGAGGTGCTTCATAGAAAGGTGAAGCTTCTAACAGAGCCACCCTTTGCTTTTGAACCCTCCTTTCCCTCTCCTGCTGCTGGCCCGCCCCTGAGCAGCCCTCTCGGTAGTCAGGCACAGGCAGAACACAAGGGGCTCAGGGTGACATTTCCAAGCAGGTGAGATGTGACTTCAGTCCAGTCCGCATACGCAGCTTTCTGGGTGGTGTCAGCTTAAATCAGAAATGCATCTGAACTAATGAAGATACAGAAATGAAATTTTACATAACTACGGGGCTGATGTGCACGTGTGAAGCATATGTGTGTGCATGGGTGTGTGTGGAGCAGCTCCAGCATAACAACATCAGGACAAATATCTGCTACCTTTTTACACCTTTTTACACTCCACTAAAATGACTACAGAATGAATTGCACAGAAATAAACCATGTTTCTGATTTTCCTGGATCTATGTGAAACGTTTGCAATATACAGGATATGTCAGATGTCCTATCACTGAAAAAGAACCATACTTTCCCCAGACACACATCGATAAGTCCCCTGGCCATTAACCTGAGCTTTCACTAATGACTCAGGAATGACCTTTTTGTATCTTCGGTTCGCTTGGGAGCAAAAGTGAATAATGTTCCCAGGCAAATAATGAAGTGATGAATAAGCATTATTCAAAGAAAATATTATTCCAAGAAAATATTATTATTCTATTTCTAAGGACAGATAAGATCTTAGAGACAGGTGTTTTGTGAAGAGAAGACATTTTAAAGCTATGGTGAGTTTCCTTGCCGATATCTTGAATAGTTGGATTACTTCAGTAATCTTTCACTTTTCCCTCAAAACCCTCCTTCTTCTTTTGTGCCCAGTTTGGAACCATCAAGTACAATTATTCTATTTCTAAGGACTTCCAGGGCTGAAATGAAAGGTGCGTTTGTCATTACAGAAATATCTTTCTCCATGAGAACTTTTCATTCCCACCAACGGCAGCTCACACCACGGCAAAGCTCACAGGAGTCTTGATTAAAAGACCTGACTTACATTAGCAGAAATGAATGACTTACAGGTAATTATAGCAGGCTGAAAAGCAGGAGCATGATGTTTAGAGCTAAACAATGTCACAGACAGTGCCTTAATTAGCAGCAAAAGTGATTTAGCAGAGTAATATTCTAATACCAATTCAATTGCTACAAATTATTAATAACAATAAGCACAGAATAACCAAGATCCACTAACAATGAGATGCAATATCTGTCAGAGGAAAATGTAGTGCCCCTTTAATAATAAGATCATAATTAGAATAGAACAATAAAGCATATATTAATATCAAACACAGGACAAAATACCACAGTATTATGCTATACAGGAGGGGAAAAAAACCTTATTGCTAAAATTCTAAAATGGTCTAAAAATCAAACATATAAAAGTGAAAACATGAAGATTAGGATTAAAGTCTATAAATTTACCTTCTGCTTCAAAGGTGGTGGGACTTTAGACAGCTTTCTCCCTGAGATGCCTTACTAGGATGAGGATTGTCACCTCCAAATGGCCCTTGCACAGACAGAGGGAAGCAGAGAGACCCAGAGAAGTGGGGCTGTGGGTCTCTGTGTGTCTGAGGTGTACCTCCACATTCACCAGTTGCTCTCTGACTTGCTCCCTTCTTTACTCCTGCAGAAGAAGCCGTAGAGGGCCTTATCTCCGTTTGGAGGCTTATTATGATAACTATGCCATCAACTAGAGCAATTATTGACGTAAATCCTGAAATGGTAGATGTGGGGTTTTTTTCTCCATTTCCTAAAACCATGTAATTCCATAAGAATTAAACATTGCTTTTAATGTTTTAATTATTTTTTTTTTTTAGAGTTTAACCCTGAAATATAATGAAAGAATATAAAAAAGGGGAGTTCTGGAGGGTGAAAAACAAATGCAAGGGAAATAAAATGACTCTATTTGCGTTATTATTTGATGGGTCAGGTCTATAATCTAGTCTCGTGGAAAATGTGTATTTGGCCCGTGATTTTGATTGTGTTTGGAGCTGATAGAGCCCAAACTAGGAAAACTATAGTATCTGCATGTAGTAAGACCAATGAGAGCACTGTTTTACAGATGGTACAGATGTAATAGCTTCAGTCAAAGAACGGTTCATCGCTATCTTGGATATTTTCATTCATCCAGCCCCTACACAGGGCCCCACTAGACTAATCCATCCATATTTTTCTGAAATTACAGATCAGCATGTGTCTCAGAGCTGGCTTCCCATACACACACCAGCAAGCAATTTTAGTGGTAATCACAAGAGTTTCTCTTCCAGATAGTCATGAAAAAATGCCTCACATCCCTAAGAGGTTTATTTTTGTAATGTAGGCACGATAACCACAGCCTAAATAATACTGTGTGGTTTGAAATTACTCTGTGAGCTCAGACTCTGTGACAACCACGTTTTCTGTCCCAGGCAAGTGCCAACGATAATAATAATAAAAAAAAAGATTTTGTATATAAATCTTTTTTTGCTGCCAAGAGATTGGAGAAGAAAACGAAACAGGTTTTTGAAAACCCCAGTTACAGTGATTGTGGTAGCAAGCTTTCCCCAGGAATGTCAAGTAGGTATGAATGCAGTGAATTCCAAGAAGTTTTCAATGTTAATTTCTGCTCAACAAGAAACACACGCACATAAACAGCGATCAATAGTTGCTAAATGAAAAAGAAGTAGCAAATCGATAACTAGAGACGTTTTATTTTCAAGCTTCTGCAAACAATGGAAGGGATGATCAGTCTGTGATTACGTGGAAGTAGCAGATATGGTTTCAGCTCTTAAAAGTTAGTGGGCAAAGTCTTCACCCCTGTCAGTGTGTGCAGATCTGTTGGATGGGAATGTTAAGCAGCGTGGAAATTTGATCTGGGTTTCCATTTCTAAGTAAAGCAGATTTAATAATTTTTTGCATTTCCAAGGTCTGTTTTCTGAAAGCAAATGAAATCCTTCTCATTCTTACTATCCACTCACATCACTTTTCCGCTCATGGAAAGTTACGGCTACAGCTGGGTTTCTCTCCATTTCATGGCCATCATTCTCATTATAACAAAGTCTAAGGTTTCACATGTTGGTGCTTTAATTGAGGCATTGACAAGAAGAGAATAGATTTGACTATTAAACTCCAAAGGAATCCACATTGGTAACTATTTGATTACAGTAGCAGTACGTCGGATCAAGATGCAGCAGCCTCAACTCCGAGATGAGGGATCTCAAAATCCGGCCCTGCGGTTCTATTTTAACATTCATCAACAAAGTACCCTGCTCTGACAGTGTCCTCTGCAAAACAATGTCTTGAAAGTTAGCTTAAAGGGTGGCTTGTTATAGAAGTGAGAGATCAAACATAGGCTGTGGGCTTCTTTCGGAAGGTCTCTAGGGGTGGACAAAATCAATGAATGACACAAGGGTGAGGGAAAAGTCCGGTGCAATGTGGGAGGCTACAGCAGATGCACAGTTTCAGCCTGGTTTGTGCTTGTTTTGGAAGCAGGCTCCCCACCAAATATTTCTATTAAATGGAAGAATTATATTCAATTACATTTTACTTAGAAACAGTGTGCTTCAGTAAACTCTTTCAGTGATATATTACTGTGCCATCTTAAGTTTAATTTTTTTGTACTCAAATTTTCTATTGCTGGCAATAGAAAATGCTCAAATTATTTTAAGTCCTTAATCACCCGCTAATTTCAACTTCTTGGCAGTGATAATAAAGTAAAATTAAATTATCTTTGAAGCTGTCGCAAACAAAAAATGAAAAAAAATTTGAATTACTTCTAAAGTACCGGGATGTTATTTTACAAAGTTAATAAGCCTTTTATACAGAGAGATGAAATGACTTGATATGAAACAGAAAGAAACCATGTAAAATTCAAAGTAGAGAAAAAATAAACCTTTTTTTTCTTTAATGTAAAGTAATTAATTGAAGAGATTAGGAAGTAGCAATTATTTAAACCAGTATAAAAATGGGTTAGGCCTTTCAGACTATAGAAGAGACTTATACACCAGAGCCATATAGAAAACATAAAACTCCAGTAATGACTTCCATGAATTCTAGTATGCTCCACTTAACTTCAGGAACTGTAAATAACATCCTTCTGACAGCTAAATCAATGCAGCCTAAAATTTGAAAGTGCACCCTCAAAGAAGCATCTGAGCTCTCACCTCTTTTTCACCATATGTCTGCGCGCTCAGGGGAATTCAAAAAAGACATTTTTTTCTTGGAAATGAAGCATAAAAAGGAAGACTCTCCTATAAAGTGAGTCTAGCCCGTGTTATATGATATTAAATGATTACCATTCCCTGTATCCAGTTTGATGTGGGATGTTATACTTGGGAAACATCACACTGATCCTCTCTGTTGCCTACTCAGAATAATGACTGATGATTCCAGGTGGGCTTATGTCTGTTTAGTGAAAAGCTGCAAAACCCCTTATAGGCACTAACTGTAATAGGTGAGGCTTTCAGAAGTGCTGAGCTTTGCCCTAATTCTTCCCTTGTCAAAGCAAGTGATAAGACTGCCGTTGCAATCCGTGGAGGCACTAAAATACCAATGCTGAGTCCTTCTCACCGTCACACCCGCTAATTGCTACTAATGTAAGTTGTCACTTCTTTATTGAAGTTATTATCATTGCTGCATTGTCATTTCTTTCTGCATGTGCTTCATTATCATAGGAGCTGAAGCCACAAACCAGTGTATATCCCTCTTTGAACTGAGTAGTGAAGGAAATAGTTATCTAAAACTCCATGGTGCTTTCTAACATCCTCTTTTTCAAGTGACCCGCGAGTGGCAGAGCCAGAAATTGCTCCCGGGCTCCCTGAGCACCGGTCCTCTTTGGCACGAGAGGATTCGTCCTTTATGTTGCCTTGCACTGAGAACAGAGATTCACATTTCTCACATTCAGGCTTATTTTGTCTGGTTTTTGTCCCTGAGTTCGAAACAGTTTGCTGTTCTGATAAGAGACAGGAAATGGAAGTAGTGAAATTGCTCATTCTCATTCTTAAAATTAAACATGAGGGACCAGTTCACTGTCCTTCCAGAAGTGAACAGGAGCAAGCAGCTCGCTCTCTGCAACTCATCCGTTCTCCGCATCTCACCCACTTTCAAGTTTAAGGCAATTTTGGGTATAATATATTACAAATGAGCTGTCTGCAAAACTGGGTGATGGATTAGACAAAGACCTTATTTTCCCTTCATATCGATGATGTCTTTTTCCTCGGTCTTGCACATGTTCTCATGTATTTTTTGATAATAGTATTTTTCTTGCTAATACAAATATTAGGTCCTGGGTTTGTATCTGAACATACGTGTGGCAGTTCCTCGAGTAGTAGCTTTTAGCTGGGATGTCGCTGGCCCATGTCAGACCCAGACCGTTGATCCATTGAGTGTAAGGGGAAAGCAGATGAGGTACCAGAGGAAGATGAGACTGAAGGTCACACCTGAGAGACCTCTCCCCTATCTCCCTGCCCACATTAGCCTGTGCCGGTGCCTCCAGGTGCTGGAGAAGCAGCTTCTTCCAACAGGAAAGTACCTCCCTGAGACAGAGTCTTCCTTCAGCATTGGAGGCAGTCAAAGCAGTGTCCCCTAGAGCATCCTAACGGGGTTTAGAGGAGGGTGAAGCTGTGGTGCAATTAGTAAAACCTTTACAAAGTCTTTCTAGGAACAGAAATCAGGTGAAGCCTGTTAACATCAAATCAAAGTATCTAAAAAATCATAGAATCTTTATGGCTGGAAAAGACTTTTAAGCTCATTTAAGATCATGGGCATGTCATAGCCCATCCTCTCTAGACACGGTCACAGTTCCTCTTCCCGCATCTTGCCAACACCCAAAAGATGTGTTGTCTCCAAAATGGGAGGGGAAGGGCAGCCCACCTTTCTGTGGCTCACCACCGCCCTTTCGCCTGCCCCATCACTGCATCTTAAGGGGCTTTAGGCGCTCACTTTTGCTGGCTTTGTTGTACCAGAGTATGTTTGTTCTTCACTGATGTGAGGAAATGAGCTGAGCCACATGGCACCCCATAAAATGGAAACAAAGGTTTTTCTTTAAATGTCACTCTTCACTCTCCTGAGAAGGTCACTGCATTACCAGTCATCCTCTCCTGCCAGATGCTTGGAAGTCATTTACAGAAATACAGCTTTCAGGGTCACTGTTTCCCAAAGTCATGAAAACTTCCATGTTGTCCAGGGGAGACCTAATTATTCTCATTCTCTGACTCATCAGTGAGTCTCCGAGTGCCTCCGGTTGTTCAGAGAAGCCCTAACATTTGCAGGCTGGACTAGTTCATCTCCACAGTTCGCTGTTAGAAATAGCAAAGATGTCACTTGTCTTAAAATATATGGTCTGCTGTTCCATTCCTAAAGGTGCTGTTATGCTAACAATAAATCTGCAAGAGACTGCAGGCAGAGTGTGGGATGTGATGTATTCAATATTCATCACGCTGTGACCCAAAGGAGTATCCGGACACTTTACATCATGAAATTTCTCTCTCTAATTTAGCAGTCTTAAAATGATGGGCCAAAATACAGCCCGGGAGGTTGCAGTTGCATCTTCAATTGAATTTAAGCCAATAAGCCAAAGGACTGTGTAAAAATACAGTAAAAGTTACTGCCTCGTTTCCAAAATGAAGGTTCAGACTGGCTGGTGTGGCTTTTAATATTTTTATTGTCTATAGATAATTTTAAGAGCCTGATAGCTTTTACTGACATTTTCCTTTTTCCTCATCTTTAACCCTGGAAAACCCATTTGCTTCCGTGATGGGGTCAAGACCATCAGCAGAGCAAAGGACAGTTGCAAAGGCCATCTCTATATGGAAAACTGCATGTATTTATTTGAAGGGCAGAAGCCACCAGGAATCAGATAAAAAAGGGGTCATGACAGTCTTTAGGAATGGGAGGGGCACATAAAATTTGGATAAGCTGTCCAGGAGGAAGACAGAAACTGCAGAAATAATGAGAAGATAACTCTCCTCCTCTTTGCCAACGGAAAAGAGCCTCAGAGAATTGAAAGGAAGCATGGAAGCTCAGATATTTGCAGTGAAACTGGTGCCAAAGTGGGACTGTACATAAACGGCTGTGTAGGGAGCTGCCAACAGGTTTGTTTGTTCCCCCCATATCATATATTTATCATACTGTCAGTATCAGACACTTCTCATATAAGCCATTGGAAAAATCAAGCTGTGCCCATTTCTCACCTAAGATCTGCAACTTGTATTTATCCTGTATTCCTAAACTGGGTAATAGAAAAGGGTGGGAGAATGGCTTTTCCAATGTATTTATGATAAATTATTCTTTGCGTGACAGCATTGGACAGAATCCATATATCCTTATCAACAGGGGAGAGAATGGAGGGACCGGAGAGACAGATGGATGCCACCATGCCTGGTGTTGCATGGGCAACCTGCTGCGGAGCCACGCCTGGCACCCATCTCCAAACAGCAGTCGAAGGGGTGTCTGGTGGGTGCTCAAGAGAGTTTCCTCTCCCAGTGTGACAGTGCTGGCAACCAGCCTCGCACAGTCACTCCAGAGGAGCGTGAGCGAGGAGCAGCCACAGGAGGAAAACTTGAGACAGTTTTGGTGTGAAGAAACAATTATTTAATTACTTGAGCACTTTGGATACTTTACTGTTCACAACAGCTTCTCAAAATTCCATCAAGATCTTTAATCCAGAAAGTGAGTGCTCTTTCTTAACTTACTAATATCACGCAATGTTTAAATTTCATTGGTAGCGTAAGGAGATGGTTGTCATGCATACTCATACCAAGTACACAGAATTTAAAGTAATGATCTCTGAGTTTATCTTCATCACCCTTCTTGCCTCTGGTGCTCTGCTTAGATCAGATTATCTCATTTAAATAGCAATGGGTTATAAAAGAAAATCTAATCTGTTCCCTCACTGTGTCACTGTGCATGCATACATTACTTTATTTCACTTTATCCCCTAAGGCACTTGCAAGAAAACCCCAAAGACCCTTGTTGAGTCACATAAAAAATCTCAGCTGGAAAATAAAAGTTGGAGGGAATATTACTCTTTCCATGGTCTTTCCAAATAGAGAGAATATAGAGGGTAGTTTGATTTTTGAATAATTGAATTAGCATTTGGGGGACGGGGGGATAATAATATCTAGCTCTGCTGTGCAGCACATTTAATCCTTAGATTTAAAATTTAAAATTCATTTATAGGTCAATATCATTCTCATTCTACGTGTCTGGTAGAACTGAGGTAGAAACAAGGAAGAAATGACTGACCAACGTCACCTAACAACCTGAATCATCTTTCAAGCCCCAACCCAAAAGACTGCTCTGCTCAGCATCATGACTAGTTCCTAATTTTCCCACTTAGTTCTATTACTCCTAAATTGATGCGAACCATCCATATAATAAATCAAATAAGTCTTGCCCATAACTGCAGGTTTGACGATTACCATGAAGCATAATTCAGAATGCCATGTAGTGAAAATCAGCACAGCTCCACTGAAATCAATGGAGTTAATTTATACCCAGGTATAAATTAACTTATCTCAGTGAAGTCAATGGGAGCTTTTGCTGTTCCTTTAATTGACAGAAGGATCGGGACAAAGGTGCCGTTGTGATCTACTCTTGGTGCCTGGGAATATGGAACGTTTAAATTTTTATCTATTGTTAAGTCTTAAAAAAACCGCACATGCTAACGTAAAAGTGAGCAACTCGTATCTTTTAACTCGGTTGGCCCAGGATACTGGTCTCATTAAAAGACAATCCTCTAGCAAGAAAGATGACGATGACAAAAAAAGTTTGAAAAATGAAAGATTTGTGGAAAGAAGTTAAGGAAAAGGTTATACTTGGAAATACAAAACATGGGTGTAAAAATGTCTTGTCCATCACCAAGCTGTACTGCTCCTCCAGTGATTCCTATTCCAGGATCACCATCTATTTCACAACTGCCAAAAGCAATCAAGAAATTATAGGGGAATCCCGTACTCTAAAAGATTGGTACAAGTCCTTTACTTAGGCTAGTAAAGAATGAACCAATCTGTGAGAAATACCCAAGAGAGCTGATAGATGCTGCAGCAGCGCAGTGGGCAATTAGAGGGAAGACTGGGTTCCTAAACAGGTGGTTATTGTGGTTAGTTCAGCACATCTGGGCCTGAACGAGTGCCCACTTGCTTCACATCTCTACAAATATTTGAATATGTAGTCCTCAACATGTTGGATGTTTGTTACTGAAACAGGCACTTAGTATTATTTAACAGAAAGTCTGATCCTGAGATTTATATTTTTGCCTCGGTTCTATTAGATAAAATATGATTTAGTTTAATTTAAATCATATTTTAAAATACTACTGAAAACTGCACTCTGCCTCTGTTTCTGCATTTCAAACAGCTGCTGACTCATGCACTACATAATTAATTTAAGTATCATTTGAGGTTACTTTAATACAATTTCCTCGTAAGTACATGAGTAACATACCGGCTATTTAGAGTTCAATACATTAATTGCAGACAAAAGTCAGTTGTCATGGTTTCTATCACAGACCAAGTGTGAAGGGTCAGTTCATCCCCAAATTCATTATAACCTCAAAGAGTTCATTTACCATTTTGTGTCTGTTTTTAGATGAGTCTGTAATGAGTCACATGAGTTAATCCCATTTATATGGTTTTATGAAGCAGGATTGTCAAGTTATATGCTTTGAATTAGAAGAAAGGTTCAAAAAAGGAATGAACTCAGAATACCAAACCCTCACTGCGAACAATGCCCAGCCAGGCAGAAAAGAACATTTTACCTTACAATACCTTAGCAACCTGTTGATATTTTAATTAAGCACAAGGGATATTCAAGAAGGAGAGTGGGGGAAAGCAGTTCTGCTTCCTCCAACCACACTTTCTCCTCTGAAATGAACCTGAGGACTGACAGGACGCCCAGCACGTGGTTCAGTGACAGGGTGGCTTGTGTGAGGGTCTATCACCATGCCAACGGGAGGTAAAAAAAGGAACATTTGCATTTGCTCTGGGTGTTAAACAAGATTTTCTTTCATTTTTTGGTGTTTATGTTTGATAGTCCTTATGGTTCTTCCCAATTTGGGACTTCATAAACGAATGCTTTTATTTGCCTTTAAGTTAAATATGATTTAAAGACACTTTACTGGCATGGAGGCATTCGAAGGGTGTGATATCAAGTGTGGAAACCAAATGGTCCATGCAAGGCTCCCATGCACCTCACTAAGCTATTCTGGTTTTCAATCCAGTTCCATTTGCTGGCTTGGGAATTAGTTATGCTGTGGCTGAGAAATGTCTTTCATGTGCATGCTGTTAGCCCAGTAACAATTGTACTTTTTTCTCAATGTTACAGTTTGGAACATTTTTAAAAGGTATTACCTGGAGTACAGTTTTCTTATGATCTTGAAACGTGTTTTCCTGGTTCAAAGGCAGCACCTTGTGTTGCTTAAAATTAAAGCATGTCCTAATGAAAAGCTCCTTAGTCACTTGTTCACGCGAATAAGTACTGTTAGTTTTAGTAATTGCTTCTCCTTTCTAGAAGAATTATGGTACTGATATAGATTTATCAATCACAAACACTAATAGTGGAACATTTTACCTGTGCTGCAGCTCATGAATGGCAGCAGACTTATTAGTTTCCATAGCAACACCATCTCCACTTTCCAAGGTCAAAAATTCCTCCCATCCAATCAGTGGAAAGTAAAGTGTGTCTTCCTGTGACTACCTCGATATTCTGCAAAAACAGGAAGAGATATTGGGCAATTAAAGTACAGATCCAAAATAAATATCCCAATTTTCCCTGTGTAAAATCATGTTCTACTGCACCATTTGAAGACTCAGACGCTAAAAATGCAATAAATAGTCTAGATAGGATCATCCCAGCATAAAAATAATTCCCAAATGATACAAAGCAGATGAGATGAATGAAAAGCACATGTAAAGTTTGAGAGCCACCCATCCGCTCCACGTGGCACAGAGGTCGCTCACACGGGCGTGCGTTTCTCCGGGTAAGGAAGCAAAATCCACCCATGGTCCATGCGCCAAACATTGCTGGGTTAGGAGAGAGGGTGTTTGCAAAAACTGTACCCTTCTTGACTCCTAAATTTTATGACTCCAACATTTTATGATGTTTCTTGCCCTATAGTGGTCTGGCTCCTGATCCCAGAAAGGATCCTTTGGTCAATGTATTGTAACGTAAGCAGTTACTGCTCCAGAGCGACAGATCTCATACGGGAGGAGAGGGCAATACAATGTCATACGTACACTATGTAAAAAAAGCGAAACAGCAAACTTTTTTTGTGTTAAGGTTTATTCTTCAGAAATGAAGAATTCACCCTTAAGGATTTACATAACAATTTGCTTTAATTTCCTTTGACATTTCAGTCACCAGATGATGAATTAAACTAGGAAAAAAGTATCTGTTTGGCCTATACTCCCAAAGGGCAAAGTAGTAATTTACTGTTGGGAATCAGTTCATAAAACAGCTGAAACCAGAAATCACTTAATAAAATGGGTTTACAAAATCATAAAATCATTCTAAACCTTTCAAATGCTGAAAGTTTTCCACTGAGAAATTACATTTACGATCCACATTTAAGGATCCATATTCTCTTCTCACTTGTCTCATCTTTCATGCCACTGTGAAAAAAAAAAAATCATACAAAGTTGCCCTGAAACCTATTGCTGATATGAGGGAGAGAGATGTTTTTTAGAAAACCAAGAAACTCAACTCTCTTGGAAGTCATCCCACTTCTATAAGGGACCCAATTCTGTTCATAGGTTTTTATGAACTTCACCTAAAAATTGTAGGTGGTCTCAGGGGAAACACACATAAACCCGGTGCACCATTCACCATTGCTGGTTGCCCATTCAGGGAGAGAATGCTCAAACCTTGACAGATTTAAAAGTTTTTGAAAGAAAGGATGGAAAAAGCAGAGTTTCTTTTAGTCTTTTGTGAGGTCCTACTTCGGGCACATCAGGGGTCTACTGAAGAACTTCTGCATCATTTAAAAGTATAAATGCTTTGAGCTGTTCAAAAAGATGGAAAGGGAAGTTTGAGTGATTCGGTCACAGTAGAAACAGAGAAAAAGGAGCTGGATGGTACCTTTATACATCAATCCTGCCCCAACTGCATCTAAAATATCCTCAACAAATATTTGCCTATTATGCTTCAAAGATCTACGGTAATATGAGTCTTTCCATATCTTCCTCAGGAAACCTTGACAACATTGTTGGTTTAAAAGCTATTCCTAACATTGGTCAGAAATGCCTTTATTTGTCTACCCTCAGCAGACATGGACATTTCGCTCTATACCTTTTTTATATCTGAAGATTATTATGATATTTTATATTAGAGGATTCCTATTTTGTTTATCCTAAGTCATTGTTTTACCATTTCTTCTCATTTTTGTCTCTTCTGGATTATTTCAGCCCAGCTGACATTTTCCTTCAAGCACAGTCCTCCAGCTGAGGCAGAGCGCTGACGAAAAGCCATTTGCTATTTACACATTCCCAAATGAGGGTGGCTATTTTTTTTTTATACTTGCATTCTGTTCAGGTTCCACTCTAACCCCTTCTTTAAACCGCCTGCCTATACTGAAGGTATGCATTGATTATTTCTACTTCAGTGTCAAACCTCGTACTTTTCCTTATTGAATTGCATCATATATATTTCACACCCTTTCTCTTGTTTGTCAATATTTGTCTTGAAGCTGGTGTGCGCATCTCTGATATTTAAGACAAAAAAAAAAAAAGCCCTTACCTTTTTTCCCTTGTTCCTGATCCTTTCAGATCAAAAAGTAAGTTAGAATTTTAATTATTTACTAAAATATCATGGCAATTCCTTCTATATGAATCTTGTGACTTTAACACCCTGACTTCCCCTGTGTCCCAGTTTTGCCTTTTTTCTAACTCTCGGTTAGCAGGAGGGATGTGCTGCCTGCGGGAGGATTCCCTGAACAGCCATGACCTGTGTGTCCAGCAACACCAGTGGGGGAAAAGGCTCAAATTGCCCATTTAGTGACAGAGCAGCTCGCTGGGTGCCAGTGTTCTCTGTTAGTGTCAGTAGATAATAACCAGTACTTGTCTGTGGTTTGTCCTCTTTTGCTGAAGTTATTGCAATGAATTTTGCACGTTCCCACGAGCTGTGTTTCCTTGGTGTTTCTGTTTGCGTTCACCTCCTGTGCTGGATGTTTTTCTCCAGTTTTTTTTCTTTTGCCGTGGACAGAGCGGATTTCCCAGTGCTGCCTGCTCTGCTCCCACCCAACTCCCTTTCCTCAAGATCTCTCAGACGTGTCCTGTTTCTGGTCATTACACATTCAGTGGGTGAGTTATTTTGTACAGATCACCTGAAATCCCTTTTAGAGGTGCAAGAGTTGCCATAAGCAATTATGGCTCAAAAGAAAAAGGACTTTAAAACCTCCAATGTTACGCACGTGCTTCCCAGGGGGAGTATTCTCAGCAACAAAAAAATCACCAGTAAAAGCCAATTAAGCGACCAGATCCACGCTTTTCCAAGATACTCGCCCTTTCTTACAAGGACAGATCCTCCTGAAAAACTCCCTGCTCTCTATTCTCCTCTCGTTGAGTTATACATGAGTCTTTTGAAACCAAGAAGCAAGTACCAGCTGCTGCCGATATCCAGAATATATACCCAAAACTCTTTGAATTCATATAAGGTATTGATCAATCCTCAGAACTGTAATTCTTCTGGTTCTAAGATTGCAAATTATGGGGCATTATTGGAAATATATACACACACACACACACACGCATTTCCTTTAAGTAACCCAACTGTTTTACTTATTTCACTCTGACAAACACAAGGACCTAACTGGCAAGCAGGCACTTAATAATTTTTACAACGTCTTTCCAGCAGCAGCTTCCATGGGATTATTTACTGTCAAACTAAATCAAGAATAAATGAAAAAACTGAAATATTTATAGCATAAGAAAAATCTGGTTCAGACTAGAAATCCCAGACTGGCATTAAATCAAGAAATGTAACAAGATAAATTGTGCCATCATACTCTTTGTTTTCTGGATGTAGCGCCATCACTTATTCTAATTGTTATGCCACAGTTTGAACAGTCGGTCTAGATAGATAGATGGAAACCCAAGTATGTTAAGTATGATCATGGGGGAAACATTACATTTTCCCCTAAAAATACTGATTGCGTGTCCATTTGTCACCGGCATGTAATTTATACAAATATGTTTGTTAGAGAAGTAGTCAGCATCATTTTTTGTTGTTTTCCCATTAGATAAACAAGTCCATAGATAAGGACTCAGCCCTCAGATAATTTTTAGCTGTCACTCTTTCTTCTTATCTGTGGGGGAAGGAAAAATATCTATTCCTGAGACATCCAAATGTGATGTGTGGGATGTACAGGTGCATATGTGAGATGAATAGATGGAAATAATGTGGTGGGAAAAAGGTGGCTGAGATGAATCTAGGGGCAATACGGCCGTCGGCACGGCACCGAGCTGCTGCCTGGGTGGGTTGTGCAGCATCCACTTCCCATTGCAAATGCTCTGGGTAATATTATTGGAAAGAAAATGCAGAAAATTATTGCTTTCATCAAACATTTCTTTCTGGGTATGTGGAATATTGAAAATTTTAGTCTAAATATGGGATATGAGTAGACGCATTGACTTAGTGGCATTGCACTTAGCACATAGAGGGAAAGGTTTTTTTATCGTGTGACTGAAGCTTGCAGTTCTATTGCTGTTTTCTCATGGCAACGGAATTTAGAAGGAGATATGCTATAGATTCATTTATTAATTAAAATGGTCTGACATATATTTAGTGCATTAACGCAAGCGCCAATATTTTGTCCATTATTTCATAGGCTGAGCTGCGGCTCAACCTGATGCTTAGGTTTTAGGTTTCAAGACCTATACTTTCTATAACTGCTTATTTTTTGAGTAACAAAACACGTACAAGATCGAGTCTGTGACAAAGGAGAAAATGCACTTCTGGTGTCATCTGAGTTTTCGTGAAAATTTGCAACATTTCACATTTCTGCCACAATTGTCTGTTAGTTTTGTAAAAGCAAGAAAGAGCCGGTTCAGGTGGCAAACTGACATCTTCCTGCGGTAGAAGTTGTCAGGCAGTGAGAATGATGAGATTTTGCTCTTAGCTAAATTCAAGCAAATTGACATTTTTACCCATGGCAAAATGTAGCTCTGTTTGCAGAAATAGCAACTTTTTGACCCGGTGAAAGAAACAGTGTTTAACAACAGGGATTTGGGGCCAAATTCCATGGGGGTGCTGGCGGAGGAACGTCACCCCAGGGCTGGTATATTGGTGTAACTACCTATAGAGAGAGATCCGTTGAATGCATATAGGAGGAAAGGAATCAAAATGTGGAGCTAAGAAGCTGTAATCCAGGGAGTGCATGCACAGCCTTTTTATTCTGCAGCCTCAGCTTTCCCTCCCATCAGCTTCCACACATCTATATTATCTTTCGAATTTGGCCTTATGTACTTCTGTATTCTTCATCTGCCAGGAAATAAGCTGAGCCTGTCCCAGCTAGGCTTGCATTCCTGGCACACCGTTGCTCCTGATCTCTATATTGTCTCCTGAGCACCTGATTTGAAGGCATCTAATGTGAATTTTCTCATGAATGCCAATGATATACAGCTACATTTTTCTTTTCAAACTTTTTATCCCTGAGGCGCTTTCTGCACTCAAACTATTTTCCAGATATCCATAACAGACTGAATAGCAAATACTTGTAACTACCAGAGCAGGAGCAGAAGCGACCGGTTTTACAGTCTCCAGCAAGATTTACCTATGCTATTGTAGTACTTACTGTTTATTTAAAATTATTGAACCATATTTCGAAGGAGGAAAGTACCCCGTGTTATTTAACTAAGGTTTCCGATACTGATCACTCCTATTTTTCCTTTTTCACAAAAGGACTTGGATTTTCATTTGCTTTTCACTCCTGACTGCTATTGCTTACTTTTCCTAGGGAAACAGAAAATATTGTAGTTTATTTGCAATTCAAATTCAGTACATAAAGCCTTCGGGGAAGGTTTAAATCTTGTGTTTTCAAAACATTTTCCTAAATCCTAACAGCTCATTGCGTTTCAGGTGACATTGGGACTCATATACCATGTGACACCATAGATGCTTTTGTTCCTTAAACTCCCCACGTTATGGCACCTTACTGGCATATGAGGAGTAATGGCTCAGATTCTACTTTGGTGACCATTAGGAGGCCTCATTCAACTCAGCTCCCTAAATGAATTCACCAGTATTGGGATAAATAGGTATGAAGGCCATAACTGTGGCCTTGGGCAACCTGGTCTGGTGGGAGGTGTCCCTGCCCATGGCAGGGAGGTTGGAACTCGATGATCTTCAAGGCCCCTTCCAACCTAAACCATTCTATGATTCTATCATTCTGTGATTAGTAAATAATAATTACATTCTTGTGGTCTCATGACACCTGGGGACAAGGCACATGGCTTGGGTTGAGCAAGCTGCCGAAAAAACGGGATCCACCATCCCTGCACCAGATGAACTTACTCATCTTCCCATGATGAAAGACTCTTCTGAGGATTCACCCCTTCTTCTTACAGTCAAGTACAAGATGCAACAGGATTTCCATATCTTATAATTGTGATTTTTCGCACGGTTCTGTTTTCACAGACAGCAACAATTAAAGAGCTTAAACCACAAAGCTGAAACAGAAGCTCCTCTCCCACCATTGCACTGCCAAACGTACCCGCGTGCTTTGTGAGCAGTCAGCATCCCGCCAGCATTGCTGTCGCGATGGTATTAGTGAGTGACACACTTTCACCAGAGCATTATGAATATGTGCACCGGTTCAATGCAATAGCACAAACGTTTGTGTGGGCATTCACCACTGTAAGTAACCGTGTCTCAGGAGGAAAGAGGAAACGAGAGAGTTGGCTGTATTTAACCCAAACATAAAGACTGAAAGATATAAACCCCAGTGTGTTGCGTTGTTGACAAATCAGCATAAAAATGTCTTTCAACAGTAAACTGCTTAAGTCGTAATGAATACAACTGTTGCAATACAATCACAGCCTTTGTTCTCACCCAAGCCTTAGGAAAGCACAGCCAAGCTGCAGTTATCTCACACAAACCACGTCATTTGGAGCTTATTTACTAGTACTTTGATATTCTTTTTTTTCAGTTTACACACAGTACGCTACGCAATGCCAGTAATCATTCTGAAAGGGCTGTCTCGTGGGCAATATAAAATTTTGCTTCATGTACTCCCATTGCTTATGTACCAACATTGCTGGTAGTGTTTCCCTGTAACTTAGGAGATGTAGACATATTAGCTTTTTATATATGTTTATGTCTACATGTGTATATATATGTAGTCTGCGTATATACACATAGTACAAACAAAGGTATAATTTGATTCAATCATCTCAACTGTTGTCTTTATTTTTTCTTTTACATATAAAGTTATGCTGCTATTTCTGCTCTTTGCAGTGCTGTGTATGATAAATAAAGACAGAAATATCTCATTGTGGTGTAGTGGGATAAAACCGGCACAGAAGTTGGTTTAGTTTGAAGAGCGGTGAAGTCTTTTCTATTCATTATAAACCCTGGCTGGTCTATCGGTCTCCTGCTCTGGGACACGTGGATATTAGTCTGTGTGGGGAATGTCAGGGTGCCCTTGCACAGCCCAGATACTGCGCTTCAGGGTATGTCTTCACACCTGCAGCTTTTCAAGAACAGCGCTGGGCTGTGCCAAGGATTGGCTTCGGTCCAGACCCATCGACAAATCCCTTTTGGGGAAATGATAAAACTAAAGTACTCCACCAGTTCAGGCTGACGCTGCCCAGAATGGCAAACGGCATTCAAGTAAACTGCTTATCCCGTTACCAGAACCACGGGCCCTGAATTCATTACAAATAAAATCCCAGTAATTGCGTACCTCTTTATAAGACATTTTCCCTGGTCTCTCTGGCCACTTATCATCATGTCTGGCAGTGTATACAAACTTGTTGTGACTCAAGTCAGTTGAAGGCGACGTATAGTTACAAAGTCAATAAATTAGTTTGTAGTAATTTCTATTCTGTAGTCCTATAGTCTCTATCACACGGAGAATTGTCTTTTGAATACCATTTCTGTTTAAGACTGTCAAAATGCAGGCTAGTATAAAATATTTGCCACTTAATGAAGTGAGGCACATCATTGCACGTGCCTCTTAAAATATTCAGTGAATTATTGGTTTTTGTTAGTTAGTCACCCCATTTTACCCTATGTAATGTAAAAAGCAATTGTATCAGTTTAAGTAGTTTAGAGATATGTCATGGACATTAGTATTCATTACTGATATTCCTGGAGGCAGCAGCAAGGATCAGCATCCATTTACAGTGAGTAAGCTCGTCATCTTTAAGATCCTGAAATGTGATATCAAGAAACACAAGGTCTCGTACTCTGCTACACTTGTGCTTTGGTTTTGGCTAGATGTGTCTCAGTGCTGTGTTCTCTGTTCCTAGCAGAAGTTATCGCTTCTGATTTCAGGAAAATGCATTTTCTACATTAAATTTGTAGCTGGGATAAGCATAGGCGCCTTTGACAGTGGATTTCTAGCCTGCAACTCTTTTCATAAACTAAACAGAAGTGTGGCAGAAGTAGAGCGAGGCAAAGTAGAGTAATTATTTATCTTACGTTGTTTGATAGAAAGAAAAATGTAAGCCACAAAAGCTTCCTGGGGCAAAATGGATAACCTTAAAGAAAGATTTGCAGCAGTGATAGTAGCATTTAGCAATGACTGCCATGTTTCCAGCAACTGAGGGAAGGCAAAACTAATTCAAGCTTAGAAGTTTCTGTAGGCAAAAAGTGCTTCAGAGTACAACGGTTCACCAACAGATTATGGGCTCTTGACCTGCCATCTCTTTGCATTTGCAGATACTCAGATCCTGGAGGCATGCTGGAAGAATTAACCTCATATACAATCTTCCATTTCACTTTCCTTTCTGTTTGCAGTTTAAGTCTTCCTTTGTATAATATGGGGTATGCATGAAGACAGAAAAAGCAAAATGTGTTATGTATGCTACTAGACTTGGGAATATGTGGAGTCCTTGGCCCAGCTGTGTAACCCAGTCACAGCCTAACTCCCCATGGAGGGAAGATTCAGGTATTCCCCAGCCTTTCACAGAAGGGAGCTTGGACTGACCTACACATGCTCCAGCCATTGCCCCTTCTGGATGTAACTTTTCTCACGATGGCAGGAACAAGATCTAACACTACCTTAGTTCCAATAAAATGTTTAGGTCAGCTAAGCCTTTCCCCTCTTATCCAAACAGAGGTGCCAGACCTCTCACTCTTTTAGTTTCATCCCTTTCCATGCCTCTGTACCAGCACTAGGAGTATCACCTGCCATCAAAACATTCATAGAGGAAAACAAGAAACAATCATAGTTATTAAACATTTAAATAATGTTGTATATGTCAAAGCAGTATTCTTTATCAGAACCGTCTGAAGTAGAAATTGTCATCTAGAATCTACTAATCAGAATACGTATTTAAAGACACAGAAGAAAGACGTTAACATCTGCTACAACATGATGGCAACTTCACCCACACTCTAGCTGCATATAAGGGCTTGGGTTATGACTTCAATGCTCCTGAATCATTCCAGTTAGTCATCCTCATGCAGAACTTTCCAGCTCTTTGTCAAGAAACTGACAGGACTGCAAGGACCAAATGCAAGAGCTCTACACATTCTTCAGCTAAAATAGTGCTGGTCTCATTTAATCCCTGCACATGTGGGAATGGGCGATCAAACATCTTTATGAAATCTGTCCTGTAAGTTTTGATGAGATGGAAATTTCAGCCTAGTCTTCAAGACATTTCTGTGAACTGCAAAAGAGAATATTTTCCTTGTGAATTAGAGTTTAGAAGTTTCCATCATATAGATAATTTCCAACAAATAGAAGATTTTCCACTAATCACTCAATACAGTCTACAGTATTTAGTGAGCAAATATTGAGATAGAAAAACTCTGATGAAAAGGCTTGAAAGGTTTGGCTGAAGCGTAAGTGTTGGTCAATTTTCAGTTCAATACATTATGAAATACATTTTCCAAAGAGATCTGAAAGTGTTAAATTTACCAAACCTGACAATATCACCTCTAAAATAATTATCACTTATCTTTTAACGTGTTCACAAATGCTAAAGCTAAATGTCTAGATGGTACCCAAACACCGAGACTGAAGAACATACACTATTATTCACAGATGAAAAGTTTAATATCTACTTCATATCTATGAGTAGAAGCTTAAGAACTCCTGAAAACAGCCTTCTAAATATTATCAGTGTAATAATGATAAAAAAAATGATTCTATTCCAACTGAAGTTAGTAGCAAAATTCCCATTTCTTCAGTAAAATAGGATCAAAATTACAATGTCATCAAAAGATATTGTGCGGGTTTCTTCAAGGATAGGGATGTTAATAAAGGAACTGCTGATAAACCTTTACAATAGTATCTTGAAGGCTTCACCTCTTTCAAGATCTCATGCAGCAGTTGTTTCAGTATGAGCTTTATACCACAGGAACGCTTTAATTTGTGCCACCGTAAAGTCTGCTATTCAGTGTTTTCATTTTAATCTTTTGCTTGCTTCATATTTAATATCCCAGATCTTTTTATTAAAATCGATATTAAAGGTATTGTGATATCTTTATGGAGCTCTTCTTTTAAAGAAAATAATATCCTTAGTCACAAAGCTCTTCCTTTTGCATTTGTTATATATCTATACCTCCAGCTGGTGGCCACGGAGGGAATCACGGTGCACGGAGGGACTGATGCAGTCTCAGGTCCCCTCTCTTGGCGCCTTCCACTCCACCCAGGGTCGAACCGCTGTGTTTCTCAGAAACCTCATAACAAGCCTCTGTCCTTCTCAGCAAGAGACACCCAACCTTTACTTGGCACCCATTCATCGAGCTGATGGCCGAGAGGATTTCCCTGCAACGGCTCACAAATCTCCTTTGATCAGTATGCAGCAGGAATTTACCATTTACTGAGAGAGACCCTCTTTTTATTGTTCTTGGCTCGTTGATGTATTATATATTTACCAGCATTGAACCTCATTTGCAGTTTATTGCTCTAACATCTGAAATGATCTCTCTCTTTCTCATTTCACTGTTGCTCATTGCTTGTTATTCCTCCCCACTACAGCCAGCCAGGTCCGAATGCTGGACTCCCAAACCCAGCACGGGCGCCAGTCGCTCGTCATCACAACACCTGGCTAGCAGCTTCTCCTACTTAAAAAAAATACTGTTATGGCCAGTTTATTAAGAAACTATTCACTTTCACATTCCCTGCTCTGGAGGAGAAAGGGGAGGAATGATGAGCTTTGCACACAAAGCACGTCAGGCACAAGGTATGAAAGAAAGCAGGACATAACATGTGCTGTAAGGGGTATTGAGTGGGTAGAAAACACGACACTTGAATTATGTGGTGCATCAGAAGTCCCCTGACAGCTTCTTGGACTCCCTTACAGGGCAACAAGTCATCTTGGGACTCATTTTCAGGGAAAAAAAAGCAGGAGGTTTTCTCAGCAGAAGATCAAGGTACTGCGGTGAAGCTGTAGGGAAAGGAAAGACTTCCTAGACTTGGGGAAACGTGTTCAAGTCCTTTTTTGGCTTTTGTTGAAAATGTGCTAATGAATTGCTTCTAATCTTCTCTTGACTTGGGCAAGTGGTGCACTCTCCTTCTCCCAGGACGGGTAAGCTTAAAGATACTCCAGCGGTATGAGGGCAGGGAATTCATAAAAGCTTTCAACAGGCTTTCCTGGAACTGCAATAGGACAAGTTGTCCTCACTGACTCTTTTCTGGTTGCAAATGACATCTAAACTCATCTGAAATAGTTTCAGCCAGCAAGATACTCACTAGCACCAGTTTTGGTCCTTTGGACTACCTCTTCTTTTTTTTTTTTATGTAAGCCTGAAAAAAACTACCGTGGAAAAAGAAATGTTTGATTTACTGACATTGCACTTCCTAGTTGCTGTTAAGAATGATGGGCACCTGGTGTCCACAGGATCTTACAGCAGGATACAACATGGTGCCTGTCCTGTAAAAATCAAGCCCCAAACCAAGGAGGACCTCCCTGCTCCCATCAGACTGCAAATTTACCTTGGCAGCATATAACCCACCCAGGAGCAACGGCAGCTGTGTGGCATGAGAAAAGCAGGTGTGAACCAAAGACCTAACGCAGACTGTGTTTGGTGAATACCAGTCTTGGGGTGAGCACCTGTGGGGGTTCCCCGTGGCCAATGCAATGTGGTTGCCCGCTGGCCACAGAGACACCCACCAATCCACCAAACTTTCTTCTCAAAGTGAATGGGCAGATGAGCAAAACATCAGTGGAATGTTGAAGAGTTGGAGAAATGCTCTTTTGAACCAAGGGCGTGGAGAAATGCCTTCAGAAGGGGACCGAGGAGTCCGCCTGCCCCACCTGCCTCGGGAATTCATGGATCAGAGTTAAAATTTGTAAACAAAACAAAAAGTGAAACCAAAGCTGATTTTAGACAAGAACCTGGCAATCCGCCAAGTTATTAACAACTGGTCTTCAGCCTGGCAGAAAGTATTAACAGTACCATGAAAGTAAATTATTAACTTCAGATTTCCCCGGAGAGCTGTCAGGAAATATTTAGATTTTGTAATAGCCATACTTTGCTGCGCAGTAATAAATAAGGTGGCTGGGAGTAGCGCTGTGCTGACCTAGGCGGACAAAATGCGTATAGGTTAGATGAATTTAAACCGGCTGGCAATGAGACTAAGTTGAATACTAAATAATATAAATAAGAACAAGGCAGGACTGTAATGCCAGGGTGACTTTAAAATTAGCTGAACCATACACGGCCATTATTTTTGCCTAAGCTGAAGTCTCTAATCATTTTATTTGCATGCATATGCGCATGCATGTGTGTCAGGAGGGAAAGTTAATTTCAGGGCTTATTGTTTAACAAGTAAATGATTCAGCGTGAAATGATGATCCTTACCATTCCCTTCCTCCTTGGTGATGCTATTTCTGTTTATTACTATCATTTAGAATCTCTTTGATAATGAGGAAAAGAAGAAAATAATCAATTGGTTTCTGGATGAAATTGGACTTAATTCAGCATAATCTATGTATTTTAAGATAGGGGATATATCCAGGTAGAATAATCAGTGCAGCAAACAGATTGTATTTATGTCTAGGTGGGGTTCAAGATGATCTGGAGATGGGAACAGGCATACAAATTATTTACCTGTTCTGCTCGATCAATATATTTGGCTGCTGGTGGAATATGGACCAAAACAAGGAGAAAGAAGTCCTTTAAACAAAAGCAAAGGAGAAAAGAGCCGGAATTTCTAATGGCTTCACCATATTGCATACCTGTTCTACAGGTTTTTGGGTGCTACAAGAGAGGAGCAGATGGCTCTTGGGCTGACTCAATAGTAATGAAATTAATAACGAAGGCAAAGCCAGCTGATATGAAGGTCTGTCATTAAAGTGCCATTTTGTCCCCTACCAGTCCGCTGATATCGGCCATCTCCCTGGGCATCTCCCTTACATTTTTGTAGCCCTAATATTTCGGTCTGTCTTTACAAGGAAGGAGCCCGCAGCTCTGTCCTCGCCTGCAGCACCCGGTCCGAGCAGCCATGCCAGGGAGAGCTGCTGGAAACGGCTTTGTCTTCACACCTGTGAGACAAAGATGAGCACGTAAAGGGTGATGCCCGCCTGAGGGTTGTACTCTACGCCAGAGAGGAGGAGGGGGCTGGAAACTGAGTGACACTTCCCTGCCTGAGCGTCTGAACTGGGTGAACAGAAGGTCCACTATTCTCAATTAAGGCTCTGAAGATAAATGATTTATGAGTGTTTAGTAAATATAAATAGCCATGTCTTTCTTTAACAACTTGCCACACATAAAACTTTAAGCACTGTTTTGATTTTTAGAAGGTGATCATGTTTCAAATCATAGTATAACTTACAGACTTGGGTTTTTTTCTATTTAAATTGGCAATTTGAAAAGAAAACTTGATTATGAGCTGTGTATATGAATACATATGGAGACACACAAGTTAACATGATCTAAGTATAAGCACAAGTTTAGAGATTCCTTTTATCAGACAGTATGATTTGGCACATTTAAAACAAGACTCATCTATTTTCCTTTTTCCTGCAATTAAATGTGTCTTTCTTTTTGCTAAGAATTCCATAGACACATCTAAGTTCCTTCAAAGTCACTACAAAGTCAGTTCACATACCATATACCAATTGTTTCAAGTTGCTTGAAAATTATGATGTAATTCTAGGCCCAAGATTAATTGATTTTTCTTTGTTTATTAATGAATTTCTTCTGCAATTCATGCTGTTTCCTAGGACTCACGTATGAGCTGTTTGCTCATTCAGAAGGCAGACCTTATCAAGTGTCACCAAGCGGGCAAAAGAAAGAGATAGAGAGAAACATTAATACATTTCATTACATTAATTACCACTGGACTCCTGCTGTGCACGTGGCAGATGATTTGTTAGAAATTGATTCTATTTTTTGATAATTATACCGCACTCCAAACAAGTCACGCGTGCAAGTATCAATACATTTGCATCTGCTGGATATGCAGCAGACAATTTGTATAGATTCAGAATATGTTGGAAAAGCAAAATGTTAGCTTGAATAGTAATCAGTATTTACGAATGTTTGCTCTTCCTGGATACACTGAAGAGATTTGAACTTGAACTTACTATTCTGGAGATGTTCTTGGTTTTTAACAGGTAAACAGGGTTGAAAACTCCAGTGGTGTAAGTAGGAATAGCTTTGAGCTTTATGGAGAAATGTTAATTTACACCAGCTAGGAATCAGGACCAAAGATATTTGGAAGAAAAAGCCTTTATATTTATCTGTTGTAAGAAAAGGATAATGATTTTACTTAGGGTTTCCTAATACAGAGACAGATAATGTTCAGGATGCCCTTATTTATGCATGCACTTATTTAAAATATATCAATTCTAAAATTCTGAAATGTGAGGGTCCGTGAAAACTATTTGCATCAAACCTGGCCATTTATATCCATGACTGGATATAAATATTTAGCAAGAGATTTTTACTGGTATTGCACTTTTTTTTTTTGTAGAGGCAGAACTTCTTTTTCATTCCTGCTTTGTTTTCTCGTCTATTAGACTGTACATTGAAAACTAATAGGACTTTAACCTGTTTTCTTGTAACATCAGTGCTCTGAGAAGCCTCTTTTATACCCTTCTATTCAGCACTTTCATTTAGACTCTCTTTATGCACCAAAATATGTTGTTGGAATCACAGAGAATAATCGAAAGGAAATTGCACAATGCCAAATGATCTGTTATAATACAAAAAGAAATAGTAGTGAATTAAACACACTGCTCTCGTACTCAAGGCCATTTTGAGGAGCACTTATTTTGCAAAGCACTTATGCAAATGATTCTGCTGATTAAGTACCCCAAAATACAACTAGGTGCTGGGGAATTAGGCACATTCCTCAACATAACATAGTCCGAGCATTTAGGTAAGCTGCACTGCACTCACAAACTAGCCAGAGGAATTACCATAATGAAAAATCCCAAAGTTTTGAATATTACTGTTGTGTCAATTAAGAGAAGATGGTGAAAATTCACCTACATGATTAGCTGTTATTCATTCCCTTTTCATTCTCCTGCTCTGTATTTTCTATTTTAAGCAACTGTCTACTTCTCAAACAGTTGCTGCATTCTTAATTCCATACGTGGCTGTATTTTTATAGTGGCAGAAGAAGTGAGATGTTCAAGGCCAAATTTTCTTCCAAGATTTGCATGGCTGATCTCAGCTGCACAGCTTTCTTTTTAGAGAGGAATAGGTATTGCTACTGATGTGACTCATGAAATTCAGCTGATAGCGCTGGGGTTGTGTGTGTCTGTTTCTCAGAAGGATTATAGCCATGCAAGGAGAATGGGGTACTGCAGTCAAAATCCGCCATGTGGATCTAAGACCAGACTTATTTTTTTAACTGCTTTACGAACAGAGTGAAAATGCAGTCTGTGATGAATTAATTCATAAGGATCTAAGGAAACAGTTTCTCATTTTTATCTTGTTTGCTGTACTTCTCTTAGATGAGTGCATGATCCTTCTCTCTTTGTCTTGCTCCAATTTCACAATCACAGATTGCAGGACCGTGCTCTTCTACGGCACCTCCTCGCCGGCTCCTCTCAGAAGTAGCTGAATATACCCATATCCAGCCAATAGAGACTTGTAGCATCTCCGAATAGCATTCACAACCTGGTCAAGAACATATCACTTGTCAAGCAAAACCCTAAGTACTGACATCTGCACACCTGTGCTAATCACATTTCGATCCTCAACAATATGGAGAAGCATTTTCTGTAGTATACACTAACCTATAATGGTAGAGTAGTAGGAACTACTGAAAGTGCTCCAAAATCCTCTCCTGAATGTCAGAATGATCCAACCTGCATATAGTAATCCTCATGCAGTTCTTCAAGCCCTCACAGCCATATACGGTTCTATGGGACCTTAAATCAAGAAGCGGTCTTCACCTTTTGACAATGATATAAAAGGGATCTACTTTCTCTGGTTTCACACTTGCATCGAACTGTTTGTTGTAAACTGTTCTGGTTGTTGTTTTAGCAGGCTTTAAGAATATCAAAATCAGTCTTTCCATATTAAAATGGATATTTTCTTATCCCCTTATTATTTCCTTATCCCTTATCAAAAGCAAGTTTTGCCTTTCGGAGTTATTAGTTAAGCATGTGATTTCCCCAAACCTCTCAGAAAGATTGTCCTTTGTTTTCAGCCAAAACAACTGCAAATACATTTAGAACATGAAAAAATGTTCTGTGACAATAAATCCTTGAGTGCATTTCTTAATAAGGAATCACATTTACATTTTCCACATCAATAAAAGTAACACAAGTCAACAACCAAAAGCTTCCCTACATTTTGTAAAGGTGCCTAAGGCAAGTTATCTTCAAAAGTGGAGGCTGGCGATTTGACACCACTAATATTTCTAGCCAGAGGACATCAAGAGGAACATAAGGACTTGTTCTGAATTTAAAGGGTCTTTAGACCGTAAGCTCTCTGCTTTGGGGTCTGTCTAATGCCAAGTTTGTGGAACTGTTGGTCCTTAGCAGTAAGATTTACTAATCAGCATATTTTCAGGTGCTCTTGTGTATTCTTTGCTGTAGTTGTAGGATCACTGTCATATTAAATGCAAAATATGTATTTAGGTGTTTTGCTGAACTGGGACTATGTATTAGAAGATTCTTTCATTTGAAAGAGTAGTTTGGCAAACCTGAACAGCCAGAAGCCCATGTTTATACCCGCTCCTTCTCATTTGGTGAGTGTTCCCATGGGACAGGGGTCCAAAACATACAAATAACGAAGTTTCTATTTGAAGTCTTTCTGTATCCTTTTCCAAAGGCTCAGGAAACTGTACTGACTAAGCCACATTTAAGAAAGATTCTGAGCAGTTCAGCTTGCACACCAGCATTGATACCAGCAACAGCCAACCTTTGGAGCTCGTTGGATCTTTGCCGTTCAAAGCTATGGACGGACATATAGAACTGTGTACTCTAAACGAGCCAGAAGAACCCCAATATGATGCTTTTCCGGGACCATCAAACCCATCCCAATGACGGCAGAAAAATTATTTGATGAGTATCATTTTCATTTTTGTGTACCTGCAAAGCTGCTCTATCAATAAGTTTCTACACATTTCCTTGGAATCGCATTTGTAAAACCTCAAAACAGAGTTTAGCCTCTAATGGGCTTAAATGTGCTTCCTGCTTTGAAGAAGAGACATTGAGGAGGATCTTGAAGTGAAGTGTCTGCAGTTTTGTATGCTAATCATACTTTCACCGGAGTTATGTTCTTAATAATGCAGATTGTTTCCTGGGATACTGCAGCTCTTCCCCAACTTCTTGTCATCCGCATGTTTGATTGCACTCATAAATTGCATGTGGGCACTAATAACTTGTGCTGATGTTACACTGCATGTCAGTCTGATCGTTGCCTCAGCCTCTCTCGCAGTCCAGGGTTTTCTCTAGCAGCATATGTTATAGGTTCAGCAAGAGTTTAGGAGATTGAATAGAGATGATAAGAAGAAGATGATGGACCTGCATTTCATTCTTGAAAACATCCATTTACTGGTGATGATCTAAATAATGGACCATTTATTTTTTTCTTGACATATAAAACAATGTTGTTACTACATAGTTGCTCAAATCAAATTTTTCACCAGCTCTAGGCTAAGCACAACAAAGCGATTGATTATATTCCTCTCTTGGTCTGCTCCTCTTAGAAAAATCTATCATCCATTGGGGGGAAATAGCAAGTACTAGGTCTGAAGGGATCCACTATCTTTAGCTTTTATTTCCTTAATAAGCAAATCAGTCCTCATCAGAGTGCAAGATCACCAACACGTACCTCAATTTCTGTGCACATCAGAATATATCAACCACAATTACATTATGGGGAGGGTAAATCACACAGTAATTAATGTAGCTAATAAGCGGCATGCAAGGTCTGACTCAGTCTTATGAAAATCAGGGAAACACAGCACCCTGACTTCAATAAGATTTGGATCAGCTTCCGAAAGATTTGGATCTTCACTTGGCTTATGATACAATCACATGTTGCAGTAAATAGGCTTATACTCTCTGTGTGTATCTGTAGGTCAGTGCACTCATACTTCAAGCAGGACCTCCTGAGTAAAAGCTTCTTTTATGCTTGTGTCTGGCTCGGGAAAAGAAAAAATAAAGGGAAAAAAAAGAAAAAAGAAGTTACATTTACTCCAAAGTATTGCTCCCTTTCTTTGAAACTACACAGGCAAAAATAATGTTGTGTACAGGCCAATGTATATTGCAAAGAGAAATGTTATATTAGAAAAAGAACATCTTAGTAGCAAGCGCAATACATTACAGTGTATTTCACTAGTATGGTAGCTATCATTCTTTCTGAAAGGTTTTCCAACCTTCTTGATCCAAATCACAAAAGCCATGATTTGAGTACCCCTCCGGCTGCCGTTCAGATGTGCTGGAGAAATGAAGGCTTCCTTCCCTTCCCTTCCCTGTATTAGCCGCATCCGGCAGAAAGTTACTGCCAGAAAATAAACATAAAGTATGCAACTAGCCTATAACATCTCTTCTACACTCACACCCTGTGATATGTGATTCCAGGGTGAAAAAAGCCCCTTTCACAAGCTTTATAGCCTCATAAGTTTTCTTCAGTTATTGCTCAGAGCATCTGATGTTATCCACTGTAAAATCCACGCGGCCAACCTGCGAAGCTACAACCAAAAGACTGCGCTGATATAAATAAAGGTTGTCCCTTCAAGAAAATTTCAGGCAGGTTTTTTTCTGTTTATTTTGGTCTCATTAGGCTGCCACTACATGATAAATGATTTAGGTTAAGGGTAATTTAGTTTATGGCACAATAGGTATGAAAGGTTATTCCTCCTTATGCCCTTCTCTCATAAAATCTACCTTAAAAAAAGTAAAGTCTTTATGTCTCAATAAACAGAAGCCACATAGATTTTGTGTAACAAATTACATATTGGATAACAATCTATAAAATTTTATTGGCTTATGAGGTTTGCATTGATTTGAATTTTACCCAAAAGCAAAACATTACTGTTTCTCCGAAACACTGAAATAAAAGGAAAAACAGAAATCTCCATTACAGTTTTTTTAAAAGTGTAGCCACCAGAAACGTCTGTGAACAATGCAATCAAGTTCCTGCAAATAGCCCAGAGTTCACCTTGTCTCTTTCCTGTGCATGATCGAGAAAACCTTGCAAATCAGCTCCAGCGAGGAGTTGAGCACTGAGGTTCACCACAAAGCCAAGAGACAACTTCTGACACTGGGCTCTAATCGCAGGACAATTCTGTAAAACTCCTCCGTTGCCACACTTCCATTGTGAGACGTTAGTGCCTTACTGTTTGTATGAGTGACAGCACTGCCTGGAACCGTGGGTGAAAAATCAAGAGTTTGCGCTGTTCATTTGGCACAATCATCTGCTTTCTGAAATGCAGTTTTGTGGGAGAGAAAGTCAACGCGAATCATGGTGAGGCTGCAAAGCCATTCTCACTTGACCTTTTGCCGTCCAGAATCCACAGGGAGATATCAACAAGACAGCACTTTAAACCAAACAACTTTCAGTGCTCGATGGGAACCAAGAAGGAACATGGAGTCTGTGATTTTTACCTCGCAGACTTGTAGGAACGCAGATATTTTTCTTATGGATGCAGATTTCACCAAGGCCAATATTCTATTTCCAGTGGTGGCCAACAACTGATACTGTAGACTTGGACAGCAATTAGACACACACGTGCGATCACTAAGTGAAAGCTACAGACAAAAACCGCAAGGTATATCATTGCAACATCAGAAATAAAACTGGCAGGGATGCCGAGATGTTACCCGGTGACTGTCCTTGCCCCTGTATAAAACCATGTTACAGGAATTACATCAATCGCTCAGAAGTTATACCAGTTTCATGACATATCTTCCAAAATGACCTCATCAAGGACTGGCCTTTTTTTGTGCTTCCCCCTGATCTATAGAAATATTGACAAGCCTAGGTAGCGGTATCGTAGGTTTTTTGGGTTTGTTTGTTTGTTGTTGTTGTTTTTAATTGGGAGAATATGGGTGAAAGTCTCTTTGTCCAGAGAAAGGTTGCTGATTGGATTCATAGTAATGTTTTGTGTTTGGCTCAGCTTTGAGATACACACACATGTATATATACACACATATGTATATGTATATAGTAGAAGGACTATATAAATATATATAAATTAGAAGGACTGCAGATGTACATATTCTTTACAGACACATGCGATAAAATCTACTGATCCTTAAAGCAGGGAGGTGAGGCACAAACAATTCTGTTATTACCAGGATTAATTAGTATTACTCTACCCAGAAGAGGGCAATAACAGCTGTACATTTGGAGCAGTATTATTTTACACACCTGTTGGCAGATGAGACTAAGGCCCCAATATTTCACGAGCCATATTGCAGTGATTTACATTGCCGGGCAGAATGCAAACTATCAACGGCAAACACCTTCGCTGCAATCACATTGGTTGTGTTTGATCCTGTTGGCTGGACTATGCCTTGCCCAGAGCTGATCACCAGGCCACAGCCTGTGCAATTACCCACTTCAATAATCAGTGTCTGATTCGGATGAATTATAGCATGGGCCGCGGTGTTGCTCAGAATAAATGAGGTGGTATAAAAGGTATGACAGGTAACAATGCATTTGCAATGGTGTATACAGCCATCAAGCTTAATGCAATAAGAGGGGCCACTAAAATATGTATAAGAATAATCAGAAATAAAGTTAAAAATATATTTAAGGCCATGGTTATTGACCAGGCACAAGAGACTGAAAAATAGCTTTATTTTGCATAAACACAGGAGGATTTCAGTCAGGACACACTACGTGGCCTTGCTCAGGTCAGCTCTCAGATCGCTTGTGCTCTGCCACATTCAAGTTTCTGGGCTTTTTCATTTCTGGGCCATTTGACGTGAGTGACGTGGCTGCTTTTCTCGTGGTGGTGTTAATTTTCTCTACTGCCTCGACTGCTACACCCAAAGCCGCTAACGCTGCCTACGCTGGCAACGGACAGTCAACAAAAAGTTGCAAGACATGGCCCCACGGATGGTCCCACAGGATGCTGCTGCCCTGATCAGCCCACAGGGATTTGGGTTAAACTCCTGCTGCCCTCTGAACACCTTTTATACCTCTGTCCTTAACATTCCATTCCACGTTCAGCTGAAACATCAGCTTTAACCACGTGGTTAAGAAAGAAATCCCATATGCTACTGGTGAGGGGGTCAGTTCTAGGACGGACATGGGCCACTTCTTACAGTAAAAGCAAGCCGTATATGTAGGTCCATGCAGAGGAGCTTTCGCCCCCCCCTAGGAGCAGAGAGGTGTGAGGGAAAGGCACAGCCTCAAGGAGCCCCATCCTGCCCCCCAGCCACGGATGCGGGTCGTTTTGTAGGGTGTCCCCACACATGGGGAAAAAAAATCTGGACTTGAGATTACTCACAGGGTTTTATTAAAATTGTGCTTTTCCTGATGTATTTTCTTAATAAGTTTTCTACTTTCACCCTCCTGATTTGGCCAATGTGTTTTTGAAATGTGAGTTCCCACAGGGAAAGTTAATAATAAGGACCTCACCTGGTTTTATTTCTGTCGCACTTGTACTTACATTTCCTTACTACTTTTAACTCACTCAAAGGTCACAGACATCAGCCAGGCATTCATGCTATATAGCACCATTTCATGCTTGATTTTGCCCTGTTTACAAACAAAAAAGTTGGCAATATTTTATGATATAACCTTCTGCAGGACAGTCTAGAAAAATCACCAGTGACCGATACCTTTGTGATTCAGCTTCAGAGTATCTCAGGATCAATTTCTAACTTGGTTGGTTGTTTTTTTTTCCCTCTCAAAATATTTCTTTTACGTCTGTGGGTATGAGTGAGAGGTTTGTATGACTTACTCATACTTCACTGCACTTAACAGGGCCCCCTGGTTAGTCAAGGCTTGGGCTTTATTTTTGGATACTGCAGCTGGTTGCTCCAGCTGCTGGAATGACCCCCTCAGCATTGTCAAACAAAGTGGTTTCCTGCTAATTCCTTTCAGGGCTTAGATGGATTTGGAATCAATCTTGCTGAGAAAGTCAGCCAGACAAAGAGGTAAAATCGTGACATGGTTAGTCATTTATATCTCACCCGAATCAGTGAGTAAGGTACTTTTTGTCAGTTCTTGCACTTCATACATAACTTTTATTCTACCATTTTTTGACAGAAGTTTGATTTTTGGGTAGCTCTTGCCTATGTCTTCCAAATCAATCCTCTGAATCCCTAACCCAAAGTTTAATATCATCCATTATTCAACACCTTCCATAAGGTTAACTTTAAAACTAGTAATCTCTCAGTAAAGCCATGCAATTAATGCTGAAATACCTCAAGTACAGAATAATACCAAATAGCACTCCCCATAGCCTTCCTCAGAGCATCCCAAAATACCAATAGCCTTCCCTCAAGCCTCTAGTTATCAAATATTCTTCAAGATTTAGTGGTAGATCCTGGCTCACCTAAGTGAGCATTTTGCATTTAAATGCAAAATATTTTTTCCTGCAAATTTAACAGTGGGCTCTACATCAGCTCGCGGTGCACCCATTCTCTGCCAGATTTGAATGACTAAAACATACCCCCAATGCTGCTTATTGCACTAAAGAGCTTTGCCCACTTTATTTTGTTCTATCATTTCCATCACTCTTTACTTTGCCATGTAAATTATGCAGTGTTTCCTGCCCCGTGGCACCCAGCCGGACCCGGCAGGAGGGGCGATGGGCAGCACCCACCACGGTGGTCCCAGCACCAACCACAGCCCCCACCCACGCCCCGCTCACCCCCGCTATGGAAATGGGATTTAACACACTGGAGTTTTCCTTTTCCTCGAGGTATGAGGCCACGTCCTGCCTTTGGACAAAGCTTTTGCTTTGGATGCATTTACAGTCTTCATAGTATATGTTTTATTTGAAAACACTGCATTTACTACACTATAAAGAGGTCATTATTGTTTAGCGGTGTTCAGCGCTGTTCTTCCTTCCCTCCCCTCTCTTTCCCAATGTCTTGCTAGAGTTACCCAGTATATACTAGGCTCACTTATTCCTTCTCGCACTAGATACAGCATAGTTATGTCTCTTCCCCCAAGCTCAGTGTCCTCAGAGGAGTATTTAGGTTAAGAGCAGTTTATTCCTGGCTGGAACTGCAGCAATTGCGCGCGGGTTCATAAGCCACGATTGTCCTTTGCTTCAGGCGGCTACTAAAAGCCAAGGTGATGTCTCAGATGGAGATGAAACCAGAGAGGTGCAGCAGTGGGGCATGAAGCATCCCTGCCACTGCAGCAGAGACGTTCCCCGCAGCCCAGAGCGGTGTTTGGGGCACAGCGGCAGCACAGGGGGTGAACGATCCTATTAACAGACAGAAACGTGTATGGAAAAGTGGCCAAAGGGCGCCATAAACTTATAGCCCTCTGCTCAGCTGCCCCTCAGCAAACATAGAAAAGAAACGCTTACATTATAGCTGAGGCTGCGGGAGCCGGCAGCCTTCACTGAGCAGCAGAAAGCAAGGTGAGGAGATGCTACGAACTCAGTCTCAGCTCTCTTATCTGCTTTTCAGGCAGCCACACCTGAGCGAGGTGCATTTCTCACCATAACTCCGTTTCTCACCATACCTCCATTTCTCACCATACCTCAGTTTCTCACCATACCTCTGTTTCTTACCATGTCTCCGTTTCTCACCATAACTCCATTTCTCGCCATACCTCAGTTTCTCACCATAACTCTGTTTCTCACCATGCTTCCGTTTCTCACCATAGCATAGCATAGCATAGCATAGCATACCATACCATACCATACCATACCACACCATACCTCCTGCCTGGGACAGGGGTGTTTCCTGGGGCATGTTTGCACAGGTACCAGCCTGGTTTTACCCTGGTCAAAGCTGTTTGGTAATTAAACAGCAAAGAAAACAAACATTTTTAGTACATTTAGTCCTACAAGAATTCTCTCCTTGAAGACCGAGTCTTTTCTTTGTGTTTTGTTCACTTTTTATGTAAGCTTTTTGCAAATAAATACATGAATACCTGTTCCTATTTCAGCTGTGAGGGAAATGAAGATTTTTCCTTGTAAGTAGAAGAGGATCCCTCTGACAAGTCTTTCTTCTGTGGCTCTGCCCTCACCAAACAGATGGCTCTGCAGCTGGCCAGGCATTACACAGTTATATAGTTAGTAAATATTGTTATTTAATATGGATCTTTGGGTGGGAAAAGTGAGCCAGGACTGAAAATATAGACCTGACTCATGGATACGGTGGAATAGAGGGACCAGAAGGGGTTTAGGGCAGTGAAATTAGACCTGCACCACCAGTGGCTTCAGAGTGAGTAATACCCGAAAGGAGAGGGTTAAAAATATATATGGCTTTCAGCTTTGTATGATAGCTCCAGGAAGGACTGGGTCACCTCTGTGGAGGGGCTTCAGCAATATGTCATAGCTAATGATGTCAGTGCTGAGAAAAAGGTGGCAGTTTAAGTGAGTATAATAGGGGTAAAACCTCTAACCTGCTGTGCAGCCTAAGTGCTCTTGTTAAACCAGCAGACAAAACAATTTCTGGGAGAGAAATTTCCTCCGGGCCCAGATCTGCCGGCGATTGCAGAGCTTCCCTGCTATTATCAACCTAAGAACAACGAAAACATTTGGGGCTAAGTGCCTGAATTAAGGAAATTAACAGAACGTTGTCAGTTTGAGGAGAGCTTAAGCGCTGCGGTATGAAGGACCAGCTACAATACGGTATGCGGAACAAAGCAGTGCACAGCAGTCACCATCCAGGGCTTATCCGACTCGAAAGCAAGCATCACAAATACTTATTTTAATAGTGGCTGCTGCCGGGCACGCCAGAAAAGTGCAACCGAGGCACGAAGGATGACCAGCAACCGCTCTGGAGATGCACAGCGTGGCTCCCCAAAGACTGCGTGTGCTTCCTCTGCGGAGAACAGTCCCACAGTGCAAATAAGATGTTTGGTGTTCTTTGCCGGGCTCAAGGACAGACTCCGTGGATGCTGTAAGACACTGGGAAAGGCGGGGACGGAGCGTAGGTCACTGCGGAGAAGCCCAAATTCTCTCTACCAAGATGACCGAGAGTTTTCAGCTGAGGGATGGGAAAGGGAGTCCATGCAGGACGCTGGATAGTCCATGTGGCACAGCTGTCTAATTTAGGTGATAAAAATCTACATTTTATCTGGATTCCTTTACAAATGGAGGAAGCACAGTTTATAGTGAGGTTTGCTCTGGTCCCGCTGTTTTTGTAATTTCATGGTAGGATTATCAGCAAGTGCTTGAAGAGATGAAGTTGCAGAAACTTCAGTGCTTTTAACCCCCATTTCTCTCACCAAAGGCACCACGCGCATGCTGTGTACGCCCAACTCAACGTATGCACTGCCTGACAGGGAATGTCTGAGAGAAATGCATTTGAATTGGTAAAGTATATGGTCCACCAGGGTTTCAGAAAGACTGGCAAATATTTTGTGGCCCAGCCAGACCTATTTTTAGTGGAGTGACCCCTTCTGATGGACAAGGCAGTGGGACAGGATGAAGCCTAAAATGCACAAAAGCAAAAGGTGTGTTTGAAGGGGAAATAGGAATTAAATATCTGAAAATTCATTTGACTGCAGGAAACTCGGTGCAGAGCTTCAGCCCGAACAGCTTCTCTAATTATTCCCAATGTTAATCACAGGGACGTGAATAAAAAAAGGTGCTGGTGAAAGGTAGTTGCCTTCTCAGGGTTGCTGACAGCCCAGCCTAGCGTGTCCTTTGCCCAGAACAGAGAGCGTTTTCCTCATTAGCTGAATTCTCTAAAATCTCCCTCTCCCCAGGTCTATTAGCAGCGGAGTTTGAGCACCGTGAAGATGAAGGCATGCGGTCCGTAGTGCAGTGTGACAGCAACAGCTCTCACACTCAGTACTCAGCAAGATGCCGTTCCATCAAAGCCCAACCTCCCCAGAAGTACACCAGCTCTGACAAAACCTTCTGTGGGAAGATTTCTCAAATAGGTGGGAAGGCTGCTGGGACAAGGTTCCAGGATAGCCAGGAGTTGAGCCACAAGGTTATGAGCAGCGATGGAATTTCTGCTCTACTTAAGTAGTGATCTCCTCTACCCCTGGAGAGTGTCCTCATCCCAAACTGCTGCTTGCTGTGGGCAGACCTACCCCAGGTTTTGATCATTTTGACCCTGGAAAAACACTGGTGAGAAAGGTTCAACCAGAACAGCAGTGGGTAATCTACCCAATCCAGAGCAGCAAATGAACCACTGATCTCATTAATTTGTGCCTCAAAAGAGCGCAGATGTGAGATGATAGCCCTGACTCCCAGACCAGCAGCTCCTCTGAGACAGACTACTTCAGCCCCTTCCATACTGGGATGGGAATGAATAAAATTACACCACTTTGGATAGCAGAGGAGTCTTGTTTTCCAGCCAGCCTTCCCCCATGGCACAAGTTTAATACAAGATTCCTCTCAGGCATCACTGTAGATAGGGTTTGGGGATCCTCATGCTTTGGTTTCAGCCATGGGAGGGCTTAATTCATTACCAAATATGAAACAGCTCTCATATTTTTTCTGAGGAATCTTATATATAAAATGGATCCAGTTGGTAATCGCATCAGGGTGTCCTGAAGAAAAGTGAGCGCTCAGTTTAGAAAAATTAGGTAGCATCTTTTTTATTTGTTTGGGCTGCCTCTGGTGGGAGCTGTGATCAGAGCCTGGAGAGGGTTATTGCATACCGGGGCCGCTGGGTCACTCCTGTTTGTATATGGCTAAGAAAAACAGTTATCTGGAAGCCAATTATATTAGTTCCCATATTATTATGTTGTGTAAAGAGCAAGGACATGGCACCGTTTCTCTCATCTTTCTGCTGTTTTCCATCTCTTTTAACAAGAGCATTACAGCAGATGCTGTCAAGAATTTTAATAAAACAAACTGCCTTTCTGACCGTCTTTATCCATTTCTTCTTTTCTTTATAGGCTGGAAACGTATTAGAGGGTCTAAGTGAGGGAAATCACTCTTCTCTCCCACTGCCTCCTCCCCGTCCCTCCCTCAGTTGTTCTCCTGAGCACTGTATGCTGTGGAGTTTTTCCTCTTGCAGGAGACCCAAAATACAAAGACTCCCCCAATAAAGCCCCACAGAATATATGTGGCTACCTGGGTACTTAGGCACAGTGACTGTCAGTCAATCCCCATCTCTCCTTCCTGCACTGAGCTTCAAAATGGCCTGAGATTATGGCACAGCCCATCCCCGGACCCCTTTGGGTGCTGTCAAGAGGGGGAAGATGAGCCCAGCTGCGGCAAGCAAGGTGGTACAGCTAGAGAACATCCTCAGCGGGGACAGAGCCATGCTCCACCGCTGTCCTGAAAACAGGCTGGCCAAATCGTAGCATCATCCCAAGGGATAATCATACAGGAGGTTTGTAATACTGAGTCTCTGAAGATTAATAAAAAAAAAAAAAAGAAAAAAAAAAAAGAAAGAAAAAAAAAGGCAAACCAGGAAATATGCCAATAACATGTAACCTGATTAAATGTTGCACAGCTGCTGCTAGCAATACAGAAGAGACATCATCTGTCTCCCGTCCTCAAACAGAGCATGGAGACTGCCGTACTCATGAAAATCCAATCGTGTACAAGTAGGAGAGTTATTCCTTTCTGTGCGTGCCAGTGATTCACTGTTTTGTTATTTTCCCTTTTCAGGTGACCTTCAAGGCAAGACTTATCCTGTTATCTTGTGGACCTTGCACACGTGCAAACCTCTGTCAGGCTTTAGAGGTGTTGGGAGCAAAGGCTTCTGCACCTTGGTGAGGAAGGAGGACAGTGGGCAGTGGGTCAGGCTGGAAGCTGCCCACTCGATGGGAAGAGCTCAGACAAGATCTCTTGGGTGGTTCTCCCATTGTGCCCCTCCCACAACCTCTGAAGTTGATCAAGTTGCCTGGGAACAAATCCTAGAAGATTTTAGTACCCAGCTATGCCAAAAAACTCCCATGGACAAGTGTCAGTACTCAGAGAGGGCAGTAACCACAGGCAAGAGGCTGGTACAGGGACACCCTCACTTTAGGCTTGGGTGGAGATGAGTTACCCGAGTTAACTCATCAGTGAAGTCACAGAGCTAGTGAGAGCTTAGTAAAACATTCCCTACTGAAAAAAACACCAAAAAAAAGTGGTTTTGTAAGGGAAATTGCTAAAAATGGATCGAGCTGTTAAGAGCCTTTAATTACTGCTTTGCCTGAGATGGGACAATTAACTTTATGGTCCCTGAGCAAGTGGGTGGAAACACCTTTTGTCCTCAAGAGTAAAAGCAGAAGGAAGTGCTCATCAGCAGCACCTGGTCCATCAGGCAGAGCTTTGGTGCTATGTTCAGGCAGGGAGCACACCAGGAGCTTCTCAAGGTGGAGGAGATGGAGCTGAGAGCAGAAAGGTATGGCAAAACTCAAGCTTTTCCTCTCTACCTCAGTCTGGAGAACCTAAACCTTTTGAAACTGATGTGTGCAAGTTCTTGTGTTTGGTTTTGTGGAAAAACGTCTTGCTTGCACTTTACTCTCTGCTGACCTGGTTTGTTTAGTAGCTTCCTAGAATTAAGGTAGGGTCTTCCATATATCTGGTGTTTTGTCTCACATGAGTTGTTCGTGGTTGTTTCCTCAGCAAGATGGAGAACTGTATGTCCTGATCTTTTTTGCCAGGGATTATTTTTATTTTCTGTGATTAAGCTACTTGATTGTCTTTTTAATGGTGTGGTGTTTTTTCTTGCGTGTTCTGCACTTGTAGAAAGACTTTGTGTAAATAAGAGAGAATTGCAGAAGTCTGCTAGTTCATGAACGGAAATAAGGTCGCCTACTCATCTAAATACCGGTGTGTTCCTACAAAGTAGGTTTTTTGGTGTCCCAGAGATGATAGCTTCCAGCACAGGTAGTGGTAATTGCAAAACTGTGCCTGAAGGTCTTTGTGCCTCCACTTCTCAAAACCAGATTGCCTCTTCCCTAGAAGAGTAGGCTATGGATTTGCCCATGTAGTACTGGTTATAATCAACTTTGAGTGCAGCCTTTGTTAAGAAGGAATAAACGACTTTTTGAGCCAGACTTTCTGCTGTTGGTCCTCTGTAGGAGCATCCCCCGTGGGCCTGCTCCTCCATGGCAGACCAGGAGGGCTCAGCTGCACCCAGGGGAGGGTGGGAGGCTGTGGATGAGTGGGGCAGAATTCAAATGGTTTTTGTGTCTCAGTGTCCCTGAGCAAGTCCCGCGCCAGGAAGGTGAGGAGCATCTAGCTGACCTCTGGGCAGGGTTAGTAGAAGACAATCTGTGGCAATCCTCTGGAATAAACTCAGCCATGATTCTAAACAAAAGGAATATCGTCTCGTAGTAACGTGCAATTAATACGGTTTCTGGGGGGAAAGGAAAATTTGAATGCCATTTTGAAGAGCTGATGTATTTTCGTATGCTCACAAGACAGAGACAAACATCCTTCTAATGAAAATTCTCTGTTCAAACACAAATAGTGCTTCATGCCCGCATAATGCAAACACACAACTTTGTGTTTCGAGTCCCCTTGGGGATGCTGGCACCTTGTTCTGTGATGGAAATATTTGCTTCAACTGCAAGAAATTAATTTTAGGGTAGCTTATTATGCACCACAAACCTTTTTAATAGTGATCATAAAGCTGGAAGAAAAGGAAGAGAGACGTGTCTCCTACCTGATTTAAGGCACTTAAGTTGTTATATATTATTTATAATTTTATCCTCAGCATGGAAGGTAACGCTTCTAATACATGGCGATCAGTTCCTCACCAGCGTTTGAAAAGTGGAGCTGCATACATTGGTGTGTTTTATTTTGCTTCTTTACACAATAAAATGTGATATACGGTAGTTGCTAACTTCATATAGGTACTGATTTGGGACTTTTTAGTGTCATAAAACCTCTGAAGCAGAGACTCATGGAATGTGAAACACTGACATAGTGCCTCTGGAGCACCAAAGCAAAAGCTGGCTGATGAAGATGGGTTATTTGCGGTGATGTGGTGCCTGGAATTACAAACACTGCAGGCTTAGTTGTGCGCGCACACACACCGCCCCACACACCAAAACTCCCTGAACTTGCAGAACTTTCCAAATGCTGGAGGTGGAAGGAGTAGTCTGGCAATTCCCCTCTCCTGGGGAGGGCAGGGGTGTTGTAAAATAAAAGGAGGGAAAGAGGAAATGCTACTTCAGAGAGGTAAATAGGCTGATTTTTAACTTGTAATATTGGTTGCAGTGTTGAGAAAAGGATGTCTAACTGTTGTTTAAATAGGCTGCAGAGTGTTTGCATCCTGTTTAATCATTCAGACACATAAGTGCTGCAGGAAATTCACCAGCTGTTGGAGGAGACCCTATATACATGCAACAACTGTCCAAATCAAAGTATTCACCCAAAAAGCACAATGGGAATATACAATTTAACATAAAGCGCCAGTCAAGCAGCTGCTTGCTTCTGGAACCACAGACTTCCAAAACTTTTCATAAAGTATTATATTTCCTTTAAAGCTGTATCATACAGTGTAAATAAATGACAACATCAAAACTAAAACTCTTGCAAATCTTTGGATGCAAAAGCCAAAGTTCAATATATGTTGTGATATTGGTTTGGGTTTTTGTTGTTGATTGGTTTTTTTTTGAATTGTTAAAATGAGCAACAGGGAAAACTTTCTTTTTAGGACTTACTTACATTTTCCTGAAGATTTATGTTTATTGCTTTAACACGTTCAGCTGGTAGAAATTAGATTAGGCTCTCATTACCCACTTCATCTTTTAATATGCTCTAGAAAGTCATATGAAAGTGCCAAAATTAGCATTGTCATCCTCTGTGTTGTCCGTTTTACTGCAGCACGGAGCTGTGATATACTCAAATAATATACCTGTGGTGTCTGTGCACAGTCTCCCGTTCTGTTTGTCTCAGCTCTCACACGCATACAAATTCATTACATACATTTTTCTCTTCCAAGAATGTACACATTTGGAGCATCAGCCATTTACAGACACAGAGCATAAATAAAGCAGTGAATTTTCTTCATTCTCTATCCCTTATGCTAATGAAAATTACTGAGGATGGAAAAAAACCCACCTCCCCCCCAGAAAATGCAGTTCCCCCAGCATTATTCACATTGCAGTAGACAGCACAATTCTGTACTTACAGATCTTAACAGTGAAATGTCTCAGGATCTCTACAATTTTCTGCAGAACTGTTTCAAGCTCTCAGCAAGCCACAGTGTTCATCGAGGCAGAACGGAGCCGTATGGAAGGTCTATGCAGCTGGGAGATAATGGAACTATTTTCCCAGCTGGGACTACAAGCCTTTTATCCACTGAGCATTGCGTGTCTCTTCTCTGGTATTAACTGTGAAATACACTGTTTTCCCGTCGTAGTGGTGCTGGGACCCGCACAATTAGTGCCTGAATCAGATAAACAGCTACTACAGTTTGTGCATATTCCTATCTGGGAATCTTGAACGTATAAAAATTAGCTCTGCGCTGATCATCCCTCAAGCAAGCTGAGAGAGCGAAAGCGCAGCTGTCGTGCCAGTAGCGTAAAAGATTAAATGTGCTCCTGCTATTCTTTTCGTACAAATATGAGCTCCTGTCAGGTAATCGGAAACCTCTCTTCTTGAAAACTGGGTCACTACTCGGTATTAGGTTCGGAACAGGACTGGAAATAATTTTGTTTAGTCCCGGGTCCCACAATCGCTTCCCTGAGCTCCATAAGATTAAGCTCACAGGATGCGCGTCCACACTCGGATTACATCCCAACGCCGACTCTCCTCTTGAAACATTTAACTACCCCTCCATATTTTACATAGTTAATTAAAAAAAAAAAAAAAAAGGAAAACTTGCTTGTCTAAAGCAGCACAGACATAAATCCTGTTTATATGTAAACTTCAAACTTTCTTAGATTTCCATTTTCCCTCTTGGGACAGCTTCAGCAGAGATCAAATGCAAAGCTGAGACGGGGGAATGCCTTTTCGTTAGTAAGCAAAAGTTATTTGTATTCACAGGGGATAGAAGGGGAAACAGCAGTTTTCAGAATGTTTCTGCCAAGAAAAGTGCAATCGTGTCCCCGGCACTGCTTCACAACGTTTTAATGTAATCTCGGTGTAAAGCCATTAGTTTGTAATGGGATTAATTGCATGCCTGTCTGAGCAATGGCAAGTGGAGAGGACGTGGAAGTCAGGTGGCAAAAACACACAGCGGCACGCGGTTGCCTTGAGTAGAACAAACAATAATTCAATCAACAAGAGAGGAATGCGCATCTTTTTTACTTTAAATTTTCCCCACTTATAAACTGGGAGCGCATTCGTGCATCCCCTTCGTTTCCAGCACAACCGCTGACTGTGGAGAACTTGCACCAGGGGTTTGGTGGCACCTCCTCAATGACCCTGCCTTGGCACTAAATGTTTTTGGGCTGCTTTCTGCCTCCCCCCTGATGCAGTTACACTGTGTTGAGGTCCAGTGGATCACTGCTGTGTGACTGAGTCTCCGTGCTCATTGTCAGCCCACGCAGAGGCGTTGCTGAGTGGCAATGATGAGGTTGCTCTTACTTGAGGTGGCTGTCAAGACACCCTTGAGGAAAGATGAAATAAAAGTAGAGAATCACAGAATGGTCAGGGTTGGAAAGGACCTCTGGAAATCATCTATTCCAACCCCCAAAGAGAAGGTGAAGATGTTGTCCCTTCTTAAAGTAGAGGAGAGGAGGCAGTTTCTGTCGTTCATTTGCAGAGGAGGATGGTTCATTGGACCTGATTTAAGAGATCTGGGTTCAACCCAGCCTCCATAGAGGACCTTGGAACTGCCTCAGTTGTCCTGGTCTGCTCTTCATTTGTAAAATGGGGACAGCAGGACTCTGGGAACTCATGGGATGTGCACAGAAGTGCTAGATATCCTATGCCAGCCCCATGGGGTCAGTATGGTGAGTGCTCCCCTCCCGTTTCAGAGCCCTGGTAGCCATCCTCCTGATTAACACAAACAATTTTATACTTCCATCGTGTGAGCATCTCCAATGAGCTTTACCGACAATTAATTAAGCCTTGCAGCACCTTTTAAAGCAGACAGGCATTATAATTAGCAGTTCTATTTTTAATTAGGAATAAAATTTGAAATGGAGTTTTAGGTATTTCCTCATTAAAATTTTCTTTTAAATAATGTCAGTGATTTTTCTAAGTTGTATTAAGAGTAAATAGACTAAAAAATTAGACTAAAATTAGACTAGAAAGGAGTTGCTTACAATAGATTAACCCAAGCTTCTCATCTCCAACTTTAAAAGTTTATTAAAAATCTAATCTTATCTATGCCAAAACAGATGATTTTGCTGATGCATTAGTTGTCTAACAAGACTGTCTGGGAACAGAACTTCTCAGTTGCTGAGGAAGTTAATGCTGTTAAAACTTTCCCATTTCCAACTGGGAATGGAAAAAACCATTTTAGAAAACTCCCTACTAAGGTTAGATTATTCATTTCAAGATTTCATGTTTTCATTCAGGAAAGACTAACACTTAAATGTCTGAAATTTGAACTTCCGAGCCTTTGAATTGTCTCTTTATTAAAACTCATGAAGTTTTGATTTAGATTTTCTGAACCATATTATACCCTATTAAAGATTATTCTTATATCTTTTACAAATGATGCAGAAAGTGATGGTAAAATTGAATACCAAAACAGTCCGTTCTTAAAGGTCAACATACAGCATTTAAATGTTACCAAAATGTTGTGGGTTTGCCCAATTTTCTTTCAAAACAAAATTTCATTGATGTTCTCTGTCAAATGTTTCACTTTTGAATAATTGCCATATTCTGGCAGAAAAAGCTGTCTAACAGTGCTTTGTTTTCTTTAACAAAAAAACCCAACAAACCGCTGATCAAAAAAAGCGTACTCAACGTACGTAACCTCATTGTGTTTCCAGCAGTCAGTAGTCCCTTAAACAAACCTTTCCAACCATTAAGCCTTCTTGCTACCCCTGTTTGGGTTTTGACAGTGTCAGAGCAGGGGCAATTGCTGCTGTGTTGTAGAGCAATCTGGGGTGAGACCTGAGCAACCTCAGCAGTTGAGGATGGGGCTCCGGTCACCTCAAAACTTGGCTCTGTCTGATAAAGTAGAAGAAGTTTTCCTGGATCAGAATGAACTGCACAAAGTCCTTGCGTACGTTTCAGGACACTATTGTAGGCTAAAAATAACTCGGAGATAGGATCTGGTCTATGCAGGAGACGGCAGATAGAATCTGGAGCGTAAGCTGGGAGACAGAAGTGAATTAGCAGGAGTTGGGCCAAGGTGTTTCTTGCAAAATGTCTGCTGAGGAAAGGTCTGGAAGACACTTTCTCCTCTGTTTCCTCTGTAAAAATTGGAGATGCCTTCAAATGATACATGTGGTTTTTTGTAAGAGCTGTCACGGTGCCTTCAAAAGGAGATAGAGCTTTCCAGCTTACTGCTGACTTCTTGTGGCTGTGTCAGTTTTTCTATCTCTCCTTTAGACAGAGTAGATAAATCCAAGATGTCTTTAGCAACATTACAAAGTGAATTAGATCAAGGACTAATACGATCTAGATTCTTTCCGCTGTGCTCAAACAGCAACTTGTCCTTGAGCTAGTCCCTACGATCAGAAAGACAAAACTTAAGGCCAAAGATAAAACTGCTTTGAACAAAGGAATGGGATTGCATCCTGGGAGGTGCTGTGTTCGGGCAGTGCACCTACTGCTTGGAAACTCACCTTTTGAGCAACCCAAATTGCTATTTGGCATTTATGCTGTGCATGCGATTTTGATTACTCTAAAATCTTCGATCATCTTCATGAATCCATAGGCACTGCTCAACTAAGATTGAAAGCGAATTTTGCAGAGCTCATCCAGTAATCGTTCCAGAGGCCAAACCCCTAAGCCTGAGCTACGACCTGAACAGGTTTGGACACAAGAAGTAGCTCTACTATGGGTATCCTGTATGATGTTGGAGAAAGTCCCTACCTAAAGATACTGCTCACTGCTTTTGTAAAACTTCACAGCATTTCTGCGTACTGCCGGCAGGTAATTACTTTTCATATTATCGGCTTAGTTTCCACTCAGTCCCGTTAGACATATTCTAAAATAAATTGCAACACATGGTAATTGCAAACTAAATGCTAGATGACTGCAACTGAGCAATTTTTATTTTTTTTTTTTAAGTAAGCTATGTAATTTCAAATTCATGCAGTTATACCACTTTTGTCTTGTGATATTTCTGAAGGTCTTGTCTGAGACAGACGTTGGAAAACAGGGACAATGGAAACCTGAGAGCAAAAGTTCCTAATCATTCACTTGTATTATAATAAAAATTAAAATGTACTATGAAGTTAATTGAGCTACTGGACAAGCTGGACAGTTGAACAGTGCCCAGTGCAGGCATTGGTGAGTGATCTGATCTTGCATAAAAGAGGCCTTGAAATCACACAAAAAATGGATTATTGTGCCCCAAACTCCCCAAAAAGTCTTCTGCTGGAGTTGTGCTGTTTCCCTCCAGCACAGTAACAACGAAGAAAACCCAAACAAAACAAAACCACCCAAATAAAACAAAACCACCCAAATTTTTGATGACGTATTGGGCAAAAGATTATTATTAGGAAGGGAGGTGATACAGTCACTCCAGCAATGAAGTGCACACGTTGGTGGAGAGCAATAATTAAAATTGGTGCCTTACTACTGCTTCCATACATCATGACTTGATTTAGCCACCCAATGAGATCAGTCGTTTTTACAGTGTGGTGCAATTTACTCAATGGGAAACATCTTTAGATGTCTGATCAGCTCATAGACCTGGAGTGAAGAGAAGCCTCACATCTCAAACAAATACTAATATACATGCGATTAACATGGAGTTATTTCTGCAGTCTTCCAGAAAGAGGAAAGGAATTTGCTATAGGAGCAGTGTTCACTTCTTTGGTGTGTTTTTGTTTAAAGAGGTTTTTTAATATTTTTAAATCTGTATTATGCTCTTACTGTGCAAGCGGTGAGAGCACAAAGTCTCAATAGTATGTCTTCTCTCTGTGTTTTAGCACTGCGAGTCATGCAGAAAAACTAATGTAATCTATAGGAAATATACCTTAATTTAGGACAGCTATTTCTTCTGTAGTTTTTGTAGATGCTGTTTTCCTTTGGGGGGGGAGCAAACTAAAAGAAAAGGGATCTGCAGGTTTAACATAATCTGTTTGAACAAGGCGTACATTTAGCTGTCTTTCTGCTGAATGTTAAAAGGCACAATTAAAAGTATTGAGCTTATTGGTCTTTTTCACGCTAGATACATTGAAGAATCAGAACTGGACTACTTCAGCCCTTGTTTGTATTCCACAAAACTCTTTCCTCTGTCTGAACTTCAGTCTCTGTCTCCTTCATCTCGTTTGTTTAGGTCTCCATTTTATAGTGACTGCTCAGAGTTATGGACAACCCCATTCATAGACTCTGTGCTTGGTAATGCTTTGATAACGCAGGGGGTAATTAGTTTCCAGCTACACATCCACACAAGCCCTCATGCACACACAGACACAAACAGAGCAGCAAACAAGCCCTCTGAACTCCGAGACTCTAGCCCACTCCAAGAGGATGAGAGAGGGAGAGAAACAGTTCAGCGATACCCTTCGTCCTCATGTTAAAGCACCACATTGATCTCCATCTCTAGAATAAATGTGAAGGTTCGGTGGGTGTTAATCCTTGCAAAATGTGCTGCTTATTAATGATCGCTCCAGCAAAGGTGACCTCTGGAGCCATGAATAATGCTCTGAGTAGAGCCTAAATGGTTCCTCTGCTTTCATTTGATTTACGCTATTCTCTGATGCCGTTTCACTTTTGCTCCGTGGCGATGGGTTTGAAAACTTTCTGTCCTCTACAGACACCTGGTTCTGACCAGGGGTGGGAAATGCTCGGATCAATACCTGTAAGCTTATCTATAATGGAACTGGAAGCTTTTTAACCCCGGGACTGAAATGTCAGGCCTGCTTGGAGATAATTGGACAAGGAAACTTTAAAAGTATAAGCAAACCTAAATACGAAGGCTTTTATTAAATTATTTTTGAGACGGCTGGTAGTGTTATTGAATGTGGTTTTTGTTTTTAAAGAAGAGCCAAGTGCAACCACTGTTGCCTTAGCTATCAAGACAATTACAGTATTCTTAGTGATACTTTTTAATGCCCTCAGAAGGCCTTTGTGGCTGACGCTAGCACCATTTTCTATTCATAGCAATTCAGGGAGCTTATTTATCTTTTTGCTTTCTTCAGGGTTTTGTGTGGGGTGTGGTTTGGGGTTGTTTTTTTGTTTGTTTGTGTGTGTTTTGGTTTTGTTTTGTTGGTTTTTTTTTTTAAAAAAAAGAAAACAGCCACCTGAGAAAACACCAGTTTGTGTGTTTCCAGATTTTTAGGGTTGTATTTGTGGTTGTAGCTTCCTGGATGTGAAGTATCAGATAAGTGGGTCACTTTTCACATTGATTTTCCTTAAGGGAGAGAAAACTAGAAGAATGGAGTCCGGGAATTACAATGAACTTTCATTACTACACCTCACAATTCTGCTAAATGGTCAGTAGATCAATGTCCACCGCCTGTGCTATGTGGAGGAGAAGACTACAAAGACATCATTGGCTATAAGTATAGGGTACTAGATGTCACATAATGGGTATCAGCTGGAAGTAGTCATTCAGGTGTGAGAGAGAGAGCTTGGAAAACTAGACTGAAATAGAATAATTCACAAACCCTCTCAATTTACAGAACTTAGTGTAGCTACACACTAAGTTGCTCCTTTCAAGCATGGCTTTCTTTTATCTCACACTTGTCACGCTGTTCAGAGGTCACGTTTTGCAAAAGTGCTTGCAGATGTTACCTATTCCCTCCCACAGACTCAGCTCTTTGGACTGTCATTCTGGTGCAAGCAGAAAGCCATCTCCTGGTGGCACCGCCACTCTTTGTGACCCATGTTTCCCATCATTTTCATGAAGTTGCTGCAGCTTCTATAACACCAGCTCATACCAATTGCTTTCGACGCATCTATTTTGCCTTGTGTGCTCGTGCTTCTACAAATCCCCAGTGACGCTGGCATCATTACTTTATTTTTGTAGTGAACACATAGTTTTTCCCAGATCCTTGGGAAAACGAAATGTCCGTAGGTAACACTCCACGCTCTTCAATGGAGTCTTATAAAAAACACTTTTGGTGCTTCTAGTAGACCTTCTTAACTTTTCTTCATCATACATTTTGCATTTCTTATATTACATGTCATTATCACAATGTTCGTAAGAAATTTCTGTTCTAATATGGAACACTACTCCTTGAATTAACGGTGGGGGGAAGGATGTACAATTCCTGCCAACCTGCAGTAGGACACCCTGCTCCATTTCTTCCTCAGCTGTTCTTCTGCAATCCTACTCCACTTCTGCTTCCGATCCATGGGCATTTCCTACCTACATTGATTACGCACTTTTGCCAGCTATTCTTCCCGGTCTTCTGTTTTGTACCAATCTTATATTTGAAAACAAACACCTCTTTCTGGGGGGCTGCAGGCAGCTGGGAGAAGGAAGCTGTTTCTGACACCATTTGGCCTTCAATTTTTCTGCTTTTTGGTAAAATTGCCATTCCAGTGCACAGTACTACTATAATTTAGTCCATGAGCAATGCTGTCAGCCATGTCTACCTAACGAGATACCTAGCTGTGCATTCTCCATCCGAACGCTAATGGCCCCCTCTCTATATTAAAATTAACAAATGCAAAAAAGGTGTGAAAAAATGTGTCTGCAGAAGCTGAGAAGTCTTGGCTGTGCAGTGTTTCTGCTGACTTCATACGGACTCAGATCAAGTCTATAATTCTTAAACTTTCCACGTCTCCTGAGAAAAATCAAGTGTTGCTCTATAAGATGAGAATTACCTTTAAATAACTTGAAAATCCCTGATTTTATCTTGTTTTTTAATTATATGTGTATGTTGGGGGATGACTAATGCTTAGAGTGAAAGAAAATTAATCTCAAAAGTGCCAATATTAAAGCCAGTGAAAACAGTAAATTATTTTAAACCTTGGCACTTATGTTTATACTTGAATATCTAAATAGTAAGGGCTTAATATCCATACAGAACAACCCACAGCTGTGCTGGAGAAGGTCTGCCCCTGAGCTGCAATCTCAGATCCTCTCTAAGACCCTCAATCTCCTTCTTTCAAACCAAAGGGGTCTGACCAGCCCATTTACTGTAAATAAGCATGAAAAAGAGAGAAAGTGCTCAGAAACGCACTGTGGTAGGAGTGGCACTCCTCGAATCCTCTTCCATGCCAGGGGCACTGATGGGTTTCAGGGGCTTTAAGCAGAGGATGGTGCTGTGACAACTGGGAAGCCTGTGCATGCACAGGTGGGCACAAAATGAAAAGTGCTTCTTTTTACAATAACTCCAGTGGGTTTCTTATTCAAGTTCTGCAGTAAAATGTACCTACGATACCCTCTTATTTTTAAGACAGTAGTATTATGGAATTATTACTTTTGTAATTCTCTAGCTTGCTTAAATACCTTGAGTGTAACAAGGTGGGCAGTGGGGGAAAGACCGTATGTTGGGTTGGATGTAAGTACGTGTGCCTGTAGCAGCCCTGTGTAGAACTGGTTTCGGAGAAAGCTTTCAACTCTTGCCAGTCTTGAAACCCGAGCAGACCTGTCACTTTGTGACCTGATGAATGCAACCCACACTTTGCCTGTCCCTCACAAGTTCCAGCAGTCAAGCCCTTATCCTAGAGATAGAAAACAAAATTGCATAGGAGTCTTCTGTGTTACTTTTGATGCCAGTGTGTCCTACCTGTTGATGATCCCAGTTCAGTTGGCCAGACATATCCAGCATGTCGCTTCCCATGTGTTTCTGTATTTGCTTTACTATAGGTTAAAAAAGAAACCACCACCCCAAAAAAAACCTAAAACAAACCAAACAAAAAACCTCAACAATAATAATATTATTAATTTGCATTAGGAATCTGAAGGATGGTACTGATGCTTCGATTTCCACAATTTACAGAGTAAAGTTTGCTGAAGAAGTGAAAATGATCTGTAATGGTATGCATGAGTTGCAGCAAGGAAGGATCCATCACCAGCAAGATATTCATCCAAGCATCTGCTTACCTGCTCTCCATCTGGAGCGCAAGTGCAAGGAAGCAGATAATTGTTGAATATGGAGACACAGGCTGGAGAATGTTAAAATGAAACAAACAGGGAAAATAATGTAGATTCACTTGACTAGGTAAATGACTTACTATTATAGTTAATACTAAGGTATTAGGAGTTGAAATATGTATATGCTGCATCATAATCACAGTTTCCACAGAAACAGAGGCAGATAAAAAGTGGATTAAAGCCAGAAAGTTTTTTCACTTTTTCTACATCATTTTTGGATTTTTTAAAAACTTTAGTCGCCCTTCTCAGCATATTTCAGCACTGGAAGAAAATGCTGGGTGTAAGCTTTAAAATGTATCCGTCTTCATCTAAAAGAAGAAAAGAAACTTCTTTTTAAAAAGATGTATATTGTGGCAGTACATATAAACCACAGCCAGATTAGACTGCACTGTGTTTACTGTCAGAAAAAATATACCCAAAAGCCTTCAAGTACTATTGCTTCTCACACTCCCTCCTTATTACTCTGCTTCCTTCATTTTAAGCTCGGCATTGATGTCAGCTGTATTAGATCACTGTAAAGGAATAATTTAACCAGCTCTATATGTGTTTATCCAGCCAGCCAGTTTCCACGGGGCTCACCAGGGCAATGTTTGAGCATCTCTGACTTTAACACCATTTGATCTAATTGGAAACATAAACAGTAGAGAGTCCGTGGTATAACGCTTGGTGTTATATTAGGTAACAAGTATATAAAATCCACTTATTAAAAACGAATACGTGAGAATAGTGGATGGGATTTTATAGATCTGGTTTTACTGCAGAAAACGTAGTTATTTGGGGACCTCAAGAGCTGTAAACCTGTCCCTAGGTTTTTACAGTGCTGAGTAAGCTGATATGAATTAACACAACATTTTTCTGCATTCCTCTTTGGATTATGTTTGAAGACATTTTTCATTTGTATTATTATTATTTTTTTAATTTCAAATGGCAAACAGAAAATATTCCTTTTTCTAGTTGCAGATAAAATTAATGAGAGGAATATAATATTCAGACAGGGATCGTCTGTATGAAGTACTTGCTTGATGCTTTGTATAGAAATATCCTCGTGTTTTGACACACTGGTTTCTTGTTTTCTGACAGTGGTATAATTTGCTTTAAGAATTGTTTCAGTCATTTCCCAAATATTTCTTATGCAGCATTGGATAGAAATAATTGAATTTTGTAAAGTTATACCAACCTTCCTTATGAAGCAAAAGAGATCTCTTTATGTAATCCCATCAACTTCCCCCTCAAAGATCAGCTTAATTAAAACTACACTCTCTTAAAACAGACCATCGCTTATGTTTATAATGAAGCTGTGCAGGATAGTTTTTGTATCATACATGATAATTTCTTATTGCTGTTGCCTTCTAGAATTGTAACAAGAGGCACTGTAATCAAGGCTCAGTCTGGCTTTCCATTTTAAACCCCTAATATATTTCAGGGGTGCATATAAGCCTACAAGGATAAACCTTGCAAAGGCGACAGTTTAGTGAAAGACAAATCTCAGCTCAGGAAGGGGTTTATTCACTCAGAGTCTTCCCAAAATGGTAGGGGAATCCTATAGGAAGTTTGCTATGGACGTCAACCAGCACCATGTTTGTTCTCCTGTTTCGAGATGTCTACGGACGCAGCAGGGCTCATATAAATAGGTGACAAACATTACAAAGAGCATTATACAGCGAGACGTATTTACTTTATTGGGCTCAGATGCTCTCATTTTTTTAGAAAGATATTGAACCATCTCGCTTTCATGGACTCCTTAAAATGACAGTATTTAGCCCATTCTCAAAATATGCTCTTGTTGAAGCGGTTCCCAGCAGTTTAACACCCCATCGCTCCTCCCATGCCATAGCCATTTGTGTAAATCTTTGTACGGATAGTCCTTTCCACTATCCAAATCTTTATGCATCTTTCAACTGTGCAATGGATTTTATCAGACTATTAAAAATAAATTATGCAGGCTTCGTGCCACACAATCAAATCTCTGCTTGTTAAGCATTTAGCGGCAGTGATCAACCCCCCTAAATGTCAGAAAGGTTAGAGCCTGGCTCTGCTGCCTGTATGAAATAAAGGCTCCTCCTGTGGGCAACGGTGCGTTTGCACATACAGAACTGTTTTGCATAAAGCAATCAGGTGAAACGTTCACACAGAAATTGTGGCGCTTCTTCCACAAAACTGCAGTTGCAGCTATCGGGCAAAAGGTGTGAGGAAATGAGGGGGGTTTGGTCCTTTTATAGGACATTTTCTATTCCTGTGCTCGATTCCAGACCCCTCCTTTGGTTCCCACCTTGAGCAGCGAAATCCAGAGAGATTCGTGTCCTTTAATGGTTTCCTTTCAGTCTGTGTCACTGCGATTCTAAAAGGTTGTTCTCCAGATTTCTATGTGACTTCATGAAATTTTACACGTTGAGAGAGTCGTGCTGTACTAAAATAACATTTCAACTTCAGCATGAAATGACACCCACTCCTAAACCCAACAATGTTGATTTAACATACCAGTGCAACTAATTCTTGACCAAATCTCTCAGCTCCTCAGTCTACTTCTATCAGAAAAGACAAAAATGATTTTACCAAGATCGCTTTCCTCATAGAAATCTATATATTATGTTTAGTTGTATCCATCCCCTTAATGCCATTTGTTTCAACTTGCTTACGGCAACTGTTGCATCATTTTTTCTCATCTTGGTGCATAAACTGTATTGAAAACGCAAACATCTCAAATTAACTTCCTAGTAGCTCACTTTAATTTTGCCTTGTGCTGTGAGAGGGCTGATAACCTAAATCAGTCTGATTACTATTTCAGCTAGTAAACAGCATATATTATCCTCTACATATTGCTGTTAATAGCTTGTGCATAATCCTCGAGGCTATGTGTATTCTTCTAATAATTAATTTATTAATACTACACTTGATGAAGCAATGGGAGATGTCTAAAGGTACCAGAAAGAGGTAGAACAAGAGAGGGAACGGTACAGCCCGCGTACCAAAATCCCTCATTAAGAGCATATCAGACTCCTATAATTGAACTCAGGGGGAAATGATGGCTCAGGCTATCATTGGGTAAATTTTCTTGCTTAAACTTTTGATCTTTATTTGCACTTTCTGATGTCTTGTGAAGAACGGAATTAAGAAGCACAGGGGTAAAATTATCTCAGGAAAGAGAGTGTGGTTATTGGGACGTTTCACAAGCAAATTGGTGTTTAAATGGAGAGACAAGTACCGTGGTTTCGGGCACGGTATGGGAAGGGCAGAGAAGTGTTAGTAATAGTAGTGGTAGTTGCACATGAGAAACAAAGCGTTCCAAAGATGCAGATGAGAAAAGCCCTTGGAGGTGACAACTGTCCAATGCTGCAATAGGGAACTCGTGCAATCCCCACCAGCGACTCCCTCATGCAGCTTCTCGTGTTCCGCCTTGCTCCAGCAATACCTCTGTAAGTCACTGGCAAAGGATATGCCAGATCCCCTTACAGAGACTTGTGTGCATAAAAGATAAACCATCTATTATTACCACCAGTAATGGATTTACTCCTTTATCTCTAGTAATAAATGTCTATAATTTGGATCTGTGGTTGAAACCTTGTTCTGGAAAAGGTCAGTGTTGTGGAGGTCATTACTGTCACAGCAAAGGGAGCCCTGGCACAGAGCCTTTAGCTAATGAGTGTATCCTCTCTTGCCTTGAGGAATACAAGGGAATTGCCACAGATTCGCACCAAAGCAGCGATCCCTTTTGTTTGCTGGAAGCGGAGTGTCTCTCGGCTACTCAAACTTCCTCTGACATGAGTAGAAAATTAGAAGCAAAGAGCTGAAAGTGGAATTAAATCTATTATTCTCAACGCTGCTGAGGACAGAAATGACATTGCTGCTGTTTAGTGTTGGGGAGAAAAAAAGACAAAGTTAAAAACCCAGTTTGACTGACAGTAATGATGGGCTACGGAGCAATTAGCTGCTTGCGAGAACTGGTAATACTGGTGTAGAAGATGTTAGGCTATTCACTACAACCTGGAATATGAATTGACAGAAGGAGGGAGGAAATGTGTGTCTATTATCGCTATGTTTACAGAATTAGATTCATTATCTTCTACCGGTTTCTGAGGAACCAGTCTGTTTAAACATCAGACCTGTGTCCAGGTCAGCGATTAGCACCAGGCAGGACTAAAGACTGTAAAGCATCCCATTAAGGATGCGCCATAGAGTCTTTTGTGAGTACAGTGTGCGACAGATCTGCAGCTGCAGCTAAACAAAGAGGACGTTAACATGCGGAGTCACATTGTTCATGAAGTGCTTGTCATGAATAGGTTTTATCATTCTCAATCCCACAGGAAAAAAAAGCCCCCAAATGTGTCTATTGACGCTGGTGTGAAAAGCGTGTTGTTTGAAATCAAATTCATCTGGCTTGATTTCCAACCAGCTGAGTTATGTCTGCCACAGCACTTGACAAGGATGGCTTTTCCCCTTTCATGAGCTCCAGATCTCAGGTTGTCAGGAGCTGGCCTTGTCCCCAGAAAAAAAAAAAAGACCACTCTTGAGGTATGTTGCTTTGGGTCCAGCTGTCTGTGGGCTTTGTGGAGTAATCCGGCTGAAGGACATCAAACGCATCGGGAACCTAGCAGTGCTTGCTCTCTTCTACCATGAGCACCAGAGGGATGCTGGGTGAACGGCGATGGTTGTTAGCCGTGATGAAAAACCCCTCGGTGTCCAGGTCTGATGGCCTTGGGGACCATCCTGCTGATGGAGAGCTGCCAGCTGTGCCATTTGCACGCTGGTGACTTCTTGAGAAAATGAAACAAGACTGCCAGAGGGTCCCCAGATGCCCAGGACTTGATCTTACTTATGTCACTGACAAGTCTGATGAATCAAGAGGTTTCAAGGTCAAAATACTGAATAAAAATCCTAAGTATATGACTCACATGCTGTGGAGGTTTTTCAAATCTCGGACCAATGCCTTTCGGGATCACTGATAATGCTGTGGTCTTACAGAGGTCAAGACTACCTGTGAAATGTTGATTAATAAGTTGATTAGTTGGCTGATTAGACGTGAGGTTTAGATGTGGATTATATTTAAGTATCAGCAGTAGTTAAGAGAAATTTATAGCACATACTAAGTATCTCAGTCATAGTATCTAATGATATTTCAGTAATAAAACCTTCCTTTCAGGTGATAGTCCTCACCATTATAACAAAAGTTTAATCAAAGGATTAAAGACTCTTTCTTTTTGGTTTACAGTCTTCAATTCTTTTTCCCTCTGGAAACCTTAAAAAGAACTGCAAGAAATATAAATCTTAGGAAAGGAAATTAAGCTCCAGTTTTAATTCCAATAAAATTACTGAGAGCATTCCACAGACTTTATACATGAGCGTATCAAAACACCTTGTAAGCGTATTTATCTTCATAACATGCCTGTGAAATAGGGATCTGCTGCAGTCTCAATTTTACAGCAGAAACGTGGCCTGCAGAGTAGGCAGAGGCTGGTTTTACAGAAGGACGCTGACATGCCCCTTCTCTGCCCAGAACTGTTACACTTCCCACCTCCACCAGACCCTGAAATCACCTAAACTCCATGGGTAGCTCAGAGTTTAGCGGTAAAATTTTCCTATGCCTACAGGTCTGCTTATATCTCTCCAAAATGAAGACTTAATCAGGGTGCAGGTGACAGTTGTCCATCTGCCTGTCCTGCCTGCGTGTTTGAACAAACCACACAAAACAAGAAGCAGCAATTAGGAGCAATTAAAGCTGTTCTTTAATAATGTTCAGAGGAACTAAGCTGTGTTCCTTCTCATACAAACCTTATGACAGCTACCTGAAAGTAGTGCACCATGGCGCTAGGTGGGCATCTGGAAATCCTGGGCAAAAGTAGAATAACGCAAGTTCTGAAAAACGGGTTGTTTCCTGATTGCTGGACACGCAATAGCTGTACCATGACATCTGCCAAGCTTGTAGGAGAGATCCATGGGAGAAGGAAAACATAAATTTGAATTATCTGCAAAATGGCTTGTTCCTTAATCTCTGAGCTGTCCTTCCTTTCCAATCAGACCCGAAGTGCGCTTTGAACTCAAGCATCCTCAACCAGAACCACAGCCCTGGAGGAGACCACTTACAAAGTCAGGGGCTGTACCGCCTGGGGAAGGATCCTGGGTCCAGGTCTTTAGCAGGCTTTATTATTCTCAAAAAGACATGGGCAAAATGTAACCAGGCAGTGAACCACCAACGTTCAACCACCCGTTGAACGCTTTCCCATAGTGGTTTGGGAGATCTACAATCACAATGTGCAATTCATATATCTGCTGTGAGCCTGGTGATTATTTCCTCCTACATAAAGACTAGGAGCTGCTTAAAATACTTGATGAATATTGAACAAAATACAGAGTGAAAGTTATAAGAGGTTACCAGTAAACAAATTCCTATAGACATTCAAGAGCTGATTTAGGTACAATCTGGTTTTTACTCTAGCTAAGCATCATTTCCCTCTCAATAATGTTAAATAATGTATATGCACATCAAAATGTCTATTGCAATGTGGAATAACCATCTTGTTAGTGTAAATGGTGCACAGTGCTGATTTTTGAGGACCCTGGTAGACGAAAATCCATTTCAGTTCTTTTACTGCAGATCTAAATTTCCCTTTTTATTGTTGCAGTATCATATAACTTTGTCACTTACAACTAAGTGCTATGGTACACAATAGCAGATGCACTCTTCTGTACCTGAAATTATAAATGCCACCTATAGTTGGGTGAGTTTTTTATTTTATTTCTGCTACAGGTCTTTTTCTACATACATAATGCATGGCTTCAAATACAGTTACTGAAAATTTTTGCAATAGCATTTAATCCCCTCTATATCTTAAAGGAGATGTTTGATCTTTCAAAGGATTTGTTTCTTGGACAACTACAGCAGTATTTAATTATTTCTGTTTAAAATCAAGCAAACTTCATAGATAACATTTTTTTGTTAACCTCAGTGGATTGGCTTTTAATAGCACAAAAGAAGCGTGATTCACGATAAGACACTCAAATTCTTCTATTTTAATCATTTTCTGACCTGTTTGTCTTCTGTAATCTTTGGTAAACTGCACAAAAACTGTTCCCTCAGTTTCTTCTTCTGTAATATAGTAAAAAATACTTTCTACCCAGATTACAGTGATTTTGATCCATGTCCTCCCGGGTATCTATGTTTCTGATTGCTGCTTATGTCAGTAGTAACAAGAAATATTTAAATGTTTGAAGTTCCAACCTGGTTTGTGCTAGATTACAGGCAATACATTACACAGACCACAGTTTACCCATCACTTACTGTGTGCAATGATAATTTTAAAATATTCAAATTCATCAACCAGTTTATGCATGAATTAGGCGTGAAAATATGCTGATTTCTGCTGTCACAATTGAATGCCCACCTTGGAAAACTAGGAGTTCATTGATTCCTTCCAGTGAAAGCCCAGCTCTGTTGACACTGTAGGCAAAGTTTCTTCCTGTGTATATTTAGGTTGAAATTGTTTCTTTGCGGTGGGGAAAAAAAAACCTCCTCAATTATTGGTGTTATTGTGATTCCACAACTATCAATAATTTTAAAAATCTCGCCTCCTGCCTTTTAAAATAAGTAATAAATACCAATGTAGTGATCATAGATGCCATTACCAGTTTAAGTGCATGTGGGAACAAAGCCAGAATAATGTGACTTGGGATTGATTCATTATAATCTTTTCTTTGTAAAAATGTTTGATTCATTCTTATAACATTCCTAGTAATTAGAATATAAACAGGTACGATCCATTCCAAAGATCCAGTTTTTGAGGACCTCAAAAGCAGCTTCTTTCTCCCTGCTTACTCATTTCTTTTCAATAAACCTTCCAAAAAAAAAAAAAAGTATTCAAAGAGACCAAAAAATCATTAGTATTTTATTTCAAACAAGAAAAGAAAACAAAACCAGGCTGAAAGCGTGGATTTCTTTCTGGTTTCATATTTCCTTTGTTTTGCTTTAGTTCTTTAAATGCACCCTTTCCTAGCGTGGGGGGGGAAATCTATATTGTCCAATTGTCTTTCCATTAAAATCCGCAACAAACTCCTACAGCTTTCTAGAGGAGCGAGATCAAGGTAGGAATATTTGTTCGTGTATTGATCACTCCTGCAGGATATCATGCCTTTTCGCGGGGTTGATAATCTACCATCGCTTTCTGATCTGGAGATTTCTACTCCCTGAGCGTTGTATGGCAGGAGGAGATTGCTGCTTTTTGTCTATGTAATTGCTTTGAAGATTTAGGTCTAGATTTTAATCTCAGAAGGGCAATATATCTCAGGGAATCTAAGAAGAAGAAGAAGAAGAAAATGTCGCTAATGGGTATGCAGGCAGCCTTGCAGCAGCCGTTCCCATGTAACAGAGAATGCACAGCACGTACCTGAGATTAGGATCTCGCAGTCACAAAATTTAGAGGGAAAACCCTGCAGCAAGCTCTTACTAATTTCACCGCCATTGGTTATAATTTCCCACGTAATAATCCCAATAATTCTTTCGATACTCTTTACTTGGTGATCTGTAAGCCCGTTCACATCTAAGCCCAGGTTTTACACCTGAAAGAACATACACCTTTCTTCCTCCCCCCAAAAACTGCAAAATTATTATCCTTTTCTTAAACAGCAACATGTGAATCACAGAGCCCGTATCTGATGTTTTAATCCCAGCATTAGTTTTTTTTTTCCCTATTTACTTAGATTTAGTCATGGTCAGAAGTCAACATTGCTTGGCCCTGAGTACACCAGTGAGAGCATGTCCTACTATGTCTATCTACTGGGAATGTAGGTACAGTCCGTACATACAGCCTCACTCATAGCAATTTATTTTACAAGGTATCCCACTCCCAGTTACAATGACTGGTTAGTAATTTACATACAGTTATAATATCTGCTGTGTCATTCTCTTCAGTCACTGCGCTTGCGCAGGGGAAGGGTCTTCACCTGGGCATGGCTCTTCTTGACCTGTGGGTGTGTTTTTTAGTATTACAATGAAGGCAGTTCACTTCAGGATACCCTAAAAGTAAGTTCTGTTGCCAAGTTGGCCACCTGGATATTTATCTTGCCAGGTTGTCAAAAAACTCATCCTATACACAATCAATGTTAAGGTCTAGAGAATAGGGACTTCAGACACAGCATCATGTTCATTACGAGTTAATTAAGGCTAGAGGGACTTCAAACAACACTTAGTTAACTAAGGTTAACATTAATAATACTAACATAAGCTAACTTCTTAGGTCGGGATGCCCTACATCAATATGACATACACAGCAATGGGCAGCTCTTACCTTCATGAGCGTAAGCCCCCAGATGAGAAATGCGAGACGTGGGAGGTGGTGGTAACATCCCACATCGTGGGAAAACTGAGGCATAGAGATCACATGTGAAGGTGCATTTGAGGAGTTTGAGGGGAAATAGCAATAGTAGTGAAAAGTCCTTAAAACAAGAATTGTGATGAGTACTGCACCCAGCTCTGGAGTCCTCAGCACAGGAAAGACATGGACCTGTTGGAGCGGGTCCAGTGGAGGGCCAAAAAATGTTCAGAGGGCTCTGGAGCCCCTCTGCTGTGAGGACAAGGTGAGAGAGTTGGGGGTGTTCAGCCTGGAGAAGAGAAGGCTCCGGGGAGACCTTAGAGCCCATCCAGTCCCTAAAGGGGCTACAGGAAAGCTGGGGAGGTGATCAGGGAGTGGAGTGACAGGACAAGGGGTAAGGGTTTTAAACCGAAAGAGGGGAGATTTACACTACATGTAAGGAAGAAAATTTTTACACTGAGGGTGGCAAGACACCAGACCAGGTTGCCCAGAGAGGTGGTGGATGCCCCAGCCCCAGAAGCGTTCCAGGCCAGGTTGGATAGGGCTCTGAGCGAACTGATCTAGTTGAAGATATCCCTGGTTGGAGAGGGGGGTTGGATTAGATGGCCTTTAAAGGCCCCTTCCAACCCAAACCATGCTATGATTCCTCAGAAATAGGATAGCTTCCTTACCCCCACTTTAGATAGTGTAAAACTTTGAAGCCACCAGAAAGATTTGTGAGCCCTATATTTTAATTTATAATTTCAGGTCAGAATTTTTTCCCCCTCTTACAGTCATTACGCAGAAAACTCCTTTTCTTGCAGTGCTTATTTCCATGATCTGTCAACTAAATACACTACCTTGTCTTTTCTATTTATTACTGATTCAATCCGTTTTTTGCATTCTGGGTAATATGCTCCTAACGCCCCACCTGGGCTGAGGTGCAATCCCTTGGGGACCACCATGGTTGTGGTTCTTGACTGCAGTGTAGCACAATTTGATTTTTTTATTTTATTTCCCCGCCTCAAAACATCTTTATTGCCTATAGGTAGGTGTCATTTCAACTAGCGTTTCAGCCCTGGCTTTGGCATGTTGAAGAGAGAGGGGTGTTGCATAGGTAATGGATGACATTGTTTTTACTATCGTGTTTGGGTTTCTTCTCTATTGCATTCTGTGGCTTGAAGCATCTCTCTCTGTATCCATATGTTACGTAATTATCACCAACATGGTGAAAGCAGGTAGCACAGTCAGAGTTGAGGCCCTTTTTGTCAGCTTTCATGTATTTCAATGTTCCCCATAAGACCACCAAATATTCTGCCTCTGTGGCCGTGCTCCACCTGGAAGGATGCACCGACGGCATCACCAATATCTTCAAGATGAGCAAACAGTTTAGCTGTGTTTGGTCCTGTGACCAAATTCTCCCATCATATCATATATTGTGTATAAAATTGGGAACCTAGTGAATAAACTAGATTTCATGCAGCCCATAATGTTAACAAGCCTGAAGAAATTTGATAAAAAAAATTTGGATGCTTTGTACAAATACTAAAGGGTTTCTACTTTTTTTTTTCCCCAATTGTTGCTACTGAAGACAGAGAGCGTTTGAAGATCTGAAACTTTTCATATGAGGGAAAAGTTGCCTTCTTGTTCTTTTCCTCATGCTGTGTTGACATGTTTTCATCAGCTACATCGTGTTACCTCTTCTACATTAAAGGCTAATCACAGACTTGGAGTCTGCAGTTACCAGCTACAAATAGAAAGATTTCTCCCTGTGAGACCACAGCATTCCTCAAGCAATTTTCCACCTTTATGAAGGGTTTTTTGTTTTGTTTCATCAGGTTGGTTTTTTTTTTGTTTCTTACCATCTGCCTTGCAATTAAGTTATTTAAAAGCACCCACATCAAAGAAGTGTTCTGGTTCTCTACAAATAGACCTCACTACTGCACTGCAGAAGTGACAAAAATAATCTACCCGGTTCCATAGCTTATAACGATGAAATAAATATTTTTCCCTGGTATTTCTTATTGACTGTTACAAAACCAAATCACAGAAAGGCATATTTTCCAAATGTGTCTAAATAAAACAATTCTTCATTGAATAAAACCTAGTTAGACAACGAAAATCTAACCAGCGGCATCTATCGTCTTTGCAAGTCTTTTTATGCATACATAAATGATATTATAAAATTCATGGTGATTTTTATTTTTCTTGTGTTTTTTCAACTTTTTGTTGAATTCATTCCCTTTATTAAAACTATGACGATATGATCCGATACCTATATTACATTTATAGTTACTTTTAATGTAAAAATGTATGTGTGGCTGTAATACTAGGCTTCAGGTTTTATGGACTGTGGAGAACAGGTAAATTTGACGAAAGGGATGGAAGATTAAGGTTGAAGAGCAAGCTTAAGAACCGCTGAGACAGCTAGTACTTACATTAATTGTTATTGTAAGAGTGTTGTAGGGACGAGCTTTTCAAAGGATACAATATTTAAACAACAAGGTTATACTGAATGTAAAGGCAAAGGAAAAAAAAGCATGGATTAGAGAAGCTGTTTAAAATAAATGGCAGCTCTGGCATTTTTCCCACTTTCTACTATTTTTTTTTTCCACTATCCAATAATAACTGCAAAGAAAGGGAGAGAGAAGGCAAAACGCTTAAAAGAAGACAAATTCTATCAGAGGGAATACCATTATAGTGGAATGAAAAGCCATGAGGAAAAAGGAATGTATAAAATCCGGTGTCTCAGGAGAAATATTTGCAAAGGTGAAAATGTGCAGATGGTTTCCATGATGTGACAATGAACAACCTGTATAAAAAGTGGCCACAACTTGCAAGTAATTGGAGGTAACGTTTCATTGCCCAGACGGGTGATTACCTTGGTGTTGCTCGGGGTGACCTCCCTACACAATCCGAAACCGAGCTGAGAAAATGTGATTTTTCTGTTGTCTTCCTCGCTGACCTCTGCTGTCAACTTAGAAAGAAAGTAAATTAATCAGGGTGTGTTTGCTTTATTCAGAGAGTGATGTTTTTCTTTTGGCATATTATGTTTTATTTCCACAGCTAATGGTCCAAATTATTAAGAAAAAAATAGGAATTTTGCAAATTCTGATTCTCTCGTTAGATCCAGATGAGTAAACTGAACCGGGCTCTTCCAGCTCCCCCGTCACAGCGGCACGGAGCCGAGCAGGGGATTGTTTTAAACCTGATTTTCAATCATTAGATGGTCCTTAAGGATTTCATATCAGGTCTGTCTGTAGGGCGTGGTTAAACTGGGTTTGAGCTGAGACTAGAGAGGTAAACCCCAAAAATGTTTGTTGTCCTGTTCCCGTGCGCTGCCGTATGCCTCAAGAGTGAAAGACAACACAATTTCTTTCTGCTATGAGATTTACTTTGGAGCTTTAGTCTTCCTTTGTTTTCTAATTTGAGAAGTCCCTGGCTGCATTCGCACAGAACTCTCCACAGTTTACCCCAATTGATCTACTGGAGTTAAGGAATTATTTTCCCACAATCTCTTTTTCCTACCCAGCAATTAAAATTTCTGCCATCCTTCTGCAAGGCAAGTGCAGGGGCTTTCTGAGCCCGACAGCAAAACTTCAGTCTTAGAAATCCTTTAAAAATCCTTACCTTCCTAGATATTTAGCTGCTCTTCTTTTCTTCTACACATTTCAAAACCTTTAAGTGTCTTCTGTGCCCCCCCGGAGTGAAGTCAGTCATCCACAGGGCGCAGTCAGTGCTCAGCAAGACCCCATCCCTCTCCTGGGGTTAAATCCTGGGGTGACAAAATACATCCAGCAGTTACGACCATGTCACTCCCCTGCGGAAATCACCTTTTTTTTCACCTTTGGAGTTGCTGAGCGGAGATCAGTCAGCGTAGGGAAATTCAGCACGCGGTGTCGGGGGGTATGTGCAGCTTTATCCAGCTGCTGTGGAGGGTCCCGTATGATCTGAGCCAGTTGGAATCACCGTTCCTGGGGATTTGACTCAATTTTGGCGTTTGTATTCCCACGGACATTGGACACACGGGTACTACAGAAAGGTTTATCAACTCTGAAGCAATCAGAAGAGAGGTTTTTTGTAATTTATTACCAGCTTTGCCTTGTTATGCTTTTCCCCTTTTCGCTTTCATTCCAGCGATTGAAAGTAACCAAATTTCAATTAATTGTCAGGTGTTGAGAGAATTAGGCTAATCATTTTCAAAGCGATGTCAGAGGGAAACGCCTCGGCTGTGGCAATCGCTTTGTTGCCGTGTGGTGGTTGTCTTAGAAACTTCCCGAAGACGAAACTTTCGTGCAAATGAAGGCAGTCGGTTTTTGAAGAGCTCCGTAAAAGGAAAGATCAGAGGTGTCGTCTCTCTACTCTTCTCATCGAACGTCACTTCACAATGAATTTGTTTTCACACATTATTTTCCTTTGGATTTCTCCTTTGTACTCCAGCCCTGATCCAAAGCTTGTTTCAGTCAGTAGAAAGATTTCTACTGTATTTCGGGGGAACTTCTCTCCATACGAAGGAAAAGGTGTCAGAGTCCCTCCTCTTCACGCTGGTGGCCATCCAGCTGCTGGGACTCATGTCCATTGCCTCGCCGGCTCCATACTGCCTGGCAGCAGCCCGCCAGGTTGACCCACACTGAATTATGCTCTCTTCTCTTCTCTGAGCTTTCTTCTTCTTCTTCAGAGGTCTCTATTTTGCGGTGTGTGTCCTCAAACCAGTGCTTTTTGTCTTTCAGCCTCATGACACTTCATTTCTCTCAAATCGCATCAGGTTAAAAAAAAAACCTATTCACTCATTGTCAAGTAACTTTGACACAAAAGCAAAAAGAAAGATATTGTAGCCTCTGTACTGATAAAATGTCGTTGTAATATTTTCATTTAAACTCAATGGGGCTGAAATCTGTGGAGCTGAAAGGGTGGAAGCAGACGTAGGACTGGCTCCACTGGTGTCTGTGATACATAAGCTTGCGTGTCTTGGGTGAACCTTCACACCTCCTTTAGGAAAGTTTTATCAAATGATAAGTAAAGGTAGTCAGGATCAGGACAATAAAATTTAGCAGTTTTTAATAATGTAAATGAATATATATATAAGAAAATAATGTCTAAAAAGTCATGAATCATCACCATGGCTCAATGTTGGGCTTGTCATATACTTTTTCAAACGTTAAGGAATGAAGTTATTCTTCAGAGGAGTCCTCCAGGGCTGCATTTATTACAGGGGCCAGCAGTATGGAGTTCAAAGCATAGAACTGTAAGCAACACTTATCATTTGCAAAAAAAGCTTTCTTAAAGAAAGAGCAAATACTCAGAGTGAGCTCTGTGGTGCCTCTACGTTAACGTCTGCTGTATAATGTACACTTTAATAGACAGATGTTAATGAGCAAGGTCTTAAAGACTGATCTATTCTCTCAAGATAATGGCTACTTCAGAAATAAAACCTTTTATCCTAACCAGAGTGAAAAAGCTTAAACCTTGACTGTGTGTTGAACTGCAGCCTCTCTGAGGAAGAGTAAACACAGAGAGTAGCCCATTGCTGAGGGCTTAACAATTTTATATAATGCAGAAACCAGGAGGTATCTGGAATCTGAACAGCACAATTCTGCTGAAGTTGTTAATGAATCGAGTTATTCACTTTCTACCTGGCAAACTGGAACGATCAGAACAATTATAACTGATCGGATATATGTTGATTGCATTGTTTTGCTTTTCCTTTCAAGGGTACTTTTGAATCCAAACGTGTAAAGATCATTTTTACATAACCCTTTTAAAAATGAACCGCCGCAAATCCCAAATGCACGTTGCTACAGCAGAGCTTGTGCAGGTGGGGCAACAGCCACAGTTCGCCATGAAAAGCAGGTGTGAAAGGCAGAGAAAAAATATAAGACCAGGGTTTGTTAGCAAAACTGTTATTGCTAATTTAATCAAAACATTCTATTTTTAGTCTTATGTTTAGGTGGGTTTCTTACGTCCCCCTTTATTCATCTCAGTTATCTGAAGAAATACCGAATAACCTAGCCCTTGGTAATAACAGACATAGTATGTCTTCCATCTATGTAGTCTTTTTAATTCTGAAGGATTCTCAAGACATTCATCAACTTTACAAGCCATGTATATACAAATAATACACTAATTATGTTTGCCTGGGTGTCACTGCTATCCCTGATCACATCCTAGGAAAAAAAAAAAATAAATTCCTGCCTTTACATCAAAAATTCTTAAAGCAGACATTTCTGACCATACAAGATCTGCGTGACCAAAGAGTTAATAAAATCTGTTGTATGGCGGAGGCAGAAAGCAAGATTGCAGACGGTGCTCTGAGTGCAAAGCTGTCTTCCTTCCGCAATAATAAAACAAACAAGGTGATTTCAGCACAACTAATTGTCAGAGATAAGAAACAAATGTCAAGAAGGGAGGTGAATCCGGAGCTGTGCCGCGAGGCTGACACGCAGAACGTGTTGAACACCTTACCTGCGCTAGCAGCCGAGATGCTCCTTAGCACAAATGAGATCAGAACAGAGAGATTAAGCCTCATTTGCTTAGCAAAGAACTGTGGATGTGGTTTGTATCTAAAATACTCAGAGTCAAAAACGCACTTCAAGAACGGACCAAAAAAAAGCAAAGTTCAATGAACGTTCCCCACAGGGTTTGCCTGTTTTGGAAGAAGTCTTTTACCCAACTCCAGAAACAAAGGGAAACATAAATCAGAGAGCTGTGTAAATAAAGCATTCGCAAATGTATGTTTTCTATCATTAGCCAAACCGCTCATTGTTGCGAGTATTCCTAGGAGTACCATTTTATCACAGCCGAAGCAACATATTTGTACTACACAAGCCTTCAATAAGTACTTATTAAAGTCAACTATACAATGCGTTAAGTGGAAACCATTTATAAATATAATCTTGAGAGTTAAATGCTATTAGTCATTTTGAAAGTATTGATAGAGCCTCTTATTAGAACGATTAGAGATATTACTTATCCAGCCACTTACTCGGGAATGCAAGTGCGTGATGGAACAGAACTAGTGCTGCTATGCTCAATAAAAACTTTACTATGGCGCAAAATTTGTCTGCACGTTGGCTGGCAGGTTTTGAGTCACTGATTGTATTCCCAATGTGATTAATGCACGGACTGAGCCCAGGTACAGCTCTGGTTTAGCTATTCAGTTTAGGACATTCAGGAGAAGCTCTGCATTTGCCTACACCCTGTTTACATGCTGTAGCTCCCCTCTCCCTTCTCCCCCACCCCTCCCCCCCCCCCTGCTGGGGGCTGTACAGTAAGGTTTAAATATTACAAGTGAGCAATATATGAACTGAGAATAATTCTCATTTTTAATGATGTCTCTGTCTCTTCCAAAGCCAACTGCTGCCAGGTAGGGAGGAAGACAGCGTTTTCCTGGGTGGAATTTTTCTTCAAACGCAATGAAAAGAAACAAAAGGTTAAAATAAAACTTACGAGAAAGCACAGTTAGGACCATGAGGAAACATGGCAGGAAACAGCAATTCCCTATGGACTATGAAATGAAAAAGGCTTACTAATTCATAAACTACAGGTGTCTGTGCTTTAAAAGAGAAAACTTCTGGGACCCGCGCTTCAATTTTTCCATTTTATTAACCATATGATGTGCTGTAGGCATGTAATTTCTGAAGTCCGGGATTCACTCACTTTCTCAGCTCTGTCTCACAATACCTGCCAACACCTTGAAATAAGAGCGTTGCGCAGCGACAATTTCCACTGGCGACGGCTCGCGTCTGCCGTGGGAAAATCCATTTCATGTTCTGCCGGGCCGGCGGGGAGGAAGGGAGTGAGACAGAGCAAGGAAAGGGAAATGGAGCAGTGATGAAAAGGGAAGAAAAATAGGTTCTCTCAATACTCTACTGATTATTTTATCTTTTTATAGAGGTATTATTGTTGTTGCTATTATTATACCGTGTTGCGATAAGACCGGTATCCTGCTATGACCCTGGTGCAACTGAGTGAGGTGCTCTCCATTCACACACACCTTCTGTATCCTGAGAATAGCTTCTGGAAATAGAAAACACACGTGGAATATAGGAAGTGTTGTTATCACCTTTCTACAGGCAGAGACACAGAAATGAGCACAGAGAGAATAGAGGGAAGAGTGGCAGCAGCACGAATCAACTTCAAGCCTCCTGGGTCATAGACTTGATGCTTTCCCTATGACAGTTCAAAACGTATAAAATTTGCTAGTGAGGATTTCCAAGAGGAGAAAGGATTATTCTTCACCTGCCATGTTATTAAATTCTTCCATAATCATCACTGTCACAGAGCAGAAGCTTGCTAAATATATCCTTCTCCTGACCAGCTGTAGCAGTTCTTATGTTCTTAATATTGCTTAAGACTGACAACATCAGAAACAAGATAGTTCTCTTCTGTTCAAACCGTTATTAATTTTTAACCCTGGCTTTCAAACAGACCATACGATGAGATTATAAACTGTTTTAATTATTTGAATTCTGCTTTCCAATTTGTACCTGAGAGATAACAGTGGAGTGCTGTATTACCTCCCCAGAGGAGCTGTTGCACGGGGTACGAATGGGAACAGCTACAGGTGATGCCTCGCTTCTTCACAAGGTGATTTATGAAGCCTTCTGGACAAAGTGGTGTTAGCAGTAAAAAGAAGCTCTCTGGGGAAGAGTAAAGCCAGAGCAGAGAGTGGAGAATTGAAAGACGCAGTAAAGAAAGATTATTTCACTTAATTATGCTTCTCAGTTCAAGGACTGCTTCCCTCCACTGATGGCAAGACACCTCCATTGGAGTGCAGGGAGAGAGGGGCACATACGGCATCTGCTGTGTCCTGCGGATGTGGCTTTAAAAAAATATACAGATATCCTTATATCCTGATATATACAGATATCCTTAAACACCTCCGTCCCTGGAGGTGTTCAAGGCCAGGCTGGATGGGGCCTTGGGCAACCTGGTCTGGTGGGAGGTGTCCCTGCCCAGGGCAGGGGGGTGGAACGAGATGATCTTCAAGGTCCTTTCCAACCTAAACCATTCCATGATTCTATGATATGGTTCCTCAAGAGTACCTGTGAGACTTCCTTGCTTCCTAATTTATGTCTTTATCCATAGAATAATGATGATTTTAGGTAGTCATACCTAATGATCATTAGGTAGTCATACCTAATGATTTTAGGTATAACTACCTAAAATGCATAGAAAATTCCTGACAGCGGAAAGTTCTTTGATTCAGCAGAGAAAGTTGCAGCAAGATCTCGCGTTTGCAAGCTGAGGCGGGCTGCAGTTGGGTCTGAAGTGAAGCAAAGAGCCCTAACGATGTGGGCAGGCACTGACTGGCTTTTACCACAGAATGAGGAACACATTTTGATAAAACATGTTTTAGAAGTCGTTACACCAAGACTGGCGCCTGTGGGATAGGGGACCTGTGGTTACGCTGGTGGGGGAGTTGTCAGGTGCCAGCACTCCACAAAAAAGTGGGCATGTGTTTTGTGGAGCACTCTGTACCCCTCCAAAGTGTACCTATTTAACCGAAGCAAGACCTGGGTGCATTTAAACTCTGTCCCAAAATACACAGCACCCTCGATAAAGCATTTTCAGCCCTTCATACCTCATTATCTGCACCCTGTTAGTGGCTCTAGCGCTGGCATAAGGCATTGCTCAGCAGTAAAAGGAGTTGCCTTTAGGATATTGCCTTTGCTGATTTACTGTTTTCGTGTTGGAAAGTCTGAATTTAAATTCTTGGACAAAGTGTATAGCAACAAAGTTTAGACAATAAGTCAAATAATTGCATTGCCAATTAGAAATATTTTTTAAGTATTTTTACGCATTGTCTTGCATGATTAAACATTGCTGTGACATTTAAAACTGTTAATGTGTGCTGCTTGTAAAAGTTTGCTAGTTAAATGCAAATCGAGACCTTCAGGCTGAATTGTAACTAATTATTCAAAATACTCCTATTAGTAGGTGAGAGTAAATTACATAACAACTCAAATGTGGATCGGATGTCTAAATTTTATACTGTATGTGTATAGCTCTCAGAATTCCACGAACATAAATTTATAGTACTCAGTATTGCTGGATATGCTGTAATTGCATTGTGATGATTTTGCAGTAATAATGTTCCTATTGCTAATAGCAGGGGAGCAATAAAAAACGTGTATTTCAGGTGGTCAGATTTGACCTGTAACATCTACCTGGTAAATAAGGGGTGAATTTTATGAGCTGTGCTGTCGTGGGGAGAGAGGAAAACAGTCTTCATCCTGATTTTATGGGACTGGATCAGTCCCTAAGTACTGTCAAAGCTCCTTGCAGGGTGACCCGAAATACTTCAGAAAAGGGTATGGAAAAGTGTTCTCACTATGAGGAGCAGCTGCGACTTTAATGTAACTTTACGGCAGCTATATAGAGATGGATTTATACTATTTCGAACTTGACCTTGAGTGTGTACATAATCTTCAACACTTATTTTCCCTCTCTGAACCACAGTCACCTTTCCAGTGGCCCAAAAACTCATGGCCCAATGGCTCTGAATGGCTGAGGGAAAGCAGCAGAAATTGGGCTGAAGTCACCAAACATGAAAACCTTGCGAGATTTAACTGAGTTTAGTCAAAAAAAAAAAAAAAAAGAAGGAAGAAAGTAACATTCCCAAAGACCTTAACATTTCCAATTCCGTAGCTGAAAGACAAGCCTTGAAATTATTTTAAAATGCCCCTGACAAATATTCAAGGAACTGTGAACTCGTCAGTTACTGAGTTCAAAAATTCTTTACTTTTTAGCTTTCTTTAGTTTAATTCTGCATATATCTGAAAGAAAACAGGGGTTTCTGCAAGAAGACAGAAGCCCGTATTTATGTGTCAATGGCAAAGGCAGGCTAAGTCTAATTATGAGAGAAATTTGAGTGATTTCCATATGTTAATGACAAATCCTTGCTTTTTGCAGTATTGCAAAGCTGATGGAGAAAATGAACTGACATAATCCAATTTCATATCAGGAGCTGTCTTACAATTTTAGAAAAACAACATTTACTAATCTGTTAAGTAACTCACTGATATGATAAAAATTATGCTTAATGTGATAAGACTTCATTTTGCATTAAAGTCTCCCCTATCACATCAGGGAATTCTGGTCTCGCTAACACTCTCCAGAAGCCTTACGATTTAAATGGCTTTAGGTTAAGTAAAACAAGATATGCTTAATGATTTTACAGCCATTTCAGTCCAGCAACATTAGCATTATCAGTCAATCCCTCAGCAAACAGGTAATGTGCTCAGCTAACGAGCAAGACGCGAGCTAAGCCAGCTCTCGGGTGATGAGGATGGGAAGGTGGCACTCGGGGCTGGAGGCCACCTCTCTGCGACAGCCCTTGACCTTCAACTCAACTTCCCCAGCGAGCTCGGAGGAAGTCCCTTAAAAAGACAAATTGTCCCCTATGGTTCTAACATAAAGACAGGCAAAAACATAATGGAGCTGAGTTTTTCCTGAAATGTGGAAACTTTTTACAACCAGAAACGAGTGCAATAATGTCAAGATATTAACAGGCAGTTTGTGCTGGTGTTTTCCACACATGACAAGTGAAGGGGTGAATTATGGGACATAATAATGCCCAGAGAGGTGGTAGATGTGCCATTCTCGGAAACATTCCAGGCCAGGTTGGACAGGGCTCTGCGCAACCTGTTCTAGTTGAAGATGTCCCTGCTCATGGCAGGGGGGTTGGACTGGATCACCTTTAAAGGTCCTTTCCAACCCAAACTGTTCTATGACTCTGTGACATGGGTTTGCTATGGGGATATCGCCAACTTTTTTCTTGTTTAGATATAGGAATTCATTTGACTCAGATCCATAGTCTTTTATTCCATGTTTGCTCTTCAAAAAGGAGCTGGCACTGGATGCTTTGGGAAGGAGTAGACGCCTGCCACACGCCAATTTGGGATGCTGGCCACTCCATCTTCATTCATAATCCTTAAATAGGTGTCTCTAAACCCAGATGCATGAGGCTTCATGTCTCTTGTACAATTTTCTAGCTAAATACGCTCTAAATATATGCATGTCTTTTCATTAAAGTATAAAAAGATAAAATAGTATCATTATACATTGAATGCTTTTGTTAACCCTATCAATGACCAGCTTCTAAAATCCAGCTACATTTTTTGCATCAATAACATTCATGACCATGGATTTCACTAACTACTCACGGACTCTGTGAAACCAATTCCTTTTTATCCATTTAGGTTATGTCACTGTTCAATGATCCCTCATTTGCACAATCTGAGATGGTGAGAACATTTCTCTGCCATTCATTATTTGATGTAATGCCCCCATTTCTTCTGTGTCTGAAGTGAACAGCCTTGGTTTTTCAAATGCCTTGCTAATTCTGAACTCCTATCACCATGCAAAAGTTGTTTCCATAACTAGAGGAAATATCAGCAAGTGGCAGCAAACCTTTATTCTGAGCACCTGCTAGAATAGTTAGCACCTTTTTCCAGAAATTGACGTCATAATGACAATTTATGTTGTGCCTTATCCTATATGTCCTTCTCATATATGATTCCCATTGGTGGTGCCAGCAAATATCCTGTTGGAGAGATGAGGAGGGATACCCACGTAGGAAAATCATGGAATCATAGAATGGTTTGGCTTGGAAGGGACCTTGAAGATCATCTTGTTCCACCCCCCTGCCATGGGCAGGGACACCTCCCACCAGCCCAGGTTGCTCCAAGCCCCGTCCAACCTGGCCTTGAACACCTCCAGGGATGGGGCAGCCACAGCTTCTCTGGGCAACCTGGGCCAGTGCCTCACCACCCTCAAAGTGAAACATTTCTTCCTAATATCTAATCTAAATCTGCCTTCTTCCAGTTTGAAGCCATTCCCTCTCGTCCTATCACAATAAATAAATAATAACAAACAATAATAAACAATAATAATAAAAAAACTTGGGCAGGCTAAAGAAGAGCTTCACTTTCAACTCCAGCATGGGGGAACAGAAGCCCCACCCCTCGCCCAGCTGTGCGCAGCAGTCAAACCCTTTGGCGTTTCTGCCAGAGCTGGTGCCAGAGCCGGGCTCTCGCCGTACGAACCCGCGGGGCCAAAGGCAAAGGGGAAGGTTTATGCAAACTCCCCGCCGGGACGGGCAGACGCCGCACAGCCGGGCCCGTGACATACTTCTTTTTGTAGGTATCTGTCAAACAAAAGCTACTGAGAATCGTGAAGGTTATGTTAGATTACGAAAACGAGATGGGAGATAGTAGTCACTCCGTCGGATAAATAAGTCATCATTCCTCCAAGAGAAAGGGGTCTAAGAATAACTCAACCTAGAGCTCAGAAAGGGAAATGCTAATGAGTTTAAATCAAAGCTGATTTGCATGCAAAAATGCAAACTCTTGAAGTATTAGCTTTGTAAGCTGTACAATAACCTCTTGGAGACACTAGTAACGTGTTTGGTTTCAGTAAAGGATGCTGGGCTGCCAGCCCTGAAGCCTGAAGGGCTGTTTACCTGGAGAGGGGACGTGGCAGCATCGGTCACGGTGCAAAATGCCTCCTCGGGCTGCCCGGGTACCGCTGCCCCCCTGGGGCTGGGCACCCCTGAGCCGCCCGGTGCCTCCTTCCCCATTTATCTGCTCTCTGCCATTTGTTTACCCTTGTATTCCGCCTTCCTGCCTTGGTATGCATTTTTAATTAGGCGCACTCGGGTTCTTTCCCTGCTTGCTCGCGCTTTAATTTGGGAAGCACAGTTTTCATTAGCTCTGCAAATATCCACTGTTCTTTGCAAAGTCAAATCTATTACTTGCAAAATAACCTTGCTTAGTCCTGGTTATCAGTTATACCAATAATACTGGGCTCTCTAATTAGTCCAGCTGTTAACCGTTCAAATTCACATGACTCTAGCTGTATTATGGAGCTCTGCATCAACATGATCAATGCTCGCACTTGGCAGCTATTTTCTTGCGGAGAAAGGCGGCTTTTCCAAGCTCCTGGAAGAGGTACAGGTTTGGCTTGGTTGGTTTTGTTTTTTTTTTCTTTAAATTTCAGAATTGGACTGTCTTGCAGTTTGCACTTTTCTTCGTAATCCCGCTGTAATGTACTGCCTATTCCTGACATCTCGAAACCTGCCACCTGTAACAAACAGAGGATTTCTCTGTCTTCAACATCTCTTCAGAACTACTCGCTTCCAATGAAAAACACAAGTGCTATAATCCTCCCTTCCAGCCCTGGGCCACGTTCGGCTCCTGGCTGAGGGATTCAGGTGGCTTCATTCTCTGCCAGAGGTTCACTCACGCCTGATACCCCGTACCAACCCCGCGGTGCGCGGGGGTATCGGGGACATCAGGGGGGGTTGTGCTTTCTGGCTCTGCCTGGCAAGGCGTAGAACAAGAAAATGGACCCTCCCTTTCTGCTGGAAACTTTGGATAGAACCAGTGAAGGACCCGGCACGGGTCTTTCGTGATCACAAGGCTTTATCTACCATTTTAGATTCTGGAGAGCATTCTCAGAAATCAGTCTTTTGAGTTGACCTCTCTATTCTGAGCATCAAAAAGCAGTATAACCTTTCTTATGGACCATTTAAAAAAATCATAGAATCACAGAATTGTCTAGGTTGGAAGAGACCCTTGGGATCATCGAGTCCAACCATAGAAATCTCACAGAATATTTCAAAATCCAAATCTCACAGAATATTTCAAAATCCAAAGCTTTTATTAAACTATTAAATTTTGCCAGATTGATTCAGTGAAAAGAAACTGAAAAAAAAACCCAGTAAAGCACCAGCTGTGTCCATACCTTTTGCAATAAATTCAACATGATTTTTTAATTGTTAACTTCAGTGTTTACTTTCTAAATGTATTTTCGTCTTGTTTGTGAAGACATTGAAGCAAGCTTTCAAGTAGTAAAGCGCATTTAATTTTGGATTCGAATGGAACATTTTGTTCAACCCAGAAAGAAAGCTTAATTATTATTTTTAAGTCTGCCAAAAGCTTAGACAAATTTTCATGTCATGTTGACTAATTTATTTTTTTTTAAATTGAAAATAAACTACAAAATCTTTTCCAAAGCTGTACCTACAATTACTCTTTTCAGTTAGAAATAAGATGCAGTGTAAATGTGCATAGGTGGATGGCTACAGCAGAGGGAGGTTAATTCTCATCACTTTTCCATCGTCGTATGGTATCACAGATTGAGAACAGACCCACCGGTCTCAGCAGAACCTGTTTGCAAAATAAAGCATCGCTCGCTGTGAACATATGCTCAGCATTTGTTCCTAAATAAGTAAAACCTCCAAAATGAAGGGCATGGGCAGCTTTTGCTGCTTCTTGTGGAGGAAATTGGCACTTTGGGAGCCGCAGTGCAGGTCCGGGATGCAGAGGGAAAGGCCAGTGAAGTGCCTCTGAGTGCTCTGCATGTGCGCAGGAAGAAGTCAACGGTCAGGAGCTCCTCATATTAAATTACCTGGTGGAAAAGTTAACCCAGAATTGAAAGCAAATGCACTTAGAGTAGCAAGCAGAAATCCAGTTACTACTGCAATGCGTTATCGCCATTTTTAAACTTGTTTGAAACAATCTGAGAACACGAAGCAATGTCTTTGTGCATTTCCCCATTGAAGTTTTTTCAGATGATGTTCAACAGCACCGAAGATGAAGGTTTGCTGTGCCTTTGATGTAGCCAGGGAGTCTGATAGACTTCTCAGATGATTTGCAAAACAGCTCTGATTTGAATTTAATTTTTAAAGATGAGTCCAGCAGCATCCCCCAGGGAAGGGAGGTTTCAGCCAGACCCGTGGTGTGGACCAACACGTCACCATTCACTAATCGAGTCCTCTCCAAAGCCTAAGGGTCTATCAAGAATATTTAGAGCACATTATTAAGTACTATTTATAATTTTTTTAAGATTATAATATTCTCCATAGTAGCATATATCTCTTTTAACTTTGATTTACTATGACAAGCAAGAAAGGATGAAAGTTACTGCCGTAACTTAAATAAATACCCAAAAGCTTGAATACTCATCAGAGACTATTCAGGCCATGGGGAATTCCTCCAGTCTGGTAGAAGACAAGCAAAAGCAGTTTTCCAGGCCCTTCAGGTCAAAGCAGAGGGGTCGCTGTGGCACAGCAGAGCCCCCTCCTCAGCACCCTCTCCTTTCACCGCGGCACGGAGCGGGCTGGGGCTGCGTCACACCGGGCGGTGCCCTCATTTGGGTAGAACCACATCTCCTGAGCTCCTTTTTTCCAAGGTCATTGTGGGAGATGGTTTAGAAAAATCCATTTCAGAATTCGGACCGACTCAAGGCTCCGGTATGTGTAGAAATATTTAAACTTTCAGGAAAAATACACAGAAGTGCTCTAAAGAGAGTTGGATACAAAAGTGGCAGTTAAGAAGCCAAATCATCGTAACTCAACTGAGCTACAGCCAGGTAAAAAATTGGAGGTTTTCAGATAAAGAATTTGAGAAAAACTTGTAGGTGGAAATGTGTTGAGCTTAGGCAAGAAAAATCGATGCACAGAGATTGCAATAAGTGTATAAATGATTGCTGAAAAGGAAAAGAACAGTCCCAATATTTCAGATAACTCATTTATACCAAATAGTTTTGTCAGGACCAAAGATGTACTATTCTCTCCTCTATCTAGAAAAAAAATGTCTTGAGAAAGCTTTACTATACAATATTACAAACTTTTGAATAACAGGCTGCCAGTGGTTTCACATCTTTCCCACTCCACAAAGAGACGTTGGTAGTTCATACAGAGGCCCTCAAACTCTATTCCAGATAACGAAGGTCTTCAGCCCAAACTGTGCTGATGATTCGTGTTTTCCATTGCTAATTGTCCTTCAGCATTACTGGAGCTCCCTCCCTGCTCTCGGGGTCTAATCCAGCTCTGACAAATCTTTCTGAGAGATCGCTATGGAAGCTAGAGGAATCAGGGACTGGCCGTGACAAGTTTATAGAAACACAAAAATAAGCGTTTGGGCTATTGTAGAACCTCAGTGATGTTAAGCTCAGCTTCAGATATTGAATCAGCAAAAGTAAATATTTTTTCTCTTTCTTTGTTAATTAGGTTAGACTATCCTTTCTACAATAAATAATGCATTCCATTTACTTTCAAGTATTTCTTTTTGTATTAGCCTACGTAGGGAGTAAAACAATATCTGCTGCCACATCTTGCTAGAGCTGCTAGAAAGTTATCCTTGCAATAAATAAATAAATATGTGAATGAATACATGTATAGTAATTGGGGAGCCTGATCTTCAGCAGGGACACACTGGCTTTGTAAGCAGACCTTGCGCTCAGGCTCAGTCAAAATCTAAATCCAGGTTTGTAACTCATTCTCATTTCACTTCTTGGAAAAAATGTGCAAAAATCACAATTTTCCAGCATAATAAGATGCAAGTTCCATTACCTTGCAAGAACTATGATCCAGCTAGATTTCAGATTTTTAATTCCTTACCTGCAGCCACGTACATATTTATAAAATCTGCTAATACTTCTACCTTAGGTAGGAAAAATCTCAGTAGATAACATCCACATGTGTTTTTTGGCAGAGGCTCCTTAGGTTATGGCTACATGATCGTTAGGTGCTCAGAAAGCATTTGACATGAGAGAAAAGCTTTTCTCCGACAATTTCAATTTCATTCCCACTCTTTATGTGGGTCGGAGTGCTTTATGCCTGTCTATCTGAGGCTGTAAAGACCTCTGGTGTCATCTCCTCATATTTCCCACTGGACCAAGGCAAGAGATAAGAAAGTGTGCTTTCTCCTTTGTTGTCCTTCAGGATCAAAGGTTTTAATGGTTGTGATCCGGATTGCTGAGCAGAAAAGTGATTTATGCATCTAGAAAGCTGAACATAGGATTTCAATTATTTGTAGGTAGTATATAGATTTTTTATGACTGATCCTAATAAGCCCTTTTTAGCATTTGACAGGCAGAAGCGTGTGCATTTTTACCACGGAAAACAAATGGGGGAAAGGAAAGTAATTTGATTACACTTGGTGGGAGGTAGTTGACTAATGGCCATGTAAAGGACTATATTGTAAATTGGACTAGATCGGGTACAAGGTGTAGGCAGCTAAACGGTAACTCTTGTTATTCTTACTTTCTGTGCCCCGGAGAAGTCTGCAGAAGCCACTGTGCAGGCTCTTCCTACTACACGTGGAGAAAATTAGGCACCTGAAGGTCAGGTATACTCTGCATCTTTTAGGCAGAAATAGTACCTGTTTATCTGTTTGCGGCACAAACAGAGGATCTTGCATCTCACCGCTGAGCTGGAAAATTCCTAAAACAAACAAGCTCAGCAGGTCCACAGAGAAATGTGAAAGCGTAAGCAAAGTTTAAACTCCGGGCCCTTCGACGGCTCGCTCAGGGCTGCAGCAAAGTACCTCTTTTGAAACGAGGTCTTTCTTTAAGCGCCGGTGGGTGGTAGGACCTTCATCCTGGGCTCCTGCCGCTGGGTGTGAACATGCACTGGAGTCGTCTCTGACAGCCCAAAGTGGCTACCAGGTCATCAGCTGCCTTCATCTCACTGGAAAGAAGAAATTAATAAAATAATGTCTACCTGTAATGGTTTTTTTCCCTGCTGCCACATACAGAGATGTCCCCGGGGCTCCTAGGGCAGTCCTGCAACCCCCAAAGCTTGGTGTGTTTGAGCACAGTGAACTTGGACCCAAAGCTGTACCCACTAGTGCTAAATGTTCATGGTTTCCCGACTGAAATCATCCTCCAGGGTGGCAAAAAGTTGGGCACTTTCCGAACTGATGCCTGGGGCTGGAGTGAGGAAGACACCGTAAGCTGTAGGATTTGGGGCATCAGCTTTTAGCAGCAGTGATGGGTACACCCCGCCGTTAGGTAGGGCGATAAACTGTGCACAACTAGCAAACAGCTCAAAGGAGTGAGTGTGGAGATACGGGTTGTTTTCTTTTTAAAAAGATATATCTATGCTCTTCATGCACGCCCACACAGAAGCAAAATGCCAGCAGGGACAAGTTGTATTTCTCTTTTATGTAAGATAGATGCTTCTGTGGTCCCTGTTACCTAAGCGTCTCAGCACCTCCTAAATCTGTCATTTATTTCACAGTACCATATTAAATTGATATTATGGGGTATGGATGAGCCAAGGGGCTGAATAACACAAACAGGTCCACACAGGGGATTGGGAGTCCACGGAGCAGGGAATTGGTCCCTCATTTTCTTCATTTCCTGACTATCGGAAAGTACTTTCCTCCATGTTTTCATCCTTCTCCCAAGATCAGATCAGCTTCTGCAAAAGAACAAATGCTTCAATTTCTTCCTACTCTTTTCTCTGAAAACTCCACGTTTCATCCATTAGCTTTACAATTTTGAAGTTTACTTGCTCTAGAGGGGTAAGATTATGTGCTTCTTTTGTTACGTACCTTGTGACACGAAAACAAATTATTTTGCTTTGCCATTAATTTTTCACATTGTTACCCAGAAATACTTTAGTGTTCCATTAAAAACAAAACCTTGGAAAATGTCAATTCATAAATGCCTTCGTAGCCCTCAGAGTGACAATATACCTCGTGGAATAAAATTATAATGCCTTTATACCACACATTAGTGTCCACGATTTGGTACTTTATGGGACGTAGTGTGGAAATAGACCTTTTTCCTCAGAAGAGGTCATGTCTCTGATGCTCTTTGTGTAAGGAAATAGTGGAGGCACTGGTTAGTGAAGGCGGCTTTTCTGCGATGCCCCGGGGAGGACTGTCAGCCTCAGCAGCGTAAGCACAAGGCTTTTGAAATATGTCTCCAGCCGGTCTTGGCAATACCCCTGCGCTCACGAGTAAAACAAAGGAATCGTTTCCAAAGGTGTTATAAATATCCAGTATTACACAAAGCCCTGCCTGTATTCCAGCCTTCATAATACGGCACTTTGTCAGTCAGTCGCAGAATAAACCTGTGAGTATCATCGCGTGTGAGCTTAGTAAAAGCTGTTTGTGTTTTCTTCAGACAACTTGGGAGATAACGCTTGTGACTACTGAATCATGTTAGTCTAATACATTTATTCTTCTCTTATGAGAACACATATCCTTGTATATAGCTTCAGACATACGGAGTAGCGGTGGTAATAAACAGATGTGTTATATTGGTCCAACTAAAAGTGCTGAGGAGATGGGTAAATAAAAGGAAGGATACAGGAGATGGATGCAGCAGCGAAAGCTAAGGGGCTCTGAGCATCCGTGCTCTGGCAGCGGATGGCTTTATCGCTGGTGGCATTGTTGAGAGGCTCTATTTGCCTGTAAAAGATGGTGTACAATGCTGATCTGACAACCCCTCATGTAAATACTTAAGAAAATATTTGAGGGCAAAAAACACTTCAATCTCCGGAGTCCATAAGCCTGAAAGGAACTTGCCATGAGGCTTATTCTTCTCTAGGTAATTTTCTTTTCACTCCCCTAAAGGCAGAACTATTAACAAGACATGAGATCTTTATTGTTTTTGTGTCAGTGCTGGAGGAAAAGATCCCACACAATATGCTCATTAAAAGGTAGGCTTTTCTCATGATGCTATGTGGGGGTTTATTTTTTTGTTTGGGTTTTTTTTAATGTAGACCCTGTGGAGCATGTTTCTGCAGTTCCGGGTCTGATTTTTTTCTTGTGTAATTGAATTATTAACCCGCTCCGGGGCCGGCAGAACGGCTTATTTCTATAAAGGTACAGGCCAACTCCTGGTATCATTATTCACATTGAGAAGAGCCACACTCGGCGTGAGGCCTCTCTGAAGGATCTACCTGCAAAGCGTGCTGCTGCTGGAAATTAAATTGGTAGTCCCTTATAAATGAAACCACAGTACAGGCTGCAGAAAATCAGAAGCGGTAATACAAGTTTGGATGGATATAAAAAATCCAAATGCAGTGGGATGCAAATGACCTCACGCTTTGCTTATTCAAAAAGAGTAAAGCAAAAAAAAAAAAACCCACAAAAATCCCAAATGGACTTTCAGAAAAACCTGTAATTATCTTTGCATGGACTGCAGGACTGCATTCCTATGCTCTTGATAGAATTTCAAATACCTGCTGCAAATCTTTTGCAACCCAGAATTTAATTGTTCAGTTCCTAAAACTGAAGATTTGAGTTCCCAGCACTGAAGTCTGCTGAAACTTTGTGTGTGCTTTAACAGAAAAAGATTCTCTGTAACATATCTCCCTCTGCACAATTTTTCATTTGGCACAATGTTATATCCTGATTCTTTATATATTCTGGGTCTTCTTTATCCTCTGTTCCCCGTTGTACACCTTCGCAAAGAAAGAAAATTTACGGTCTAGTGTCTGCAGCCTTTTCTCCACAAATAAAAAAGAAATAATGCTGAAATAAATAACAGATGTCAGATCACGTCACAGTGTTACTTTGTGAAGAGAAATGTAGTGCTAACTAGAGAGTTTACAAGTCATACAAACTAGAGGGTAATTAAGCATTAGTATTGCTAATCAGGTGCATTTAGCAATAAAGCAATGAGTGAACTAAAGAAAATATGGAAATCAAAAGCACATTTTCTGCATTCACCTGAAGCTCCCTAAGAACAGAAATCTGACATTGATGTAATTTTGTCCCATGTGAAGTATTTTTAATACGCTTCTGTGCTGGGTTGACCTTGGCAGGCCGCGAAGTGTCCACCAAGCCGCTCTCTCACTACTCCTCCTCAGTGGGACAAGGGGAGAAAATAAGATGAAAAAATCACGGATCGAGATAAAGGCAGTTTAATAATGAAAAATGAAGGCCATGTGTGGAAGCAAAGGCAAACAAAAAGATTTAGTCTCTACTTCCCATCAGCAGGGGATGTCCAGCCGCTTCCCGGGAAGTGGGGCCTCGGTGCATGTACCAGCTGCTTCGGAAGACAAATGCCTTAATAACAAATGCCCCCTTCTCCTCCTTTCTCTTAGCTTTTATTGTTGAGCATGACGTCACGTGGTAGGAATATCCCTTTGGTCAGTTTGCAGTCTTTGACATCCTTATCCAGCCCAGGACCTGCTGGCCACGTGGCCAGCCTTGTCCAAATTTCTATTCAAATAAACTTCATGATTAAGCCTCAGATGATAAATTGCTCAGCAAGATTAATGCATTAATCAAGAAAAATCATGATCAGTTCATGGGCAATTTATTAACCAAAAAAGTGACAACATTTTCAAAATAAACAGACTATTCTAAATTCCTCTTCCAACCTTCAACACACTGTTAATATGGTACCTTTCCCTCAGCCCCATTCCTTGCCTGTAGTTGTCACTGAACTCAAACCCTACGTGTAGCAACACACTGGTCTTTTGTAAGGTCACTGGAGTGAACCTGATCTTTTCTCTAATCCTGCACAATTTAGAAGCTGTGGTAGATATATAAACACCCCCAATATTTCTCTGTGTAATATGACATAATGAAACCCTCCATCTTGCACTGCAAGTAGAGCAACAATAGAGCGGATAGGAGGAAATGCCAATTACATCATGTCTAAGACTGTTAAATAGTGGCTTCCCATCAATAAATTGGACGGTTTGTACAGCATTAATGGATTGTTCTAAAATTCTACAGCCTCTGAGTTATTAACTTCAATTATGGAAGTGGAAGAAGGCTAGCATGTAACACCACTGTCTGTTGGTGAGTTAGAATTAAAAAATTAGCAGGAAACTTGTTTAGAACTTTGGTCAAAGACCAAATTAAAACCTAAGAGCTTGATACAGGGTTACTGAAGCTAATGGAGGGATTCTCTACTGAATCCCTCGAACTTTGTATCAAACTGAAATAAGAAAAAGCTCAAGAGGAATTTTGCTGGGGAAATATTATATAATACCCAGTGGGCCATAAAGAAAGGAAGGAACTGCCTCATCTAAATCAAACGAGAATGAGGAAGAGCATATTCGATTCATGTGTTGTTCCAAGGAATGTTTGGTTTCCTTTTGAGTTCAAAAGTGGATCATTTTTCCATGATGGATAGTTATTGTATCCTCAAATAACCACAAGCACGACGGTAACTCAGGCATCACTCCATCCTGCTGTGAGTTAACATCACTCCCAGAAGGTACCGTCCTGATGTACGGTGCACAGTTCCAACAAATCAGCGCTTCTTCTACAAGAGAGTAACACTCCTTTCAAAGCGCTCTTCTCCGGAGGTGGCCTCTGCACAAATAATGTCAAATACACATTAGCATGCCCATCGGAAAGGTAGGGATGAGGATAAGACAGTATCTTCCTGAAGCACAAAACAGCTGAATCTTAGTAGGGGGTATTTGTTCCATCTCCAGCATTTGCTGTTTAGTTCAGCTTTATCTTGTTCATGGTTTTTTTTTCCCCATAAACAACCATAAAAAAATCACTTTTAAAAGTCCCAAAGACAAAGTAATACAAAGTAATGGCATGTAACATGAATAATAAAACTGTATTTTGATTTCATTTCCCTTATTGCGTGACTTAAGTATTATAATTATTAATTTATAACCCAGAGAAGTGCATGGTGCGCCACAGATGAGAAACTTGCAATCTAAATACTTTGGACAGCTCAGGTACGAAAATTGCATACTAAATAGAAACATGCAAACTCTTCAGCAAAAAAAGTTAACTTGTACTCCAAGAGTGTCCTCTTCTTCACAAGACTGTCCTTTTGCTGGATTGATGGTCATGACTACCAACTTCCCAAGCAGAAGAATCAAGGTCTCCATTCCTGTATTCCGGAACAGAGTGGTTCGGGGCCAGAATCTATCAAAGATACCCGAAAGCTTTGAGACAAAGAACGTGGTTGAAAAATCTGCTCCTCAGGCACAAGTTAGCCACACGGGCTCAAATCAAGTGAGCAAGAGACAAAATCATTTTCAAGAAGCAGACCGATGCTGTGAGCTGAATTCCAAGAGCTGCAAGTCAGCAGCTTCCTTCACTCCAGATACGGAACATTTTGTCTAGCAAAACATATATATATATATATTGCTAGAATTAAAAAGGAGCACTGCATGTATCAGGTAGGATTTATTATATGTGCGTTTCAGACAAATAGTGGAATTTGTCCCCCTGACTTGATTGCTTCGGTTTCCCATGTAGTCCTTGGGAGCAAACAGATGTCCTCCAAGGATACAGTAAAAGATCCCTGTCTACCTAAGTGTCTGTGTTTCAGGAAAGAAAATCTTTGGAGGCTTGCAAAGGAACTTACCTCTCCCCTCTGACTCTAACTTTGGCACAAATAATGTTCAGCCATAGGCAGACTGTCCCATACTCCCAGCTTACTTGGTGAAACAGGAATAGGAGGCTGTCTGTTGTTCAAGCCGTGTACGCACCACCAAGAGACATTCAGCCACTATCATGATATTGGTGGTGGTAAGCACCCGCTTGATTGGATTTTTCTGACAGAACATCTTACCCTGGGAAATGTTGATATGTCAGAAATACTGTCAATGTTATTATTATACATAATAATAATAATAATAATAATAATTAGGGTTTGTTGTTATTGTTCACTATTACATCCCAAGGAGAAAAAGGGAATTTTTTTCATCTCAAAATGTTTTTCAGAATGTAACAATTATTTTCTTTTGAGAATAATTGTTGAGAAGTGGCTGCTTGGAGAAGGCAGCCAGCGGGGGAAGTTGCCTGCCTAAAGGGGAAGTTTCTGGGGTGGGTGACTGTTGTGGTTTAACCCCAGGCAGCAACTAGGGCCATACAGCCGCTCGCCCACTAACACCCCCACCACACAGGTAGGGCAGGGAGAAAAGGAGAGAGGAAAAGAAACCACCTTGTGGATTGAGATAAAGACAGTTTAATAGAACAGTAATGAAACAGGATAATAATAATAATAGTAATAATAATAACGATAATAATGGTAAAAGAATAGACAAAGTGATACAACACAAGTTGCTCTCACCACTTGATGATCGGTTGCCCAGCCTGTCCCGAGCAGTGATCCTGGATCCCCGTTGTGTCCCTGCCCATGGCTGGGGGGTTGGAACTAGATGATCTTTGAGGTCCCTTCCAACCAAAACTATTCTATGATTCTATGATCCCTGCCCACTAGCCAATCCCCATTTATATACTGAGCATGAAGTCTGTGCTATGGAATATTCCTTTGGCCACCTCATTCTGTCTGTGCTCCCTCTCAGCTTCTACACAAAGCTGAAAAAGTCCTTGACTAATGTAAACACTTCTTAACAACAACTAAAACAATATGCATCATCAACATCGACATTATTCTCATAGTAAATCCAAAACACAGCCGCTACTAGAAAGAAAATAAACTCTATCCCAGCTGAAACAGGAGAGTGTCCCAGCAGTGTGGCCCCTCTGCAAGAGGCCACAGCAGTTGCTGTATGGTGGAGGATGTAGCAGGGAAATTTTGATGTGCTACACAATTGCTTCAAGAACCAAGCACTAAGATGTTCTTAAACTCTTTTTTTTTTATATATCCTTGGAAGGGATTTTGATATATGGAAGGAATTCTTAAACAAACAAAAAATCCCAATGACATTCATGGAGTTTCATGATTTTGGAAGTCTCGCTCTACCTTAAAAATAATTACAGCATTTCATGTAGCCTGCTGTATTTCTTCACCATTCAGATTAGGTACAGACATGTAACGAGCAATTAAACCAAGCTGAGAGGAAGAGCAACGTGGGCTCTGTGTGTGGGATGGCTTCCAGGTGGGATAGCTTTCATAAGTGCCTTAAAAAACATTCTGCCTCGTGGCTCTTTAGAGGCCTCCCCACAGAAGCAGCTCAATTATTCATTCAGAGCAGAAACCGTTTTATTACATGTCTTGTAGTTCGAATGGTTAGACTGAAATGTGGGACACTCTGCTCTCAACAAGGTTCTGGTACTTGCATTTGTACTTGCACTTGTCCTGCAGAGCGGTAAAAGAGTTGCCAACACCAGCTGGGAGATAGGAATATCATTAGCACATATTTTGTTTTGTATCTTCAAGGTTAGTACAAATCACAAAACCTCTGCAGCTGAAAGAGAGAAAAAGAGCACAGTTCTGGAATTAAACTTGTTTTTCAAATCAGTCTGGGCAAGTTTTAAGACATGACTGAATATTTGCCTTTGGCCCAGGGGAAGATCACGGCTGTACTGCACCATCCCGCTCAGAGAGGCCGTCTCATCCTTGCTTGAAAACTGTTCTTTCTGCCCCAAAACATGTGTTTTCTACTCTCAGACTGCCTATCTGCAGTGGGCAGTCAGGAAGGGAGATGTGAATCTGAGGTGCTACATGGTCTGATCCTGGTCTCCCTCTGCCACCGCTCCCCACCCACGGTGACGTTGAGGACCTGAATCCAGCACGGTGGCTACTCCTGGCCCGTGTGGGTTCCCCTCCACGTGCTAACAGGGCTGTATCCAGTTTTTGTTTAGACATTCACCTGAGGGCTGGGGGATTTATAACTGCTCTGGGTTAAGAATAGACACAAAAACTTTTGGCATTTTTCTGGGTGAAAAAAGATGTTTTCCCCATTCATATCGAGCATGAAATTGTGCGAGTTCCAATTAATATTGTGCTACGAAGGTCCAAGGCTGAATCGGGGGCTATGTGGTACCACAATCTGGCGCTGCATTAGCACTGAATGATTTTCAAAGATTTTCCTTGAACTAACATTGACTTAATTGTGTAACACATTATATATTACCATATGTACACATTACCAAGGCTCTTGATTATTTTCTAATTTGAATTTCTCCAGCGGTTCTCTAAAGGGCACTAATTCAGTATCACTGTAAAAATTAAAGTTACTTACCACCACGACGCTTGCCTGGAACCGTCGAACCGAGCAGAATATCTCCCCATCTATCCATAACTTTGTATTTCCCCAAAGTGAAGAACGCCTAGTTAATTGTGGTCAGTGTTTACACAGTAAATGAGCACGATTTCAAATTGTTCTGGTCTATTTTAAAATTGGATTAGTTTATGTTTCTTCATAAAGCGGCTACATTTGGTCAAGCTCATTTGTCGGCACTCCAGAGACAACCGGACCAGCAAATGAATCATCTCATCAAACACGTAAGCTAACTCTGCTGGTCCATGAGCTGTGGCATCTCCTGCAGACAGGCTGAACTCTTCATCTCAAAGGGCAACACCAAGCCTAGAGGCCCTGCCAGCGTGACATGGTGACCCCCACATGGGATAACATCTCAGAGAGCCACGTCCTCATGGGCACAGCGCTCCTGGAGCCAGGGGTGAAATGCTGATGGACAGCAGGTGTAGGTTTTCTCCATTTTATACCCCTAGGAAAAAGGTTATTCCAACTCAGAGAGCATAACATCTATCTTCTTGCGTGTTTAAGAGTTGGAGAACTAGAGGAAAGACATAATCCTACTTGCCAGCACAGAGTTGCCACTAGCATGACTCTACACCCTTCATGCGAACCCCAAGCTAAGGGATTCATGGAATTTAGGAAGCTTTGCTTATTCTGCTCCATTATTCTGGTTTCTTCTACAGTGTTCGCAGTCAGGATCAAAAGTGTCAGAAACTCTTAATGCTACCAAAAAGATTAACAAGTAGAGTGCAAGTATCAATGAAAGGTATTGTGCTCCGATCTTAGAAGGCGAAATCACGCAGCATGGGAGAGTTGCCTGAAGCTTGGCAGCTGTGGTTCTCCATGATTTGTGAACACTGTTTTCCTACCCGATCCACCAGAAATTACCTTCCACTCACTGATCTGCTATTGAGGAGATCAGCGGGATGTCAGTGTATATAATTCAGGCTGCAATTTTATTAGAAAAGAGAGGTCCTTGTTCTGCACATAAACCGCTGAACAATCGTATCTTCTGCACACCTGCAACACAAAATAATAGTGAATTAACACAGGTTCACCCCAGAGATATTTGAATTTTTCAAAGAGAGTGGCCTGAGGTTTTAATTTATAATCTAATCCAAACTCAGATAAACTGCAGCTTCACGATTTCGTGCCCAGCATGAGAGCACTGCAGTCAGCATGCCCACCACAACCCATTTAATGAATATGCTAATAGTTAAGTTAAGGGTTGGAAAGGAAGATGGGAAACTTATGGCTGAGACCTAACTCAGCATCGCGATGCCCTCTCCACTGCCTGTGCCAACCACTGCACACAGCTGTCCCGCCCTCTTGCCATTCCAAGTTTGGATCAACCTCCTTCTCATGCCAGAAATCATCATGATGAAATCAGCTAAGTATGAATTACAATACAGGAGGAGATCCGAACAACTTTGAGAAACTCCAGATCACAATTCCAATTAAAGACACAGGCAGTCCCTTAACTGGGGGAGGTTACAGCTACGTCCTCCTGAACGTGAATGAACTTCGCCTCTGGATCGGCTCTCATCTTCCCTGGAGATGCTGCCAATTGCAAAATAAGCAAAAGGTCAGATAATACATTTTAAATGAAGATACAAAGACATCTAGAAATGGTTACATGATTATTTAGCTATGTCAGATGTGGGATGTCAACTGATCTCATAAAACACAAACAGGAAAAACGGGACATGCGTGAAATTCTGGGGGTTGTTATCTTTTGGGAAGAAAGTAAGATTAACACAGAGCAACAACTGGATTGCTGTATGGACCAGACATTTATTGGATGCCTGCGTGTGGATGCAAACACACTTGCGTTGGCATCACTGGCATTTTTTATGCTTTATCTCTTTCTTCCTGTCCTACTTTTACAAGATTTCTGATGTATTGTGCAGTGAATTGTCCTCCTGTAACTAAAACTTACTTAGACAGGACTTTCTTTCTCAGAAATTCATAAAATCATGAGTCTCACAATGGTTTGCTTGCTTCTCTACAACTGTTTTTGAACCCTATTGAATATGAGTTTAAACCCTATAAGCAAAACACGAGTGTTTGGTCTGTAATACTTTTGTAGCCCTTGTTGTCTCAAATCAGTTTATCCAAAGGATTCTGTTCATGTGAGAGAAATTGCTATGATCAATCACCGCATAGTCAGGAATCAAAGAAAACGCTGAATCAAGGACTGGATTTCATTTCACCCCTTCAGCAAAAGAGAGGGGACACTGCAAGGGAGCTGATAGAGATCCTCCACGGAATCTACAATTAATTTTAGATGTTCCCTCCCCCTACACACCCTGAGTCCCTCAAAATTATATGAAAACATACATGTTTGACTTACTCTTTCTTTCACATTCCATATTTACCTTTCAGGGACAAGCCAAAGGCTTTGGCTGATCAGGCTGTTGGCTTCAGGTTCCTCTCCCTCCTTGTCCCAATGGAAGTTAAATACAGCATAAGGCACTTTTTTTCTCTGGTTTGCCCAGATTGCTGTTCTTTTATAGGAAATAAGTTAGAGAAAGCTGGAGGAAAATCCAAATATACAAGAATTTGAGTTCTTTGATTCTTCACTGAGCAAATAACGCTTGTCTCTCTCCTTCCCTTACGTGTGTCAGGCAATAGCTTTTTCTTAAAAGGTTATAATGCGTATTTGAGCCCAACTTCAAGTGTCAGCTAAGAGGGAAAAGCTAAAGCTAAAAGCTAAAGCTCTGCTCTCTGTTAATATTGGAGATACCTACAGATACCTCGAAGGCTTTTGCACTGCAGGATGTCCTCATGGCAGGAAGCTCACCTCCAAGACACAGAGCTGGACCACTGCTGCTCTCAGGGCAGACAAACAGCCATTGGGCCCGTGGAAATCAGAGCTTCTGGTTCATGGAATCCACAGAAAAAAATCATCTTGGGAGATTTATGTATCAAAAATATGATTTCTAGATCTGATTTTGTCCAAACTTCCCTATTAGCCTAGTTCACGTGAAACGTAAGCTGTTAACAGATCAAGCTGGATCAATTACCTTTTCTAAACTGTTGCACCATGTTGTATACTTTGCATTGCCATTGTTTCCTCCCCAAAAGCTGTTGTACTTTGGTGTTGGATGAAACAAAAATGGAGCTACATCCATAACAAATTTGAATAGAGAACCAGGAGAGAAAAACACACAGGTTCTGTCACTTCTGTGAGCAGGACAACTGCATGATAGAGGAAAAGTGGGTACTAAATCTCTGTTACCCACCCCAAAGGTGGTGCCTATGAGATGAAGTGATCAGCATATCTAGATTGCAGTTTGTAGGTGCTGTATCTCGGATGTCAATCTTGCTGGATGCGTGCAGACTGCCTGATGCATTATCCAGCCCCCAAATCAATTTAAGGCTACACTTCCATTTGGCCCAGGGCCAGCTGCCGTCATCAGCAGAGCATTGCATGGTGTTGCATAGAAGTGCCACTTGCGGAGGTGCGTCGGCGGAGCTCGCCCACGCCATGTGCCCGTAACGAGCACTCGTGCGAGGTGAGAGGGCAATAACTGAAACCAGAATTAGTCTCCCCCCAACCCTGTAAGAAGAGATTGTCTCATATCAGCTCACTGCAGCCGCTCTGACAAAGGTTAAGCTTTTTGCCATCTTACAGGGACGGGAGGAGGAAAGCTGTGCGACATCCACACTGACACAGGGCACCAGGCAAAACCCGTGAGGAGAAGACACTCCAGTGCTCTGGTCTTGTAGCACCAGCTTTAAAGGCCTGAAGTACTTTGCCTTTGTGAAGAAATACAAGTCCTGTGGGTCAGATTTTGCCTTATGGGTGTAGAAAGTACCATCCTCTTTGGTCCCAGGCTCAGACATTGTTTCTCAGCAGGATGGATGTCCCGTGGCCCCGGGCATCGTGCATGGACAACGTATCGGATGTTAGTTGACACTGGCAGTGCAAATCTCTCAGTATAAATTATAGATTATATTAGATATTTTTGCCACTCGTGAAGCTTTATTTTTCTGCAGTATTTTTATTAAAAATCACGGTGCATGCAGGAATGTATTCAAACGAGCGAGTCTTTCTGCCCTACACCCCTGGGGAAGAGCAGCCAGAGAGGTGTGTATTCCTACCTTACAGCGATGCTGTGTGGACAGTGTGGGTATCAACAGACAGAGAGCAGAGGGCAGACACAAGCCCTGACTCTGGTTTGCACCCATTGGGACAATTTACTGAACCAAATTAATGTTTCAGATGACTGTGACTGCGAGGCAGGAGAGGCTCAGGCAAATGCGCAGGGTACGGGCACTGAACTAACCCCACCGTTAGCTTTAGGAAGAGGAATTTCTACTTAACAACAATCAGCGATGCGTCAATTACATTGCCAAAATGTCCTGGTGGATAACTAATGGCACGGAAAAAATTTCTGTTCCACACGTGTGCTTGCATTGACAGAAGTGAGGACTCGGTGTCGATCTGCGTGTAAGAAATGGGAAGGCAGCGCCTGCCAGAAGGGTCGAGTGTGACGTACAGCACCTCCTGCCTCTCTGGGGATTTTAACATTGCTTTAATAAGTTTCTTTCATTTGTTCTCCACCGTTTGCATTCATAGCTGATTATGAAAGATGAACTTTATTTTTTTTTCAGTCAGTGAAGTCAGCTGAGTCCAGGATTGAAACTAAAGCACAGTTTGGAAACTGAATATAATATTTAACTTTATTTTCCTTCCACTTTTGCTGAATCCAACCCTTTTTGAATATATAAAATTGCAGAAACACTCAGGCAAGAAGGATCTGTTAATAGAAAAGACAACCTACAGTGTCTGACCCTTTTTTACACCCATTTTTTCCCTATTTTTATAAAATGACAGAAGACTTGGTAGTTTATTAGGTAAGAGCAGTCTTTGAAGCTGAAAGCTTTCCATCCTCCTAAGAAATAGCACAACTGACTTTGACAACATCACTGTCCCGTACAGCACCAGTTCAAAATGAAAAGATTTTTAATTTGTAATTCTAGAGGCAAAAAGGTAATTGTCATTACACCCAAAGATCTCATTACCTGATCCTTCCTGTGCTGCATCTAGAAGCCAGTCTACCAGAGAGATGCTCTTACTATTACTCTGGGCTCAAACCCCAGTTTTTACAACTAGTTATTCCAGGGAAATATATTCCAAAGAATGACCACAAAGACATAAAGTGAAGATTCTGGCTTTTTTAATAAAATATTTCATTTTTCCATATAACAGGCAGCAAGTCTCATTGAGGCCGTAAAGCGGACAAGAAGAAAGCAAGAGAAGGGAATTCTTTACCGCGCTATTACTTATAGCTTCCTCCTGTAGAGGATCTTCCCGGTGAGGGAGAGAAACCCCGTAGTTATATCACTCCGTGTGGCGATGCAGATATGTAAATTAAGACATCTCCCAGCAGACGAATATAGCACTAATAAGGACACTGCTGGAATTGTCTAGGAGAGGCCTCAGGAGGTAAAAGACTGTAGGATTAACTGCTTTGTTGTTAGGGTTCTCTTTCTTCAAATGGATGATGAAATTGTGACCATAAGAGTGAATGTTTAGTTCAGATTAATTTGATGTCCCAGGCTGAATAAGAGTGGTTGAAACCAAGAAAATGTATTAACTGTCATCTTCAAACAAGTTTATCACTGCCCTCTCCCCAGTGTGGGGTAATTAATCAGCTTTGATGGAGACCCAGGGATCCTCTTACAATGAGCAGAGGATTTCCAAACAGAAGTACAAATGAGTCAGGGACAAACTCTGCCATGCTGGAAAAATTGCTGGCAGATTTCTTTTTACAGAAATCACAGCTCCATACGCACAAATCTAACAAAGTTAACCCACAGAATCCAGAATTCCCATTTATTCAGGAATTTTACTTATTCCTTGAATTCCAAATTCTCACTTTGTGGTGTTTGCAAGTTCTGATCTGTCGAGGCAGTCTCTGGTTGCGAACCAGAGCTCCCTGGTCTGCTCATCCCATTCTGGATAAGCAGCTTCGGACATAGGCGAGCACATCAAGGTGGATTAACTGCTCCTGTCCTCTCACCCAGCCTCCACTCCAGTGACAGATGAACTGAAAAATTTAGTCAAAGACTGAAACATATTCTGAAAGACTCATTCATTTTATACAAGTGATGAGATGCAGAAAAACGTACTGTAGATATGATCTATAAGAGACTAGTGTGGCATCCTACAAAGTAGATATGAATTTATATACCTCCAATAGCAAACCCCTCTCATAAACTTTCTGAAAGCATTTGCTTAAAGAGTCAGAATGTCAATGCGAAACTGGAAATATGTGCAGACGTGAACCTAGAATCATAGAATTGTTTTGATTGGAAGAGACCTTTAAGATCTTCAAGTCCAACCACTAACCCAGCACTGCCAAGTTACCACTAAACCATGTCCCTCAGCACCACATCTGCCTGGCTTTTAAATACCTCCAGGGATGGTGATTCCACCACTGCCCTGGGCAGCCTGTTCCAGTGCTTGACAACCCTTTCAGTGAAGAAATTTTTCTGAATATCCAATCTAAACCTCCCCTGGTGGAACTTGAGGCCATTTCCTCTTGTTCTATCACTTGTTCCTTGGGAGAAGAGACCAACTCCCCCCTTGCTACAACCTCCTTTCGGGGAGCTGTAGAGAGCTATAAGGTCTCCCCTCAGCCTCCTTTTCTCCAGGCTGAACACCCCCAGTTCCCTCAGCTGCTCCTCATAAGACTTGTGCTCCAGACCCCTCACCAGCTCCGTTGCCCTTCTCTGGACATGTTCCAGCACCTCAATGTCTTTCTGGTAGTGAGTGGCCCAAAACTGAACACAGTACTCGAGGTGGGGCCTCATCAGTGCTGAGTACAGGGGGATGATCACTGCCCTAGTCCTGCTGGCCACACAGGCCAGGATGCTGTTGGCCACCTTGGCCACCTGGGCACACTGCCAGCTCACGTTCAGCCAGCCGTCCACCAACACCCCCAGGTCCTTTTCTGCCGGGCAGCTTTCTACCCACTCTGCCCCAGGCCTGTAGCGCTGCATGGGGTTGGTGTGACCCAAGTGCAGGACCCGGCACTTGGCCTTGTTGAACATCACGCCATTGGCTTTGCAAAGGGCTCTGGGTGCGTTGTGCTGCCGAGCGAACAGCACCGTGCCATGGGGCAGGCGGGGAACGTCCCGGCTCCGGCCTGCATGCGTTAACCTCAGCTCCCTTCAACTCTGTGCCTTCAGCCCGAGACAGCAGACACCGCACAGCGGTCCTCGCCACGGGGCTGCGTGCTGAAGGATATAAATAGCAGCAATTAACAGACCTCATTTGCCCACCTCCTCGCGGGGCTGTAAATGGAGCAGTCGCAAGCCCAGGGCACACCTGGGAGCCGAGGAGATCCTGCTAAAAATATTACTGTAAATTTTTAAAGGGAGGAGAAGGAGGGAAGAAGTCACGACAAGCGTTTCACGGGTGCCGGCACCCTCTGTAACCCCCCGCACGCGGTGCCGCCGGGGTGGCTGTGCATCCCCCGTCTGCGAGGCCACCCGGGCCACCCGCCTCCTCCAGCCCCACCGGGAGACCACGGCAGCCCCGAGGGGGAGAGAGATGCGCGTTGGAACTATTATAAAGGCCTAGATGTCTTTAAATGGTCCGTTTTACATGGGGGGAGAAAAAAAATTCTTTTTTTTTCCCTGCATCAGAAGGAAAAAGAGCAGGTTTGGATCACGGGGATGTCTGTAAGTCCTCCCTGCATTCCAAAACACTCGAGGAACCCTCAATGAACCTGAAATATAAAGGAAATATACCCCATATTCCGTGTCTGCGCACCCCCATCCCTGTTTTGCATTCTCCAGTGAAGTATTTAAAGGATATTTAAAGATGCAAGCAGAAGTGGTGGCTGCGAGCCATGCCCAGGAGCCACCCTCACCGGGCCCTGCCGAGCCCTCCACTGCTTTCCGAATTTGCAGCAGACTAAAGGAGATTTCAATATCGCCCGACTATTTCGTGGCGCTCTGAGGCTGTGCTCATAAATGCTCCGTGTAGGCCCAGGTAGACGAGTGAGATTTTAGAAGACAGGAAACAAAAAAACCCCTCACCCCTCTCCAAACTAACCCCCAAACTGGCTTTGTAATGCTGTTGGCCGTGTTTTGGCACTGAACCGCTCGGAAACAGTCTCAGCGCTCCGAGATTTGTAACACATCGCTCGCGGATTTTATCCACAGCAAGATTTGGATCGTTCGGCTGAGAGGGTCGTAGAATCATAGAATGGTTTAGGTTGGAAAGCACCTTGAAGATCATCTAGTCCAACCCCCCTGCCATAGGCAGGGACACCTCCCACTAGACCAGGGTCAGGAGGTGGTGCTGGGTGTTTGCTGTCACCAGGGTCCTGGTGGGACATGAGGAGCACCATCGGCTGGGAGGCTGGAAAGAAAAGGTTGGTGAAATTTGGGTTTCACAAGGGACTTAATTTACCTGTCTTACAACTCAGGGTCTTAAAAGGAGAAAAACTGACCAAAAGCCTTAATTAATATGCCACGAGTTGACCACTAAATTAGGCGCTTTAGGATATTGTCTGAACCTAATCACATAATGTCGCAGACATTTGAAGAGCAGCAATCTCTTGAAAGGGAAATCCAGGCTCTTCCCCTTCCTTGCGCAGGCACCGGTGGCAGCGAGGTCAGTGTTATTTAGCAATTTGCCGGCTGCCGGTGAGATGATGCATCACTAAACCTTACTTTGTGTAAAACATAATTTGTGGGAATGAGTCCTGATGCCTTTGGTGTTGCCACAAAGGAAGGCCTTTCATCTCTCGCTGTCTTTGCTATTAAAATTAGTGATTTTTATTTATATAAAGGATTTCTACACCCCACAATAACACTTTTCCTTGACACCGAATATCTGTTACACGCATGCTTTGGCTTAAGACCCAAAAAGTCACTGTTGGCTGTGTGTATCCTCCTTCTTGCCACCCTTTCCTACACCTGGAATATCGCTGTTGCATTTCAAGGTCCTGACCAGGAATGGGTCTTTGTCATGCTGAATACTGTGCAAACAGAGATAATGAGAAGCATCTGCTTTGGAGAGATTAAATCCACACTCAGGCGGGATTTGTACCCTTCAGGTGAGACAGGTTCCTGCTGGTCTTCTGGCTGGCCAGGGAGAGGCAAAGCCAGCATCTGTGGAGCCATGTGGATTTACTAGGTGGCAATCTCGACCCCTGCAGACTTAGGTGGGGACAAACAGCCAAAGTTTTGCATTGTTTATCATCATCTTGTCCCAGGCTAAGAACACCCTCTGTTTGCAGATGGGAGGACACCCTGACTTCTGTTTGCCATGAGCTGGGGACTCCACACAAGAGTCAGCGGGAGAGGACGGCAGTGGTCCCATCAGCATCATCTGCACCCCACGGCGCATGCTGGAAGCTGCTGGCTCACTTTGCTGTACTTGACACATGAAACAGGTCGAGGGATTTTTTTTTTTAACTACCAGAGAAGTTATGTCCACCAGCCTGACCCTCACGGTCTCTCCAGCCGGTTATTGCTGGACCCTGCCACAGGCTCAAACCGGAGTTTGTGTCGAGCACTCTTCTCCAAAAAGCAGATCCGTGCGCGGCGTGCAATTCGCCAATCTTACATGCTCAGGAGAGATACTGTATTTATTCAGCCCTGAGTGCTAGGTGGCTTTTCCACACATCAAGCACACCTTAAGCTGGTTCCCCCATCATATTTATACACAAAAATTACAAGGTATCCCACTCCCAGTTACAATGACTGGTTAGTAATTTACATATAGTTATAATATCTCCTGTGTCATTCTCTTCAGTCACTGCGCTTGCGCAGGGGAAGGGTCTTCACCTGGGCATGGCTCTTCTTGACCTCTGGGTGTGGTTTTTAGTAGTATAATGAAAGTAGTTCACTTCACGATACCTTAAAAGTAAGTTTTGTTGCCAAGTTGGCCACCTGGACTAGGTTGTCACATAACTCATCCTATACACAACCGATCCCAGGACTAGGTCCAGAGACAGGAACTTAAAGCAATACAGCATTCTGTTCACTACCAGTTAGTTAAAGCTAGAGGGACTTCAAACAACACAATGTCCTGCTCATTATTACTTTCATTAACTGTTAACTTAGAATATTACTAATACTACTAACATAAGCTGACTTATTAGGTCAGGATGCCCTCTATCAGTACCAAAGGCTGCAATGTAGGAACAGTGTGTGCGTTGTAGCTTCACGCTGTCCGTTATTACTAAATACACTAAAAAATAAACCAACCCCAAACCCTAAAACTATTTTATATTTTAAATAACAAATACTTATAAAATAACAAAAAAAGAGTAAATAGTAAATAAAGTAAAAAGAAAAAGTAAATAGTATGAGTTTGGGAAGAGGTCCAGACCGAAAGTCAGAGACCAAACAATTTCTTTGGGGTGCAGAGGTATGAAGCAACACACAGTGACAACTGGAAATAGCTGTTTTTCTCAGCTGTTCAAAGAAAATACACATACTTCACAATACAAACGAGTCAGTGTTTTACTATGGGCAACATGTTATGCGGAGGTTATGAATAAAACTATACTCTGCTACAAGCTCATGAGGATTGTCCCTGTATCATAAACCTGAGCACAGCTCTTGCGGGGATTAGAGCCGCAGCTGATTGCACCTGATGCATGCAGATTGCTCTCCCCTTCCTCTCTGAAGGTCAGGCTCCTCAGAGGTGTTTGTTAATTAACAAGTTTGATGAGACATCAACTGTCCACTTTGTGGCTTCTTCATTCGTGGTGGGGAGAGGCAGAGGTGGCTCCTGCCCGCCTGGTCCTCCCAGGGGTGGCAGGAGACTGTGTTCCGTCAGCACGAGGGCAATTTTGTGGGCAATCACAAAAAGAGATCTAATTCTTCTACTTAATTGCTCACATCTGGTGAGGAAAAAAAAAGTTACCAATTTAAGCCTCGATGACAGGAGCACTGGATGTCCTTATGCAGACCCTATTAATGCCCAACAGTCAGTTTCTCCTCTAACCCAACTCCATCTTTAATGTTCAGTAATAATAAAATCCTGATAAATAAAACTTTTGCCTTCATTATCGCTTTTGTTTCATGTATCGATAAAACTGTTGCAAGCATTAATTAATGCCATTAGGTATAGGAAACACTGTCTGGTGGGTAGTCCCACTGGTACGTGAGAGGACTGGCCCAGAGCTACTTCTGTCCCGCAGCACCATTTCTTGCACTTTTTTCTTTTTCTGTTTTTAATATCATAGAATGGTTTAGGTTGGAAGGGACCTTGAAGGCCATCTAGTTCCACCCCCTGCCATGGGCAGGGACACTTCCCACCAGACAAGGTTGCTCCAAGCCCCGTCCAACCTGGCCTTGAACACCTCCAGTGATGGGGTCTCAACAACTTCTCTGGGCAACCTGTTCCATATATATTTATATAATAAATAAATAAAACATATACTGAAATCTTATATATATTTATTATATATTTATTTAATATTCTTAATAGTGCTAATGTATTTAAATAGATTATATATACTTTTTAAAATCTATATTAAGAAAAGACAACAAATCAAACCAAAACAAAAAACCCACAAAACCCAAAACCAAACCAAATCAACAAAAAACACAACAAAAAAACACAACCCCAAACCACTCTATAATTCCTCGCTTATTTTTCTCGTAATCCCGGCTCGTCCCCTGCAAAACTCGAGCTGTATTACAGCAGGACAGTGCGAAGCCCCCGGGGGGGCTCAGCGTCCCGTAGGGGCGGCCCCGCCGGAGCTGCGCGCCCCGCTGCGCGCCCGCGGGCCCCGCGGCACCATCCGCATGACAAAAGCAACCCGGAGGGAAAATCAGGCCTTGGGAGCCAGGGCCATTTAAGCAATGGGTTTTTTTTGTGCTTTTCCCCCAATCCCCTGATTCTCCCCCCCCGGGAGAGGGCTTTGCTTAAATGTTCTAATTTTTTTGTTTTTAATTATTTTTTTTTCCTCTTTCCCCGGAAAAGTTGCAGCGTTTGAGTCGGGGGTGGATGCTGGAGAACTTTGTTTAAAGAAAAACCGCCACATCATGGGAATTTAGGAGCAACGGAGGGGCGGGGGGGGGAGGTCACACGGAAAAAAAAAAGAAGAGGGAAAAAAACCAAACACGTGTGCTCCCTTTGGGGTCTGGACTCTGAATTTAGTTTCAGGGCAAGTTTTCCGCCGGCTGGTGCCTCGCTCCGCTGCCCTCCCCGCGACCCACAAGCGCTGCCCCAACCAGGTATTTCTGCGCCGGTTTCTCTCTGCTGCCTGTAGTGCCTCAGCTAATTAGGCTGGAGGGGTTTTATCTCCAGTGAAGCTTCTCTAACATTGGGTATTCTGAAGGCTATCATTTCTTTGCCGGGTTCAATGGGTATGACCTTTATTTGGCCGAAGTCTGTGCAAAATGTGTTTTTTATACCGAGACGGGTAACGCGAAATAACTATTGTGATATAAAATCCTCATTGCGTGAGATACGTGCAACTTTTGTTTTCATGTGTGTGATTTAATCGATGATGCATCTGCCCTCCACCTCGTCTGTTCAGCTACACAGGTTAAAAATAATCTGTGTTTTGTTTCACAAAAAAAATTATACTAAAACGTACTTAAAGACGCTGTGAGGTTTCCAAATCATCTTGAGAAGCTTGGGTTACAGTTCTGCAGATCCCATTTATTTTATTTATGTATAAATCTGTTGTAGGACTGGGCTGTAAATTGTTGTGTTGCTTTCTGCTTGTTGAGCACAGACTTCATTTCATCTGAGCTGCGGTGATATTTAAGTAGCTGATTAAGTGCGAGTCTTCCAGGATGGAAGGGGCTTTGCAGCCAGAGCCACCCGTACACTGCATTACAACAAAGTTAAATGCTGTGTGAAAGGCGTCATAAATCCGGGTCTCACCGAGTGCATTCTGCAGAGGCAAGTTTGATAGTTTTGACAATTAAGGTGCTTAATTAAAGATGAGTGCGGTGGTTTGGGCTGGACTGGCCACTGAGGCGAACGGCCACACAGCGCCGTGTGTCATGTGTGTCTCTCTGTTCTTTCTCTTTTTTTTTTTTTTAAATTCATTACAGTGTATTCTTTTGATTTGTTAAGTTTTGCAGCATTGATGGTGTGTGTTGGGTGCAGAGCGTCTTTGCAGAGGGATGCAGTAGAAGTGTTTAGTAGAGAAAAATCTTTGGTGTTGGAATGAATAGTCCTTCTGGAAAGCTGCGGAATCAGGGGCAAGTTTGCCTTTTTGTTCCCTATCATCCTTATGTAAGCAACTGCCACTCGTATCCTGTCTTCGGCACGTGCCAATTACTGGTGAGACAACAAAAAAAGTCCTCTTTAATTCATTAGCTGGGAAAGAATTGAGGCAATGCAATATCAAAATGTTTATCATTAGGTTTCAGGGTGAATGGCTTTGCGAGGTGCAGCTGTGGTAGGTTCCTCGTTTGCTGAGCAGAAGGTCTGCTCTGTAAGGAGAAGGGCAGAGCTTTCCTGTCCTCCTTGGAAGCCAAAAATCGACTGTGTGGCTCCTTCAATGGCACATGTCCACGAACTCACCCAACACAGGGCGGTGCGAACCCCTGCCTGTGCAGTACGACTGCTGGCAGCATGCGCGGGTTGATTTGGTTTTAGATGTATCTTTAGGGGCTCGGTGAATAAATCCCGCTTGAAAATATTTCAGCAAATTAAAACGGCGTCATTTCGTAAGCCTGTTAGCCTGCTCTGTCACTTCTCAGATTAATTATGACCCAGAGAGGGGGCCTGGGCAGGTGGGTTCGCCGCTCCCTGCCTGCCGCAGGTGACCCCGCTCCACGCCGGGAGTCAAACCTGCATAGCTAAGAAGGACAATGACTCACGTTATTCAGCTAAGGTAAATAACTCCCCGTTTTAATCTAGCTAAAAGGAAATCTGCACCTTCTTCCTAGCTCTGATGTAACCGTTGCGATTCTAAATCAGACATAGTTTTGTCAAAACCTAGTAAGAATTGAGAAGATTCTGGTAAAGAAATGGAAAGTGTTGGGACAATCCATCACACCCATTTTTAACTTACAGCTTTTGCATTTGCAACTAATTAAGTGCTTTGACTGGAATTAATCGAGACGATACAAATCTCAATTCACCCAGAACTAGAGACATCTGTCTAATTCTCACATAATATGAGAGAATGTTGCAGTATTTTAATCAGTATTCCATCTCTTTATTTAGAAAGGTAACCAAGGAAGGGTTCATCCCAAAGCCCTGCGCTAGAGGGGACGGTCCTCTGAACGCCAGGGATGTCCCGTGCAGTTACTGCAGGCCGGTCCTCTTGATGCAAGTTAAGACAGAATGGAATGTATATTTGAAATCCATGGTTTTGCTGCAAGCGTACAGTAAAACTGTGCCTCTCATCACTCTGAATTAAAAAAAAAAAAAAAAGGCATCAGATGATATGCTATTTTAAGGGGTTTTCATCTGAGGCACAGATGCTTCAGTACTAGAGAGAGACCAAAAGTACAATCTTTGTCTTCAAAGACATTAAATAAGGGATGTTATGTAGTTTCATTTGTGCTCTCTCTTGATAATTGCCCGAAATAATTAAAATTACATCATACTTGCATTTTCTTCTAACTCAGCTGCTCTGAAATACAGTTGCAAATCCGAGGAGGGGAGTAAAATTTAACCTTATAATCTCCAGGTCAGCTCTCCAGCATCCCCAGCTCAGCCGGCAATTTTGTTTGCAAACCGTTAAGAAGAGGCGTGAAGGACACAGGCGAACGCCCACCCACACAAAACTGGAAATCGGTGGTCCCACTGGGCATTTCCATTGCCAATACACTCCTTAGCTTGGCTAGAAATGCCGGTGGCGTATCGCAGATGAGGTGCGGGCTTTCCTTGGGTCTTATTCTGCCTCTGTTGGTTGGCGGAGCGGGAGGAAGGCTTTCATTAGCAGCAAGTGTCATCCTCAGGTTGTGAACTCCGCTGCTGCAGAAAGGCAGCTCCCTATTTATCTCTGCAGGGCATGGAGGATCTCTTGTGGAAGCTGGATTCGTTTATAATTAGACTGTCCAGGGTCTGGTTTCTCAGGATGTGTTTGATATTTAAATAACACAGGAAGGCTGTGGAGGTGATCACGTCATCTAAAAAAAAATGCTTCCTCAGTACCGCCGCTAACAAAATCACTGAGTTCAGTTCACTGCTTTGGGCACAGCTGATAGAATCAATCACAGACTTTTTGCTGAGATGTATTTTATTTTGATAGTTTTCATGGGAAACAGAAAATTATTAAAGGAGANTCCTGAAATGATGGTCAGAAGTAGATCTTTTCAGGAGCTAAGTGAATAAGCTAATGATTGCAATACCCAGCTTAGATCTTGGCAGCCGTGTTCAAGCAGTTATCCTGCCTTTCTTTGTCACACAACGGAAGACGCTGGAAAAGCTCTGATGGGCTTCTTTATTTATTAAAATGAAGCAGCTTGGCATTTCGGAAAGTCTGTGTAAAAGGAAGATGAGCAGCCTGTGTCTGCGTTAGGGGATCAGATAAAGTTGAGCAGCAGAGAAGAGGTAATAAGCTAATGCGAAGATATTGGAAACGATTGCTTCTCTAATTACCGCATTGAGTGCTTACCATGTTTTTTTCCCCCCATCAGATTGTCATGTCAAACTGTTTCATTGCAATACAGCTGAGAAGTGCAAACTTGGAAAGAGAAACATTTCCAGAAAGTAGGAACTGTCACTTAGTGATTTTTTTTAATTTTCTTTTTAAATAAAACTGCTCCCACTAATGCTCAGCCAAAAAAAAATAAATGTTTTCAAACAATGTTTCTTTCAAGTTGAAAACGTTATTGTGACTCGCTCAGGTGAGCTCTTTCTGCTGCTACTTTGATGGTATTAACTTGGGAATAATTACACAAAAGTTGTGAATACCAGAACTTCAAAAATTTAGAGTGAGAAGGAATGAGAACAACTGAGAAATAGGTTTTCCTATTTTCTTTAAAAAAAAAATAAAAATAAAAATTCAATCCTCAGAAATTTCTTTGGTGACTATAGCTGAGCCTGGGAAATGCTGACCTCTGACATAACCTAGAAAAATGACATCAGCCTGGATCACTGAGCAGATATTTTACACGTCCTTTGTTTCTCTGAACTTGCAATGATGCCGTAGAGCAGTTCTGCTGGAGAAGGTGCCGCTTTCCCGACGTATACAAGATTTATCGTTGCAGAATTGGTAGAGAAATTTCCAGGGGAAAAGATTTCGTTGACGTGGGTGATTATTTTGTGACTCTCGTAATCTCTTTCTGTAATATCCGATAATACCCTTATTTATGATAACTTCAAAAGCCGCAAAAGAGCGAGGGTGGAATCTTGGTGCGAGCATAACCGATTGCAGGAATCCTCAGGACTTCAATGGCGCTGATATTTCATCCCTGAAGTATTAGACTTGTTATTTATCTCCAGGGTTTTTTTGCGAGCCGCCCGAAGAGCGACATCCGATTGCACGTCCCAGTGTTATATACAGCTGCAAACTCCAGCCCAACACCCTGGTGAAACCCCTGCCACGTTTAAAAGTTAAGCACTTACCGAAGCCCCTTGCTACAAGGTGTTTCATTTATAATCCTGTACATCACGGCGTCGCACTATATCACCAAAACCCGAAATGCAATTACCATTGGAGCTGAATGTTGCAGCAAATATAACGGCCAACACTATACAGTATTTTAGCCATGGAGACTACAGCGGACAGCTAGACAGGGAAGACATTCACCTTGACTTTACTATGGCAATTTGTTTTATTTTCTATTTCCTGAGCTCCCGCTGGCTTTTGCTTAGCTGTTGCTCAGACAAATATCTGTTGCAGCTGATGGGAGCAGACTAGTTACACGTAAAATTCAGGTTAGGGCTTCGGTTTTGTCCACAAGATATTTGTATTAAAATAAGATTTGCTTAGATTAGCCAAGTGTTCATTGCCCCGATACAGCAATATGTTCTGGTAGCTGACCATATCTACTTGTAATCAAATTCAGCATTAATTCTATTTTTATAAAAAGTGGTGTGCTGGAAAGGATAAATTTTATGTGTCGTGTCCCTCCATGTGGTTCCTCTACGGACTGATGTTTTGCTGACTTTTTACCAAATCAAAGGGATATCTCACCGGCATTACCACATCATATAAACTCCCTTTTCCCGTATTTCGCTCTTGTGCGTACATGAGTGCCCTCGCAGCGTCTCTCCATCCCAGGTTCAGCATGTGTCCTTCGCACACCGACTCCTCCTGAACGTCGATCCCTTCTCCAGCTGCTTCGTGAAGATTCAATAACCAAAATGTTTCAGTGCGTAGAAACCTCCTGCTTTGTTAGAGAGCTCTTTCTAGCGTTTTTGCTTCTAGATGAGCTTTGAGGAACGTGTGAAGCCTTTTGGGACCTGTGCTGAAGCCGTCATTCCAGCAAGGCTCGGAAAACTTGCTTGAAAGCTGTGCCTGGGGGCTCTGCTGCCATGAGCTGAGCTGGGTGGGCTGGGGGGGTTCTGCAGCTTCGGGGGTGCTTTGGCGGTGGAGGGTTGAGGTACAGTAACTCCTGTGGCACTCAGTGCTCTTCTGGCTAGAAAAGAGGGAGTGTGCAGGGAGGAAGGAGGATGAGGACATTTGCTCATCGTTAGGTGGGTTTGGTCACTGTTGGTGGTTTCTGAATCCTTTGGAAAGCTTCAGGCAGTGCAGGCGTACAGCAGCTTTACGCAGTCTTTATGACTTTGGGTGCTTGATATATCCAGATGGGGAGAAAACTCCCTTTCTCCTCCTGAAATATGCTTACTTAGTGGCCTTTCTTGATTTTTTTTTTCTTTTACTTGTTGTTGGGCTTGCTTTTTTTTTCCCTCCCTCTGTATTTTCCTTTCACTGTGATCCCATCTTGTGATTCCTTTGGAAATCAGGGCCAACTTCTGTTTAAATTGCAGCTGGCAAGAAGCTGTTATGATGATTTTAAATTGTTTGCCAGTTCTCTGTGAATTTTTGTTAAAAAAAAAAAATAGAAATCTCAAAAGCGATTTTACGTCACTTAACAGAATTCAAACCGTGCGATTTTATAAACCTAGCCATTGCTTTAAGGAAAGTTGGAGCAGTCCAAAAGTCGCTTTCCCAGGATCCTCAATCCTGAGCTGTACGGATTTCCTCTCAACTGTCTTTATCCTTTGCTATACCATCAGATGAATTTTTGTAACATACTAATATTCTCTTATTCAATTTAAAGACCCATTGGAGAATGCTCGTTAGCCTTTTAGTCTGTGAGGGACAAGCCCGGTATCAAGTATTATCTAGAGATCTGCAAACCGTCATGGTCACCATGGTAAAAGTGTTTCTTGTCTAACTGCAATCCGAATAATACAGAATTTGGTTTAAAAGATGGTGTTTTTTATAGTTACAGCAAATGAAAAATAATAGAATACACTAATTAGAAATTCCTTGTAACACTTCACTGCAAGAAACGACATTGACTCTGAAAGCTTCATAATATTTAAATATATTTCATGACAGAACACTGGCAGCATTTAAAAGGTCTTAGGTGCTTTGAATTGCTGATGGGTTTGACAGGTTGACAGTGATTTGCAAAGCAAGGGTGTTGGCACAGCTTGCTCTTCTGTCGGAGCAGGTATCAAAGTTCAGCCTCCAGAGTAGTCACCACTGGAACACAGAGATGAAAAATTGCCCTCTGCTAAACGTTTTCGCTGTGGAAGAAACAAGCTTCTGCTCCTGGAAATAGCAAGGCCGAATCCAAAAATGATTCAAACCAATGGGAAGACTTCCATTGATTTCGATGGCCTTTGAATCAATCACTCTCTTTCACGTATATCCCATTTGATGGCGTAAATGGTGTGTTTGGGGTTTCTCAGAGGATAGGCCAGAGTTAAACCCCCCGAGCCAGTCTGCATCAGAATGAGAGATTTCACCAGCGTGAGAGAGGCTTAATAAGATGAAGCAGGTAGGTACAGTGATTTATAATCTGGAATCTTATAAATTGGCCTGAACATCAAATTTGAGTACCCTTTTCTCTCTTTCTCAATCTTCCTTCTGAACATGAATTTCTGTTTTCTGTTCACGCCAAAATCTGAAAGCAATTCATTTTGATTCTACTGGGGTTTCTCTGTAAAAGATTTCTCTGTAAATCTAAAATACAGTTCTAGCTGTAAGAGGACAATTTAAGATATTACATATTCATAATCTTAAATTAAACAATTTAATTTTCAAAGGTGATTTCACGATATTCTGTTGGGTTCTCAGCAAACACAGAAATAATTAAATGGGGCAACTGAGCATGAAACACCACACCTGCAAAGTTTGTTAGCCGTGAAAATTTACAGTTGTTTCCATTGCAGTGCATTATTTTACACGTTAAACTGAACCCAGATCACATTATTAAACTATAAATTTTCACGGCTAACAAACTTTGCAGGTGTGGTGTTAAATGCTCAATTGCACTGGTTAATTATTCGCCTGATTTTTAGCATCCTTGCAGGAGACTTGGAAGCTGCACGTGTGGGCAGTAAAAGCCCTGCCTGGCCCTTGCCCGGGAAAAAGGCTCTAAGGTGCAAACATTTTGAAATTAAAATCATGGGTGTTTTTTTTTATAGTGCTCTATTTTTAGCTAAACCCTGGAAATATTGGAAAGGCGATCGATTCTCTGCAGGATGTCAAGAAATCCTTTCTGAGGGGAAGAACGGTGAAGCACTGGATTTAATAGATGTTAAGAGCCACTCCACAGCCTAAGCTATCCGCTTGTCTCAGGCCTTGTTGAGAAGCTACAGACACCCTCTTCCTTCTGCCTTTTCCTTCTGAAGTGCTTTCATGGGTTCTCCCTCGCCGGGGGCTGTCCTTACCCCGAGAGCTCCCCAGCGATGGATGCTGACCTGGGAAGCGCTCATGGAAGATGCTCCCCGGGTCTAAGTACCTCTGTGTGAGCAGCTCTCAGGAGATGAGCACGGTCCTACAGTTGTCTCATGACCAATAGAATATCCTGGGGGAAAACATGGAAAAATGGATCAAAATCACCCCTTGAGGTCCCTTCCAGCTTCATTCATCTCTGACTCTGTGTCAGAGAGACACAGACATAGAATATCTCTTTTTAGCGTAAAGACAATCTGACACAATTAAATGCCGACTTCTGGATTTGCTATGAGTGCCCAAGTCTCAGTAACTTGATAGAGAGCTTCATAATTTTTTTGCCTCTTTATTTTTTACGATAATAAAGTGTAAGTATAATTTGGTCTGTTTTGGCAGCCTGGGAAAGTGATACAAAAGCGAGATCTGTACCTGTTCTCTTAGCAGCAACATTTCAAATCATGTCAGTCATGTCCAATTTGGTGTGACTTACCCATGAAATAAATCACTGGCACAAGTCACGATAGCACCAGGGTCTTAAATCTCAGCCCCAGTCCCTATCCCTAACGTATTCCGACTCCAGCAGCAGTCATTTTTTTCCAAACGATGCTCACCGTTTAAGAACATAGCAAAGTCTCTGTTACAGCCCTGAAAATCAGTGATTTTATGGCGAGTGAAATGGAGAAGGTCATTTGAAATCTACCATATGTAAAATGCTTTATGTTTGCACGCTCGTTTCTGCTGCCTGACACATTACTTAGTTTTACATTAGGCTAATGTAGAACAATATTAATGAGGAAACCAAGGTGTAATGTTCTTGCAAGAATGCTGACAGAAGGGAGTCCAAGTTTTAACCAGGGATTGCTTGCTTTAGCATTATCTCTATTGCCGTTAAGCGTGCTCTACATTTTCTGGGCAAATATCATTTGGAATTAATTGAATGGAAAGGAGGATGTTCAGAAAATGCATCTTTAGAGTTGTTGAAGTATGACTTTTTAATCAAACTGAGTGATTGTAAACATAAATTAGTTCTTGTTCTTCCTGCTGACTTGAAAATGGAGAAATGTGTACTTTTAGGTGAAAATCTTTTTCTCATGAGTTTGCAGTTTCAAACGTTGTAGATGCTTTGCTGGTCTGGTAGAACCATTATGTAATGATTATTAATTGAATGTTACTTGAAGCACAGACTCTCTGCACATATACTGTTTTTTAAGGTTTTACTGTATTCCTATATTCTCCACGTTCCCAATATGTCGTCTTACGGCAAAATTCTGCTTGTGCTTCTACCCCCTTCCTCTGGGAGGACAACATTTCAGGGACTCCTTAGCAACAATTTCTGATACCTTTTCTTCACAAGGAGTGACCTCAGGCTTTAGGACAACGATGAGCAGAACCACAAACTATAGTTTCTCCATACAGTTTCTATATTATCTGGATCCAGCTTTGGAGTTTGTAGGTCTCCAGCTTCTCTGGAGTTCTCTTAGAGAGAGAGAACGCGATGTGGGTGTTCTTGGAACATCCAGTAGTCTCATTAGGTATAAGCTGTAAAGCTGAATGATCTCATTTAATATCCACTGGTTAGTCTGATTAGAGTTTGGTCTGCAGCTTAATGGGAGCAGAGAGGAATCTGAGGAGAAATGGCCGCACCTGTGATGAAGAGAGCTTTTAACGCAGAAACGGCATCCCAGTCGTATTTAAAGATTTTATACTAAAGTGTGGCTCTTTTTATTTGCATGGCACTAGTCATAGAGAAGGGAATTAGAAAGTCTTAAATATGTCACTCTTACATTCATAGAACATTATAAAGCCACCTGAAAGGTGTTTAAACCCCTTCAGCCTGCAACATACAGATGGAATGTGCAACATGTTAGTGGATAAAAATATTAGGAAAACCGGACATCGTCTTTGGGCAGTTTACATTTCTACCGATGGTACCCTGCTGCTGTGGCCTGAGTGTGGCTCCGCACGTGGGGAGCACACTGAGAAGTTAGTTCAAAGGCATCAACAGCAGAATTTGATTTCACCGAAAATAATTTCGCTGAAGGTTCAGAAGTCATTTGTTCCCCATTTTGAGGATTACGTCTATCTGGGTTTTAAGGGTTTCTTTAAACACGTAGTTAAGCAATAATTGTTACTTCCAAACATTAAAAGGTTGTAAAAATGTAGATGAACAAAGGAGAACGACTTTAAAGAACAACTGAGGGGGCAGTTTTTCATTTTGTTTCTTAAAAGGGAAAAAATAGATCCTCCTTCTGCCGTTCCTAATGGAGAAGTCAGGTAGGAATGAGGTGATCATCAGCTGCCGTCCGCACAGTGCTTGGAGCGGTTAGACGGCCGCTGTGCAGTGCGCTCTGCGTACTGCGGTAATCTCAATTAACGCACTGCTGTCTTCTGCTCTGCCCTCTTGGTGGTTGTTTCTGTGTCTCTGCTTAGCGAGAAAGCTCTGGGCATTGGGTCGGTGACCATCTTGTTGTTCTATGGTGTCTCTCGGCACTCGCGAGCAGGCTCCAGATGTGTTTTACTGTGCTGCAGCATTTTATTCAGGTCTTCTTTTTGTTCTGGCTTTTAAGCCAATTTTGTTATTAGGTCGTTTTGGGGGTTTAGGAGGGATCTAAAGGCACTCCTGAGTCATTATTTTGTTGCCAGCTGCTAGAGATAGAACAAGTTCTTCAGCTGTGGCAAGGGTTCATGTCAAAAAGTGTTCAACAAATGCCGGTAGGAGAAAGTATTTCCTTCTCCTTTAGGAATTTAATAAGAGCTGGTTTAAATATTACAGTACATAATGTCCTGGCTCTAATAATTCACTATAGGACCTTAACTCTGCCCAGAGAGTATCTCTGTGACTCTGTAGCCCACATCTAACCCATAAATTCAACATCTGGAGCTGCAGCAATGACTACAGAGTTTCTCAAAGCTGGTAGGCACCTTTTTAATTAATTTAGAAGTAAATACTTCTGAGTAAACTGGAACTTGGATCTGTTCCCTGAGATAGTGAACTGTGAGATTCCCACTGGAAGAAGGGAGGATCTAAGAGCAGGAATGAGCATCCATCTGGGAACGGAGAGGCCCAGGTGGTGCCTCTTCCAGCAGCACCATCAGCTTGAGCTGGTTTAAATTCCACCACGGTGCAGGTGCCTCTGTTGCATTCCTGCACCGGAGCATGTGTCAGCACAGCAACTGAGGTTTTCCTCCTGTTTATAGCGTTAGGAAACTCTCTGTCTCAGAAAAGTCGTATTTTCTTTTGGCTTGAGCAATGCACTGCAAATGCAAATCTCTGGCAATTCATTCAATTGGTTTGTGCTTCAGCTTAGTCTTTTTTTTTTAATTATTATTATTATTTTTTTTTTTACTGTTACTCCATAATGACAAAAGATGCAGAAATTGTGGAACTGAAGAGGTTCATGAATAGTAAAGCTTAGTCCTGCTGTAGTAAGCACTTCTCCCAAAATCCAATGTTACCGCTGCACAGCATGAACTGGTTAACCAGTAGCTGTGCCATTAGGTGACATGGGAGGCACTGCAGCACTGATTATTTTTTTTTTTTTTTCCCCCCTAAATTATAGTAACGTTGGACACCATTAAAGTCAACAGGGACATGATGTGTCCATTACCTTTCTGAGATCTGGTAATAAGGTGTGTAATTGCGAAGAGCGCTACACCAGGAATTGGAAAGCCTGAAATGAAAGAACTGTCGGAGAACAAAAACTGCTGCTGTCCTTTGTTTTTCCGTTTAGTCTCCCACCATGGCGATTCTCCCCTGTAAAATAATTTTATCACCAATTGGCGAATCACAAAAGATAAATCTCAGTCCTTTATGTCTTAAAGACCTGGCTTCATCAGCGCGGGTGACCTTACTGAAGTCTCTGGTGAGCAGAGGAGCGGTGTGTGGTATTTTAAACACAAATTTGCTTTCTCTTTGGCCAGTTCTCATCAAACAATAAGGATATCCGCACAGTCTTTTGGACAAACATTAAGTGGAAATATTGTCTCTGTTTTTTTTTTGTGGTCTGGCCGATATGTCATATGGCAGAGCGAAACCAGCAGAATATGCTGTTCGCTAAAAAGTGAAAACACCTTATTTTGTCTTCAACAAAATCAATGTCATCTCTTGGGTCCTGTTTCTGATAAGAGAATACAAATGCGAGAGGAACTCGGGCAGTGCTTTCCACAGACATTTTTGACAGATGCGGTTTATAAACTTTGAAGATAAATGCTGGTGTTACCCTTTGAAAAGTGCAGGCGTAGGCTGTAGGGGAGGAAAGAGTGTGGGTCCGCAAGACAAACCAGGTCGCCCTCCGTTCTCCTCCTGCCACCTTCCCTCCACGCTGCCGCGGGAGTCTTGCAGATATTAAGATGTTGCAATCAGTAATTGAAAAGCTTTAGTTTGTACCCTTCCAAAAGAAGTAACTCTCTCTTTGTTAATTAATAGGTTTAAGTGCCGGGGTAAATGCTGCTATTTGACCCTCTGGTACAGGGAGGCTAACAGTACAAATCCTGTTAACTCTAATAAGAGCTGCAAGGCTAAAGCCCACGTCTAAAGTGGAGGTGATATTTGTAACTGTTTTTTCTTCATTTTAATGGAGATGAACATAAAAGAAAATGAAGCAGTGCTAGCGACTCAGAGAGGATCTGTCCACAACAGAGAATTGGTTGGAGGAGAGCTGAGAGTACGGAGCAACTGAGGTGTGAGGGACGGTGTGGGTCTCACCTGGGTGAAGCACCTTTAAAAAAAATTATTTTAGCATCTCTGGGACTACAGAAGAACTTGGATGTCTTGTGGGTGATAGCAGTACAGAAACGTTCTTAAGGAAAAAAAATAAGATAAAGGATTTGCCATTCTCCTGCATCAAAATGAACAGAGTATCATGGAACTGGAGGAATTTAGGAGTAATAAATCAGGTTCAGGGAGAGATCCAGCCAGCTTTAGTTTAAGAACATGGAGACAAACCAAAGGAAATTCAACTGCTCATACAGAAACAGTCAAAACCTTCATTCCTGCTTTCATTATTCCCGATAAATAATTTAGATGTTTCAAATTCAGACCGTGTGTTTACTTTCAACATTTCACAGCATATACCAGTTTTGTTTTGCTTTTGATAGAGAAAATCATAAATTATCCACTGGACTGTTAATGTCACACAGAACTAATCAGACATATAATCATGCATGATATATTGTAAGTTCTTTTGTACTGAAATAATGTTAATTATGAGGATTTCATTTATTATTAATGTGGAAATATGTAGTTCTACTGTATAACTGAAATTAATGGACTGTAATTTTGAAGGGTTACTAACACCATCTTTAGTGTTTCTTAATTAGTCATGTGTTATTTCTCTTTTGGCTGGGAAAGCTTATGCTGTGTTCATATTACACATTCTTTATTGCCAGAAATCAGAGCTAGAAGGTCAAAATGAAAGATTTAAGGACAGAATTAATTCTTTTTTGGAGATCATCTTTCAAAGTAAAGAATTTCTCTTCCTTCTACAGAGACTCAGGCTAAGATGAGTAAGGAACAAGTACTTTATAATTTCATTAATTTTATAAAACGCTATAATTTTATTATTGTTATTGCATGAAAAATCCTATGCAGATTCACTGAAAAAACCCCAACCAAGCCTCAACAGATAAATAAGGCTAGGTTAAAAGCAATGCAAGCAACAATTCTCAGTTATCAGTACTAAGTGCAGTAGGAGTACACATAATAGTCCTACCCTCTTTCCTCCCCCCCGTATGTTGAAAAAAGGAAATTAGACCATGGTAGGATATATTTTTGTCTCACTTGGATTCCTTCAAAAATCCCATTGGGCACTCATCAGCTTCTTAACATGCCTAATAACTCATGAAATTTGTTCTAAGTGGTTTGTCCAATGAAACACAGATCATCTCTGGCATTATCAGAAACTAAACCTATAGAAAGTTTCCCGGTCAAAGCAACATCCGTAGGATCTGGGATCCAGCTGTTCAGAACCTTTGACATACCATCATGGTAGGTTAAGGACTAGTTTTTTAGATTTTTTTTTTTTTTAAAGATGAAAAATACAGCTTTCATTGACGTCAGTTAAAGACTTTTCAGAAACTATGAAAATAGGTCTGAAGGTAACAGCAGAGCAATTTCTGAAAGGTTTGGAACAGTCCTTTTTTGAGACTGTCATATTTGAAAAAAGAACAAAAGATGGGAAGCTTTTTACTTGCATTCCTTCTTTCTTAAGATTGTCCTCATATTTCTTTCTTACAGACTTTCTCTTTTCCATGATCTTCCAGGCCTCAGTGAGGTATAGTTTGTGTCATACCTATCTGTTGCACCATGAGCAGTCCTGGGTGCAGGTCGTACCAAGCCACCTAAGGCAACATGGCCAAAGTCAAGGGTAAGCCCACACTGAAGCCAAACAGATGATCATAATCCTTCTTGAAAGAATCATAGAATGGTTTAGGTTGGAAAGGACCTTGAAGATCATCGAGTTCCAACCCCCCTGCCCTGGGCAGGGGCACCTCCCACCAGACCAGGTTGCCCAAGGCCACATCCAGCCTGGCCTTGAACACCTCCAGGGATGGGGCAGCCACAGCTTCTCTGGGCAACCTGGGCCAGTACCTTACCACCCTCAGAGTGAAAAATTTCTTCCTAATGTTTAATCTAAACCTGCCCTCTTCCAGTTTGAAGCCATTTCCCCTCGTCCTATCACTACATGCCCTAGTAAAAAGCCCTTCCCCAGCTGAAAAAAAGCTGAGCACATTTATTAATAGTAAAATTGGAAAGGAAAAAAAAAATAATTGCTGAATTAGTGATAAAACAGAAATTGCAGCCATCCAGGACGCTGGTTATGACCTGCTGTTCCTCTTGTGCTCCACAAACTCTCCAAGTTGCGCATGTTAACTGCTGCAAGTCACTGAAAATGGATTAGGCAAGGAAACGAGCTTTGGTGAGAGGAAAGTACAAAGGCGGCGTGATTTTCAAACTTCTAGTAAATCAATCTCTTTCCTGCTGCTTGACCTGATGCCCAGTACCATGTTCCCCCAAATATGTGTTTATAGTGGAATTATGTTTGAAATGGAATGAACATTCAAGAAACATTTGCCAAAGAAAATGAAAACAAAACCTCCACTGTTTAAACACCCTAAAACGGAGAAACAACATGGAACAAAATGTTGCTCTTACCTTACCTCAGCTATGTATTCAGCATTGCTGAACGCTGCAGCTTCCCAGAGGTACCCCAAATCCTTTTTAGTTGGACACCCTGAGAAGGCTACAGCTCAGGAAAACAAATACAAATACAATTGGATTACCTTAAAACGTCTTATCTGTTAATGTGACTAACACTGTTGAATAATGTGAAGCAGAATACATAAGGGAATTATTTGTTTATGGTATAGTTTTTATTTTTACAGTCAAGAGAAAAAAAGACTAACTTTTTGTACAAGACAGTGGAGCAGGCTGTCAAGAATTACAGATACGGAGCATTGTTTATTTGAAGACCTGTGAACAGGAGCTGTCAGACAGAATTGGCAAGCGCAGCACACAGCCCGGTCTTTTCAGAGGTTCCTGACACTGAAACACCCTTTTACAGAGCAGCTGCAGAAAATCAGAGCAAAATATGACAATGTGGAGACGGTGGGGTTCAGTCAATTGCTCTTACCAGCAATTGCTCTGGAGAGGTACAATCAAGCTCTCCATTACATGGGTTTGCAAAATTGGTACCTATGGAAACTGGAGGTAGGCTTGCATGGAAACATCAGATCCACTGTGTCCATATTCATGGCTTCTGTCTCAGTGAGTGTCAGACTGATTTCCAGATCTTGACTTCACACGCTAGTGCTGTGTAATGGACCTGAAGATAGACATTAAGTTCTGACTTTGGAAAACTTTGGATTTGGAGCGTGACATGATTTTAATTTCCTCTTCTGAAAATGCTGCTAATGGAAAAAAGGCTTTAGCTTTAGCGGTTAGGCTCTGTCACAATCAGTCGAGACTTCTCCTAGCAGCAAATTCTTTTTCTGTTTTGTCATAATATTTAGAACCACTCACAAAAACGGTTTCAGTATATTTTTTGTAGCATTTGCTGGTGGCTTGGAGAAGGGAATGGATACCCTGGGGTGTTTATATGAGTGTGTTTCTTATGATAAAACTCTGAGCGAAGGACTTTTAAAAAATGTTTTCCTTCCAAATTAGATTTCTATCTTAAATCAGATTTAGATTAAATGAAAATTGCAGGCAAATTGATGTGGTGGTGGTAAAAATATTATTTGGAAAAGAAAAAGAAGAGATGTTCCTCTTTTTCCGTTCATGAGTGACTGTTTCAAAGCAGAGCTGAAAGATTTAGTTTGGCTGTGAAGCGGCAGTTGTCTTTTGGAAATCCCGGTTATTCTTCCCTGTGCCTCCCTTTCCAGTGCAGCACATGGCCGGCTACCCTGTGCCTCCTGTGATTCACGTCACCCATAACACTTGTATCTCATACTCTCTTCTTTGTATGGTGGAACATGCGGCAAACATCATGACCTGCTCCAGAAACTTCACTTAGACTTCAAGTCCTCCTTCAGTGACTTTGTGGAACACTTTGTTGATAAGTTTTTGTCCAATAATCCCATTTTTCCCCTAGAAAATGTCATCTTGGATTTGATTTTTGTCATTGTCATGTTCTTCTTGGGGGGGTTGTGTGTGGAGGTGTGAGAGAGGTGGGAATGGAAACCCTGTAACCTTACTTTTGACCTTAGAATGCAGACAGGGTCTTCTGTTGCAGAAGATGACTTTGGCGAAGGAAGGGATGTCCTAAGTGGCCAGGAGAGAGAGTAGCAACCAGTAAATCTTTGATTTTAACACAGTCAACTTGTTTGCACTGCTGGAACCCTTTTATGCTTTTACCAACACACGGAATATGAAATAGTTATTTGCAAACAGTCCTAACACTGACTAGAAACCAAAATCAACCTGTGTGATTTACTTCCCGTTTGAAACGCCCTCTGATCTCCCATTTCTACTGCTAGCCAGCCAGCAACGAGAAAATCATGTCTAAATCTGTGTTCCAGGAGTAAGAAAAAACACCAGAGTTGCTGCTTGGTACTTAAGGCTTATGAGAACGTGCATTCCACAGCCCTGTCGTTACAGGTCTCCAATATTTACAGTATTTGTGAGATGGTCCACTTGAATCTAGTCCTTTCGAAGCCCTGTGTGTTATAAGTTAGTCTCACAAATTGAGGCGAGGAGACGGAGCCAATTAAATTTGAAGTATTTATTAGCAAGCGGCAGCAAGCAAAACAGCGCTGGGCGGCCCGGGAGTCTCACTCCGCCGACGGCGCGCACTTTAACCCCGCCAGAGTCCCCTTCTTATAGTGGCTTTCGCTGGTGTTTTCTGCGGTTACAGAGTCTCCCGGCTATACTGGTTTACAGCCATTAGCATATCGCGATAAATTTACATACCAATTAACCTTTTATCTCTAGCTACATTGTGGTTTAGCATTTATTCAAGATAACATTGTAGCTAGACTCTTCTGGTATGTCCCCATGGCTCCTGAGCAACTGGTTGGATCAGCAAATTACTTTCAGTTATTTATTACACCTGGGTTACAAAAATCTTTGGGTTTTATACCCTTCTTCTTCCAGTATAAGCGTTTTTCTTAGTGGTGTACTCTGCGTCTGCGCGGTTTGTTGCTAAGGGGTCGTCCTCTTTCTTTCTTTGCTTCTTGGTGGTCGTAGAGATGAAGGCTCCATGTCTTCCTGAGCCCCCCCCTTCTTCCCTTCCTCCAAGTCTTTTCACAATTTATTATGTTAGCATAACATGACTTTGCAGCTCGGCCTTGCTTGCTTAGCAGAATGTTGGCTATCTTGCCCCATCCTGCCAAGCAGGTGCCTTTCATGAAACAATGTAATAATGTGAGTTTTTAGGTTTGGTGAACAAACAATACTGAGTTTGTCACACTGTGGAGATGAAGGTTATAGTTATAACTGGAGTTGCTTAACTTTCTGGGACTTGGTTTTTGCAAGGAACTACTAATCCTGAATTGTAGCCAACAACTCTTTAACTACTGTACTGGTTTCCAGGGGTCCCCCTTTCCTTGGGGGAAAAAATCCCAACCAACCAAACCCCAAACCCTGCTCTGCTTGGGAACTGAAAGCTCTTTATTCCTCCGGTCTTCTGTCACTGAGGAGACCCGTGCACGTGGATTGCCTTGGGGTGGTGAGGTATGAAAATTCCTTCTGTCCAACGCTCCCTCCCCTGTGAAATTATAGAAAGAAATCAATCATGAGAGAAATGCATCAAAAACTTTTGCGCAAAAGAATTGAGTGACAGATGGTCTGAGCCTGGAACATACGGATTTTGTCAGACAACAGAAAAAATATGTAAGATCATGTGGTGGAAAAGTACATGTAACCTCTGTGTGTGTACTCTAAGAGGGAAAGAAGGCGGCAGAGTGTTTCAAAACTTATCATTTTTTCTTTGACAATGATGTAGAGAAAAGCAGATGAGAAAATATTTGGTCCTCAACCTTTCTAACCTCCCAAGAAACACCGGTGCCAGGAAAAACAGATGGCACTCGGGTCTCTTCTGAAATGATAGTTATTCCACCCTTGCCAGATCTCTGCGGTGTGCAAAATATATGGTATAAGTCACTCTCAGAAAACAAGTCATTAATTAATAACATTTCACTGCTCAAGGATCAGGTAGGTGAGAGTGCCAGTCAGGCAGCTGCCTCTAAGAAATCTGCTTGGCAGAGGAGGGGAACGGGCACAGTAAGAGATCGCTCTCCCCACCGCCCTCACCTGCAACGTGGGCATCCATCATTACATGTAATCGAGACTAAAAGTATTTATCAACCCTGGGGCATGAAGCTGTTTGAAGTCCAGAGTATAAAGAGAACATCAGTGAAACAACAAAATGATCCGTCAAGGGAAAAAAAAAAAAAAAGGTGGGAAAACCAGATAGTAGAATAACAGAAAAATTCTAATTAAATCCTTAACTGTAATTAAATTCAGTGTGAAGTGACACTTCAGAATGATTTTTGCTGTTGGTGCATTTACTATATAAGTTGCATGTGTTTTTTCTTCACGGATACCATACTAGTACTCTTTTGGGTAGTTTCAAGCAGGAGTTACCCCCAGGAGCACAACTAACACCTCCGTTTTACTCCAGGATTTTCAGTGGGTGCAGCTCTATGGATGATTTGAGATCGGGGCCTTCCAGGGAAACCAGGACATGCCCTGAGCCAAAGCAGAGGCCCAAACCCTTATCGTTGCCTTCCTCACTCTCACGCTGATGTGTGCAACTTTTAGAATCATGCTTACTTCAAGTTCCCATTTTATCACAGTTTGGCCGTGGCATCTCCACTCTGCTCCATCCCCTACGCCATTTCTCTTGGAGTCAGCACACCAGACTCCCCCAATGTCACCAACATCTAAGGTTGCTTAGGGAACCTCTGTGAAATGTATACCTTGCACACCAGCTGCATTCTGCCCTGAAAGTTTCGTTGATCACAGAATCATAGAATGGTTTGGGTTGGAAGGGATCTTGAAGATCATCTAAGCCCCTGCCCTGGGCAGGGACACCTCTCACCAAACCAGGTTGCTCCAAGCCCCGTCCAACCTGGCCTTGAACAGCTCCAGGGAGGGAGCAGCCACAGCTTCTCTGGGCAATGTGGGCCAGGTTCTCACCACCGTCACAGTGAAAAATTTCTTCCTAATATTTAATCTAAATCTCCCTTCTTCCAGTTTGAAGTCATTCCCCCTTATCCTATCACTACATGCCCTAGTAAAAAGTCCCTTCCCAGCCCAGCTGTAGGCTCCTTTTAGGTACTGGAAGGCCGCAATAAGATCTCCCCGGAGCCTTCTCTTCTGCAGGCTGAAGAACCCCAACTCTCTCAGCCTGTCCTCACAGCAGAGGAGCTCCAGCCCTCTGATCATCTTCATGGCCTTCTCTGGACTCACTCCAATAGGTCCATGTCTCTCCTATGTTGGAGGCTCCAGAGCTGGATGCAGTACTCCAGGTGGGGTCTCACCAGAGTAGAGTAGAGGGGCAGATTGACCTGCTGGCCACACTTCTGATGCAGCCCAGGATATGGTTATTACGGTTGATGCTGTATCTTTCTTTAAAATGTGAATATAAGTTTAAATTTCTAAGTCACCTCCAGCAGTTATTCCACAGTAGGTACCAAGGAGTTGTCTTTGGACATGCCGTGAGAGAAGCTGACTGTTCTAAAGGCACGTTCCCCTTTTAACTGGCGGTGTAGAGCGTGCCCTTTACCACATCTCTACCAAACTGGGCGACGTGTTTGATACAAAACCCGTGTCTTTGACAGCAGATGTTACCAGAGGCGGTGCACGTTGTTCCTGGAAGAGTCGGTTCCCTTTTGCATTTTGCCGTCTGTGCTTTCGTAGCCCTTGTCAGCTCTTTTCTGTATATCCCATGGGCATTCTGTTTGTGAAGGAGTCTAGCTTCTTTAAAAAAATTTAACAAGAATGTCTCTCAAGATTATAACTGTGCATGCAAAGTTAAGTTTTTAAAGTGAGCTGATGAAGAAACCGTTTCCAGGCTCATCTGCCTCGTGGGCATGGATGGAGTCCTACTGGTGAGCTGTGCTGATGGGGAGGGGGGGTCAGGAGCCATGTCCTGGCAGTTATCCCTTGCCCCAAAATGTGCAGTAACGATAGGTTGTAAGCTCTGTTCTTTAATGTGTGAGCCTTAGGAACTGAAACGTGAGATCATTTTGCAGAAACAAAGCAGCCAGGAGCCCTCCAGGTTCACTGCTGAGCAGGTTCCCCACCGGCCTCTCAGCCAGATGCCAACAGCCCAACGTTCCAGGCTGGGAAACTGCTGAACTTCTCACTCTCCGAAGAGAAAAGCTGTCTGTGCCAGGCTTACCTTCGCTTCCCAAAACTTCCAAAGAAGTTTTAGTTCAGAGAAAGCAAGTTATTATTCCTCTGTGTCCTTTGTTTTTCAGTTATTCTGATTTGCCAAGGAGAATTTCTATCCTTCCACTGAGTTCCTCAGGGAGGAACTGGAAGTAGACTGGGAAGCTAAAGATTTCCATGAGATGTTCTAATCCAAAGCTCTTTGAAAATAGTGTGAAAACACGGGGCCTCTGAGGCTGGGTCACAGGAGGTTGGCTCCCTCTAAACTCTTCTTATCAGCCTGGCGAAAACATCCGTGGTAAGATATTCACTGCATATCTGCACAAGGGACACAAAATATAAAATAAGCCTCCAAAGGGACAGCAGCTGCATAATTTAATTGTTTCTTCAAGCAAGATTCATTCAGTTGAAGATATCCAAAAGGTTATCCCACGCCTGTGGAAGAAAGAAGACCTTGGGCAGCAGGTTTTCTCAATCCTTGACTTCAAAACATCAAATAAATCCTTTCTTCTGGGTTGCTGAGAGCAGAGACAGGCCTGCAGTGGTGACATACTGCCCAGGGGAATCTTTCTATGTAATCGTTCTTGTTTCTACAGGAGTCAAATAAATGACCCACACCTAAACCAGGAGCCCTTTTCTTTGCTATGCAGCAGTTGCCTTGCGCTTACTCTTTGCTTTTTCTCTGATGTGGTACTCAGCCTAACACAGGTTCCTGTATGATGCTCTTTTATGATTCTTATTTTTCTTGATAACATTGTTAAATGCAATAGGCTTGTTGAGTTTAATTAGGAACAGTTACTGCCAGAGGTAGCTTTAACCTGATCTTCAAGGAATTTTCATTTTAATTATGTTTTTATTAGTAAATTTCCAATTTGCAGCCAAGCCTATTGTGCACTATTGTATTGATTAAAGTTCAATTATATATTTTTTTAATTGTATCTCAACTTTGCCTTAAAAAGGTAAAATGGTCCTTTAAATATCCTAATTCAGCCTGCATGCTACTTTTCTACAGGATAACAGGGATCTCATGGCTGTTGAACACCTCGCCTTTTATGTTACCTAGAGAGAATAGAGGCATATAGGCACAGTACTACGTACTACAAACATGGTAACGTGCCTATGTCTATTAACAGCTCCTTCTGATTTAAAAAGCACCCAGTTGTATCAATAGTAAACCACGTGAAAAAAGATTCAGGCCATGACCCCCCACCTGCTCCAGGCAGAGATCATCAGCCAAAAAAGAATTGTGTCGCATTTTGTATGCTTGAAAGTAGCTGAGGTCAGAGAAATACCGAGATTACAGAATATTGTCCCAGAGTAATGTTGGAATTAAAGCATAAAATTAAAGCACAAAATTAAAGCATTTGGCTATGACACAAAAGTTTTGTTAATGCAAAAGTAAAGTGGATGATAAAAAAGGTTGCAGTTGCACGGCTGGTTGTTTTGGCTGGAGTTTGAAGGTGAAATTGGTGATGCAGACAAGAACCAAGGTTAGGGCTGGATGAGGTTTCTGGGTTATCAATTTTGGACAGTATTAAGAGTGGAGATGTCTGAAATTGGACTGAAACTCTGTATTCATTTGGAAGCAGGTAGTCATCCAGGATCAGAGGTATGGTTGAGACGGTCTTGGGCTGCAGTCCTGTGAGAGTCCTGTCATAGGACAGAGCCATGGTTAGTGATGGTGACTGCAAGGCAGGGTTAGGATGACACTTAGGTGTAGGACCAAAATAGGACTGGAGATAGTTTGGGTACCCAACCAAGACTGAAATTTGCCTGCAGGCTTGATTTAACCTGATGCCTTTATATGGTTTGGATTTGGAGGGATGGGGGTCTGAGCAGCAGTTAGGAAAAAATATATACTGTCAGGTTTATAATGAGGTTATCATCAGACAGTCATCACATATTTGCAGATGAGTAAGAGCTGGAGACTAGTGCTTCAGAGGCAGAAGACAACTTCTTTCTGCTGTGGTGAGGACTGAAGACACCGGGTGGTTTGGGGTTGTAGATCAGCGAAAGCCTCTCTAAAACTGGACTGGAACTTTGGGTACGGGCAAGGCATCTTGATGTTTGGCGCAGAAGATGATGAACCTGCTTTGAGTTAGAATTTTGCCCAGTGCTGATGCTGGATAGTCCTATGGTGAGTTTAAGGGATGGGGACAGCTCTGTCTTGGAGATGGTTGTTGCACTGGAAGTCTCAGACTACAACCTCAGGGGGGCTGAGATAGGCAGAATGGGGTTAGAAGAATATTTGTTCCATGAGGAAACAATTTCATGAGCGTGCAGAAATTAATTTCCCTTCATTTTATTCAGTGCTACACAGAAATTAAAATGACTGTGAATACTCAAGAAATATAAGCTTGTTATAACGAACAGATGGCAGCGCAGTGAAGATTTGTGTGAAGAAGATCACCAGTCCTTTTGTTTACAACACATACATGTCCTGTTTTGTTTTAATTATATCGTTGTTTTTCCACCCAGGCTATTCACTTAAAAAAACCCAACAAAAACAAAACCCACCACCACTGTGTTTATGTCAGCAAAGCTAATAAGCAATCCGCAAACTGGAACCGTGTAAGCAAATGCTCATGAATATTGAGAACTTTCTGATAGATGCGGTGTCTGCCGGTGGTGTTTGGATCCGTCTTGATGTCCCTTGTGAAGTCAAAGGAAGCAAGAAACAAAATCATCTTCAATAGCTGTCTGGGCAGGAGCTCAGCGCTTTGCTGAATATTTTTATGTTGTGCTTTGTTAAATCCATTTAAGAGTCTTATGTTCAGGAGGCTGAAATGTTTGAGGAGGGGGAAAAAAAACAAACGCTTTCCCGCTTGTCAAAGGCTGTGGGTTTAAGACGGGATTTAACCTCTTTCTAACTCTTTTATTGGCTCATATACTTTACACTGGGGACGACAACATTTAATTACAGGTAATAACCACAGCAGCCGCTAACGGGGTTATCATCCCCCTGTCCCGTGCCGTGTGTTGGCCGGCGGGGACGGGCGCGGTGCGGTGCGTTGCCCTCAGCAGAGGGCTGGAAAATAATCCCAGGCGGACCTGAAGGATGCGCGTTTGAAAAGAACAACTATTTATTCCCCTCTGTTTGAGCCTCGTTGGGACGAACCTGCAGCCGCTTCCCGTGGCTGCGGCCCCCTCTAGCGGCCCCTCGCCCGCCGCCACCGCCTCCGCGCCCGCGGCCACTGCTCGCCCACCGGGCGGGTGGCCACCGCAACCCACCCCCGGGGCTACCGCCGGGCGGAGCAGCCTTCCCCCGGAGCTGGTGCTCGAAAGAAGGGCGGGGGAGGGGGGCTGCGGTGCTGCCCGAGGCTGAGCAGAGGTTGAAGCCTGAAAAATTCAGCCAGGAAAATCCCCTCGGCATGCTCAAACTTGCAGGAAGTTTGGGAATAAATCAGGTGAAAAGCAGAACTTTCCAGAAACTTAGGGTTTGGTTGGTTTTTTTTTTCTTAATATAGTGTTCAGTTCAGAAAAAATAGTGTCAATCATTTAGTTCATTTCTAACCTTGCTCAGCGTTTCATACTAAACCCCCGAGCTGTTCCAGCCTAGAAATACCCAAATTATAATAGAGCTGCATCTCAGCCGTTAATACTGTTCGATCAGTCAGTATTAAGCAAGGTGTAACAACCTACTCTTACAGAGAAAAGCCAAAGGAAATACAACTAGTTACGTTTGACTTAAACCGACATCCTTACCTAAACAAAAATTGGAAGTCACCAGTGTTCTTACGATGATGCATTCCTTGTAGTACATTATATGTTACTTACGTTAAGGTAGTTTAATGTTTCAGAGAAGCACTCGGAGCCTGCAAAGTTTCGGAGCTCTTTGCTGTCAGCATTACTGTCAGCAGTATACACACGGTACCTTGTGCATACGTTGTATTTCATGCTGGGCTTGTGCTTCATTCAGTGAACACAAGGGACAGAGCCCATAAAATTAACAGCTACTCACTCTAATCTGTGGCTCCAGGCCTTGTGTAGGTTGTAATTTAACTCCAAATGCAAAATTATTTGGTTTTCATCATTTTTCTGTCTGCTTTGCGACAATTTGGGGTAGTACAAATACTCACATTGCTGAGGAAAGGTGCAGTGGGTGGGGGGATGCCATGTTATTCCCTTTTGCTGTTCAGAAACTGAGGTACAGTGTTTTGACATCAATGGCAAAAATATACTTTAATTCAGATTGCAGTGTAGAAGGTCTGCGGCATGACTTTTTTTCTGAGTACTTAGCATTTCCCAGGGCTGTGAGAATAATTTTAGTCTGCTTCAGTTGCTGTGTTCTTCTGAAATATAACCTCAGAGATCAAGCTGGGAACACATACAATATAGAATATGTAATCGGAGGCCATCTTTCAAAACTTCGTTTCAGTGATTTACTTGTCATCACACAGTTATTCTGTGCTCCTTCCTCGCACAAACAATCTTCCTCCTCCTAAAATCCTCTGCCTCATCCTCTTCTTTTTTGCTAACTTCATCAAAAAATCAGTGAGGTGCTCGAGACACTCCAGGCCTTCACTACGCAGCCTGAGATGAGTTTTTTAGTTCCTTTACACACGTTTGGAGACTTGGAGGGAAAGAAAGAGAAGCGAATGTCATTAGAGATGGTACCATTGTGTGTCCAGCATAGCTGGGCTGGCAGCCCCAAATCAGTCTTTCCTGGATTGAAGCCTTCTTTGTGTAATCCTTTTAATAACGCCGTCTCTAGCCTCTGTGTGTGCAATGTAAATTCTCAGGTTTTTAGGAAAAAAGGCAAGATGAAAAAAGACGATGTGCAAACCCAGATATTTGCTCTGTTTTCCCATGCCTCAGCTATGCGTTTCCCTTCACTCTCTTCTTCCTGGAGTCCATCACTGGACCACTTCAGTTATTTCACATAACCAAAGGTAAGTTTAAGCAGAAACATTAACTTTTAGAAGAAATCTTTAGTGCATAAATGGGAGAGAGGACTAGATGGACAGAACTGGTTTTTAAACAGTTAGATTTAAGATATCATTAAAATTGAGAAGTTATCAGCCTGATAGCACTACACTTAGACATTTTTAGTTCATTTCTATTACATAGGAAGCCTGAATTATGTGTCTTGTTCTACTATTTTGGTTCTTGATCTTACTATTACATTTACTAAGCAATCTCTTTTTTAATCCTGTTATCCTCAATTCAGAAAACAGATTCATTAGTAAATACTGAAGGCTCATTCTGTGCTGCCTGGTGCTGTACGCTGGTGGAAGATACTTGGTTTCTCATAACTACTGTGCAACCTCTTCAAATTCATGGGATGAAGACTAGATTCTTTTTGCCATTGCTTTCTCGGGGTACTCTGGCTTGTCTTGGCAAGGGATTGGGGTTTGTTCTTAGCCATCATGGCCAAGCTCATGCATTTCTGAAATCTTTGGGTTTGGTCCATCACAAGCCATCTGTCTTTGACAGTGATTTAAACTACTCTACATAACGTTAGACCAGCTGTATGCCCATAGCTGAAGGGAAAGTTGATGCTTTACCTCTGTACCCTCTTAACTCTCAGGCTGTTTGAGATGTAGGACGGGGCAGGCTCTAAGACATGGTAAACTGGTCAAGCTGAAGACAAGGATTTTCTCATATCCATTTCGCAAACAGATTCCTGCCATAAGAAGACTCCGAGATTAGCTCACTTGTAGATTACTCCAAAATATAAGAAATGGATCATTCATAAAGCTTACTTGTGGTCCATGTGTTTACTAGCATTTTGGGGGAAAAAAAACCAAACCCAAAGTTGCTCTTTATGTTGCAATATCCCTTGAAATTTTCACCAACTTGTGAAAAAAGGTTTGGTTGTGAGTATCAGTGACACGAAGCTGAATTTTTATGTCACTGACTTTCAGCAGAGAACGGGGGATACACAACTTATTTCTGCAGGGCGAGTCACCCATAGGGGAACCAACAGAAAGCATTCTTCATCAAAAGAACTGTCTTTCATTGCAGCTCAGCCAGTTACGCGGTTCAATCATTCCCTTGGCATTCCCCGCCGAGAAAACTTGAAGTGACCCTTAAGCTTCCTCCCCTCGGCTCTCAAAGCCTTGCAGACTGCCAGGCTGCTGTTGTTTGCGGTGTCAGATAGAGAAAACTGGAGCTTTGCTAAAGTTCTCTCTCATTAAAGTACTGTTTTTCAGTCAAAGGCATGAACACTTGACCTGCTTTATTCTCTCAGTTCCTGACTTTACTCTCCCGCTTTGGTGAACTTGCGTGAAGCCATCACATGTAGTTTTATAAGAGCAAAACAACCTAGGAGATCTCTATCAAAAATACCGGTAACTTCTATTAAAAGGTTGCTTAGCTGTATTTCTCCGTAACAACTAGCATCATAGGCCGAGCCTGCTGCTCTTCTAAATCGATTTTTTTTTTCTCAAAATGTGAAAACGGTGATTTCTTCTTGCCTGTCTGCCTCTGCAGACCCTTATATTCCTGTCTCTGATCCTGCAGTATGACAGCATTAGGTGTCAGCTAAGACTATTAAAGAACTTCTGCTTGCTTAACCAAACACAATAAGTAACTTTACGTTTTGTACCCAGGTACTCAGTGTGCCTCACAAAACCCACTTCAGACCGACGTTTTAGATTTCACCGTGGTCTTGCACACCTCTTCCCAAATAACACCCTCCTCGGCTCAGGCTTTACTGGTCGGGGTGAGCCAGGGAACTGGTGCAAACCTTTCTGCCCTGGCAGCACCTCGGCTCCTCTGCGGTTGTAGAGCCGCAGGCAGTCACTACGGGCTGGTCTCAGTCCCCTGCCCTGAAGGGGAAGATGTCAGCACACTCCAGATGGTAAAAACTGTCTTGGAACACTCCTGCGATCGCTAGGGCAGTTGGAGGCATGAGAAATGCCGTCCTAAATGAACCAGCTGAGGAAAATGTCGTTACATTTGATGACACATGCCTGGTTCCATCTCAGCTGCTTAAAATATCTGGATGAAGCATGAATTAGCAGATAAATAAGATAAAATATTCAGTATTTTTAAAGCTTTCATTAACAAAAAAAAAAAAAAGAAGAAGAAGAAAGATTGCTGTTTTCCAATGTGGCGTGACGGCTGTGGGATTAAGTGTGATTTTTGATTTTTTTGACATTTGCATAAAACCGTGCTAACAGTTGGCTGGGTTAAGCCGTATAACTGCAGCGGTATCGCTAAAGGCACCATATTCTGTATGTTGATGAGCCCATTTGGGGAGAGAAGCGCTTAACCTGCCGCAGCCTGTTCTGAATTGAAACAAACTATGTGAGGAGGCACTGACTAATGGTAAAATAGGTACGGTATGGCATAAGTTGGCACTGGTGCATTGATGTGTGCCTCTATTGGTGTAATAATGCCAGTAAAGCATTAAGTATAGATCAGGCCTAAAAATATTACTAACTGGAAAGGTGATGTGTTAAAGTGGTGTTACATGTTCATTACGGTATGAAGTGAAGGTTTAGGGTCTGACAGTATCATGTGAAATAATACTGGGCAGCGTAGCACTCTCACCAGTATGGGCATTTCAACTCTGGGTTGTGTTTACCTTCCTTTTCTGGTGAACTTTAGAGCCCAACAAATAGTGAAGCTGAAGAGAGATTTTCGCATTAATAATCCTGAGATTCTGAGGAGACAGAGCGGATTAGCTGAAGGGAAAGCACAACTTTTTGTTACCAACTCCACCAACACAAGTTTTCTGTCAGTTCTGGAAAAAATCAGTGCACAATAGCGATGGGTCGTGTTTTAGTAGTGTTGTTATCTGGCTGTTGACATGTACACTTACTTGTGTAGCCACTCCCACATGAATAACTTTGCATTCATACCCTTCTAGATGACATTAAAAGCACATTAATGCATCTTTTTCATCCTATGAAAAATATAGAATGTCAAAGAGGACCCGAACAATTTATTTTCATAAATGCATTTTTTTGCTGTAGAAATGGAACATTATGAAAAGCCTCAATTTTCTCAGTCACAAGTAGTAAATAACACATTACAGCCGTTTAACAAATATTCCCAAACCAGCCGCAACATTTAGCTCTGTGAAATAGATTTGTTCTGGATATAAACCAAGGAGAGCAGAATACGTATTTCCTGGCCCTTGTGGATATATGTGATGGAGTCAGGCTAGATGACTTGAATTGAGATGGAGCATGTGTATAACGAGTATCCCCTGGACAGGGATGTTTATACACATTTCCTCCCAACCTCCCCTTTTCCCTCCCTCCCAGATGCTGCTTATGATTGGCTTCTTTCCCCCCACCGATAAGTGAATTTTAAAGTTATGTTGCGGTTTTCTCAATCCTGGATAAATGTGCGTAATACATCTCTCATAAAATGTTACTACACAGATGGGACTGAGAAAACTTTATTTCAGTTTATGAAGCCATCGTTAGTAATATCTACCACTTATGAATAATAAAAGAAAATGGCCTTTGGCAAATTTTAGAGTTTTGTTTTGCTTTCTGTGGAAATCCTTGAAGAAAAGGAAAGCTCAGAAATCAAAAGATCAAAGCTTGTGATATAAAATCTGCTCAGGTGCAGTCACATGCAGCCTCCGTGGTTCAGGCGGGTGATACCTTTTGCACATGCAGCAAATCCTTTTGTTGCCTCTTTCTTTTTGCCACCACCCTTATGCCAACAGGCAAATCTCAGCTGCAGTCAGTTCTCGTCCTGTATTTTTAATGAGTAAACAAAGAGGAGCTTGGGTACTACTTTCTTTTTGTTTGTTTTGATTAGTGCACCATATATACTTGTCTACCTTTGTGATGGCAAATTAAAGAAGGTATTAATAATAAATGAAAAAAAAGCAGCTAGTAAAGACAATCTGGAATAAAGACTGACCAGGGGAAGAAAAGTAGATGATAAAACTCTACAGTTTCACTTTATTAGGAGATAAATGGTGGTGAAGGGTGATTGTTTCCCTTATCACTGGAGCTATAAACAAGTGGGAAAATCTGGCTGATTCTGGGCGCTCAGTGCCTCGGGGAGGTGGCAGGAGACTGTTCTGAGTGTATATTGCGCTGCCCTGTTCAAAATAGGTATGAATTTTGGAGGCAGAGGGGAAAGGGAGAAAGTTCTTGGTCTGCTGTCACTTATACGCTCCCACTGCTCGCTTTTAGGGAGCTCTCGTCTGACCTGTGCAGGGCATGGTGTCTGTAGGAACTCACGGTTTTGAGCTGTCTGCCAGGAGTTCAGGGCAGATAAGACTGAGGTAGTGATGGTAAAATGGGAGAAAAGTAACCAAAAGAGTAGCTGAAATTTGGTGTTTCTCATTTATGAATCCACATGTGACAAGGAGCTTCTTAGCTCCAAGGTAGGTCCTGAGCACGCAGAATCGATGGAGTTAGGAGATGAATCCTGCCGCGCTTTGCCATGCCCGAGGTGCTGCAGTCTGCGGGGGCTGCATATGACTCTTTTGTACTTATGAGAAATTCAGCGGTATTGGCAAGGAGGGGGGAAAAAAAAAATCTACTGTGGCTCGTCCAGAGATACCAATGGAAATACCAAAGAGGAACTTGTCACAGTCAATGAAAAATTGCAGCAGGGATATATTGACCAATACCATATGATGAAAGATTCAGTAAATGAATACTTTAACTTGGAACGTGTGAAGGCTGAGGAGAAACCATCCTTGGATATCAAAACCTCAACATGAATGTTTCAGTGGGAAGGAAAATGGGAAAGTGGCTGAGATTTGCATCATTATTCGCTGGTAATTCTGAAGAACTGGAAAATGATGAAAGGGAATTTTACAAAGAATGCAAAGACGCATTGTTGCCTTAGATGTAAGATTGCCTGGAATTTCCTGCAGATTTTGGAGATTTAAGCAAGTTTGGGATTTGACCCAAAGTCTTTGGTTTCTAAAAGAAAAATGCTTCGTTCTGTCTTTGGCAGTGCACAAAGTTGCTTTTGTTCATGTTTTGATTTACAGAGCTAGTCTCTATCAGACATCTGTTGCTAGATGGATTAACAGCACACAGTATTTATTTCTCGGCATGGCTACGCGAACTTCTCAGTAAAAGAGGCGAAATTATCAGTGACTATAAATTGATGCAATATTTCAAGTAAGAAAAAAACAAATTCACTAATCATACGGTAAATTATTAAAACATTCCTTTCACTTATCATAACAACAAAGAACAAGAGGCAAAATGATATGTATTTCTAAAAAAAAAAGATATTTATGTCTATATTTATATCGATGTGTTATGCTTCTGTTTTACTTGGTATTGTGAGGGAACTTATCATAAAACCAAAGTCATAACTCTGCAGAGCCAAGGATCTGTACCTAATTTTAAGCATACAAATAATATGACTGACTCAAGTAGGCTTACCTGGAGGTTTAAAATCGTGTTGCAAAGTCTTGTCATAGCTGGTGCCTTATTTTTTTGCTAACCCACAAGTATATCAAATATCAAGCTTTCATCTAATTTGATTTAATTGGTAAGAAGTGCAATGAATGGTGTCAATATGCGAGGTAAGAGTGGGGAGAGGTTAAAAATATGGCACTGGAGACAGATACCAAAGTGTTCTGAGTGAAAATTCGGAGTGATTTGAAAATGTATGGCATGCCACTGTTGACTTCTGATTTATGCCCTGTTGGGGCTTGTCTCAAATGGACTTTAAGGACCAGGTTTTACCCATTGTTATTGAAATATTAAGTAATTCTTAAGATCATCTTAACTGAATGCAAACAGATAAATACCACAGATTATATGACTTTTGCACACTTTGGTTGCTTACTGCTGAAAGCTATCTTATCATGTAAAGGCAATATAATCCACTTGGTTATGTCATTTTTCTTCTTATAAAAGGAAACATTTATGCATACTTGTGTGTAAATTTCCAGAGAATAGGTCCAGCATAAATAAAACTATATATACTAATATCTATACAGTGACTGATGATGCAAAAACTCAGATGTATTTGTATATCCATGGGTAGGTACATGCAAACCTCAGCACTTCACTCTGAGCTGGCTAGGAATTGCGCGGGTCCAGACTGAAAACCATGTATTAATGTAAATGGAGTGAATTAGTTCCTTATCAGCCCAGGGACAGTAATGTGCTCATACAGATGAAAGATTTTCACGTGAAGTCTGCAGAGTAGGCAGGCTGGGCCACCTATGTAAATCATCCTTAAAATTTCTCATCACGAACGATCCAAAAATGAGCTTAAAACTTTAGTATGAAGCTTTTGTAGACTGTAACACCCAAGATCTTGAATGACAGTAAATAGCTTTGTGGTGGTGGCAGATTTTGGTTCCTGAAAGGGTAATGGGTATATTTTTTTCTCACTTGTACTTGCAGTTTTCCACTCTTATTTTAAAAATCTTGGTTATGAAATTGGCCAAGTACAAAAACCTCTCTTCTTTACTAACAAAGCTTTGAAAAAAAAAAAAAAATCACTGCCAGTTACTTAGTGCTTCTTAAATAACTTTATATTGAAAATTCAGGACTACACTCTTTTTCCTTGTTTTAAATATTTATAAACATCAAGCACACTACTGTGTGTTGACTCTTTTTTAACCATTCACGAGTACACAGGGCATAATCTTGTTTGATGCATAATCTTTCTAAGTCATACTGGTGTCTGGGCATGTTCTAAACTATCGATCCATCAGGAACCCAAAGAGGATTCTACCATCAGCTAAACCAAAGGAGTTAACTGCGTTCACAAGAGAGTTAATTGTATTGCTTGATCTTTATTCTTTCCGTATGGGGAAAGCATGACTTTTTATGTCAAGATTTCTTGTAAACCACTTTCTCTATTCTGATATGAAGGATTTGTAGTAAACCAAAATTATTTTCAAGAACGGCTACTTACATTGTTTCTAGACAATCTTTAATCACATTTAGATTTTCCTGTATGTCTTGATATAAATTTTCAGTACTGAGAAGATTTATATATTAAAGGTACAGATATTCTTGTATAATGAATTCCCATGCTCTTTAAAACTAATACTCAATGAAGATAGATACATTTTCAAAATTACTTCCCATAACATAGTTGTACGCTGCTTGCTTCAGAGAGATTCTTGAGATTTATTTGAAACATAATTTCCAGACTTCACTAACTTCAAAAGTTACAGATTGCCTTTAGAGAGAGCTTTTTGTCACCCCAGTTGTGCTGCAGTTGTACACTACACTGTTGTACACAGAAAATCTTATGTCTTATTTGTGTATAAACATGAGCAGAAGCCGGAGTGTATTATACCTGGCTTTGGTAAATTCCATTCAAATTGAACAGTGGCAGAAAGAACATAAAATTCTTACTTATTTTATTAATTTCTAGTCCAGCTAATAAGAAACAAATCTTCTTCCTAGAACCCATATTATTTTGCTACCACAATAGTATTTTAACAACATTCCTCTGAAACATGAAATCAAAATTGAACACTATTGTCGCATTAGTTTCTAATTTCAGTTCAATTTTAAATTCTAAACCACAGTTTGAGTATTTCTGACATTCCTCTATGTGAGTATTTATTGAATAAATTAGTTGCTTTTTACAAGCATGTGTGAAGGTATGCACATATATATGGAGAGAGAGAAATATAGACTGAAATAAAAATTAAAGTATCCTACATCCTACGACTATCCAGCCCCATGTTTAGAGTTGAGATACAATTACCCCATTGAAAATTCTTCTTCAAAAAGAATAACAGGTTTCCTTTCTGGATCTCGTAATATACGATGTACGTATGGCAATACGAGTAGTGATGGCAATATACTTTGATGGGCAGTGCTGATAAAATGTATTTGGAAGCCAAGTTGATTCAACTCCCATGAAAAAAATTAATCCATTAACTCACTAGCAATAGGATGTTGAGGAGAGTGTAACAAGCATAGCTACCACATAACGTCTGTGCTATATCAGTGTAGGTTACAGCCCTGGAGGTGAAGAAATACACGTTATGGGAATATCAGTTACCTCTATGTATTTCTTACCCTCTTACTGAGAAACTGTCATAGGTTTCATGGCAAGCCAAAAGTTCTACCAGGAGATATAAAGTGTAAGTCACATTGTCTGCCTGTGTATGAAAAGTAGCTTCTCATATGCCATAAAGGCAGTTTGCTTTTCATACGGAAACTTGTCTTTGACCTTGTATGTCAACAGTTTTTGTTTTAATGAAATTCATCATTATGGTGCCTCATTTTGATGATTCAGTATTCTTATTCAATCGAAAAGGCAATTTTCTTTGATGATGCATATTATTTATTCACTATAGAAAAGAAAGAAAACAACTATTTTGGGAAGCAGGTAGTTTTCCAAGAAACTGGGCATGAGGGATTCATTTACATTAGCAAAACAAATCTGCTTTTGAAAAAGAAATAAGGGTAACTTTACATAATTTTCTCAAAGCAATGCTGCTAAATTTAGATCTGGTCTCAGGGTACACTCTGAAAATTTTCAAATTTCAGAAGCTTTCAAACCCAGGACTTTCATTTTATCACTAAGGGTCTTCAAGATCTACTCAAAACACAGATAATTACATCTTACTTTTGTTTATCAGCCCATGTCACTGTGTAGACAAGGGTCATATTCTCTACCGGAGAGTAGAGATCAGCGCACAGGTCTTGCCAGTGCAAATGGTAGTGAGCTAAAAATGTCTTGCAAAAGCCCTTTTTAGGGAAGAATTTATTTGTTGGTCAAAGTTCAAATGTTTTATCCAGACACATTTTTATCAAAGTTCCTCTGAACTCCACTGAAGCCTCACAGGCTTTCGACTCCTCTGCAGTTGGGATTCCAGTCTCCCGTGCTCTCGTGGCCAGCACAGCCAGACCTTCCAAGGATGCAGCCAGGGAGCCACTGGTACAGCTCCGATTCCTTTTGCAGGGAGCCGGTGGTTTGGCTTTTAATTGGAAGAAAACCAGCACTGCAGTGTTGCATCGTAGATTACCCGGCTCTAATGAAAGTGGAGTATGCAACAGAATCTCTCTACTGGCATAATAAAAGATACTAACTGAAGAAAATGACCCTGCAGGATATACTAATTCTCACTCACTGTTTCATGCTGCCAGTTTCTTTTCCTCACTCTTTCCGTGTGATTAGATAGCTTCTGCAGCATGTGCTGGAAATAACAGATAGAAAGATTCTGGACCATTTAAAAACAGTAGGTTTTTATCTTCTCAGCCTATGAACAAAAACTTCAATGTGTAAAGCAAGTGAACCTGAACTACACAGAACTGAAATACTGAAATCAGCATATGCTACTTTGAAATATAGCTCGTGATTTCAGGGACCTGAATCCTGCATTCAAGTTGGCATCACTGGAGATCCCATAACCTTTCTTCACCGCTCCTCCCTCTGTGTCCTAATGGCAACAGCGGTCAAATAAGGCTCTTCTTCCCATCCTGTAAGGTACCTGCCTGTGCAAGAGGAAGGTTTCTGTCTGTTAATCTTTTGCATTACCTCAAAGAAATGGTTGCACTCAAACTTGCAATACCAATATTAAAAGATCTAATTTGATTTCACAGGTACTTCTTCCAGAGGAATAGTCTTCTCTGTAAATACGGGTAGTGGAATTGGGCCCAAAGGAAGTGCTGTGATCAAACTCTTCTTATGTTTTCATATGTAGTTTAAGTTTTTACCACTGGTAAACGCAGGTGAAGACTTTCCTCCAAAATGCTCTCCCACAGCAGACATGATTGACAGCTCTGAAGTGCGCTATCTGTCACAACAAACCTGACTCGCAGCTGTTAGACGGATAAGCTGGGACACACAAGTGGAAGTAAGTAGGTCATGTTTCATTGAGAAAAGTATAGACTATGTATAGTGTAAAAATACATTAGCAGTGAGGTCAGGCCATGAGTTTAAAAGCATAGGAAGTGAGATGGAAGTGTGATGCCGGCAACAGCAACAACAGTTCTTTTTCCATTTGTTGAAACCACACTACACGTAGTACTGGAAAAAGAATTTTATGCATGGAGAATTTGGTGCAACAAGAATATTGCTGCGAAAAATACTTCTAGAAATACATCAGATGATGTAATGCTACGGCTACATTTGGCAGGTTAGACCTCTACACAATCACTGGCATTCTGAGTGTGCTACAAGTTTTATAGAGTTAGGCATAGACTCACCAAATCTCAGTGGGGTAACTACCTACCATTATAATTGTCTAATTGCCTTTAAAAATTTATTCGTTATGTCTCTGTGCTGAAATTGTAATTTAAATGTTTTATTTTTGTCCAATTTTCTTGAAATTTTGCAGATCTTACTGATATGGAAAAAGGTACATAGGAGCACTTAGAAAAACAGTCACTATAAAGCATTGGAAAAGAGTGTCCTGATTACAGAGCTCATCTAGACGTTCCTGAGTGCAGATTCAAAGAAAGCTTTATTGAGTTTTAAAATTATTTATTGGTATAATTTTTCATCATTCCAGCTATTTCACATTAAGCTAGCCAAACAGTAGAATTCTTAATTAAAACTGTTAATTAAATTATTAATAAAAAATGTGGCATATGTGGAAATATGCTGGTGCTTCAGCAGTTTGTACTGGAATGTGAAAAAATAGCAGTATTTCATAATTTTCTGCTGATTAGAAATTCTGATTTTCAGCTCTAATCAATATTTGCATATTTTAAACATACTTCTTAAATTTATCTTAAACACTTGTTATTTTTTTTCTGAGTAAAACAGTTAAATATTCAACATCTAAAGTTTTCAGTTTTCATTTGTTAGATTTGGTGCCATTTAAGGTATTTTCCTTTTGAAAATTTTTTCTATGATCTATAAAAAACATACCCAATTCTAGCAATTGCTGTTACGTCAAGGATTTAAATGGGTTTAATCAAGATTTATGCCAATGAAGGAGAAAAAAGAACTGTATCCCAATGTGTGAATCATTGTAAAAGGATTTAACACACTGAATTCTGTAGTTGGGAAGCCCTCCCCTTTTCAACAGACAGTCAAGAATTTTAACAGCACAGATAGTGCTGAGGGACGTGGTTTAGTGGTGGACTTGGCAGTGTTAGGTTAGCGGTTGGGCTTGATGATCTTATAGGTCCCTTCCAACCATAACGATTCTATGATTCTATGATCATCCCTCCATCTTAGAGTAGAACAAATCGCTCTGGAGGGTTTGTTCCTGTCCTCACCCATGGCAAAAGGCTTTTCCCACTGACTATGGAGGAAGTATGTACGACTAATTTAAGATCCAAACTTGTAAATGGATGAAGTTAGATTAAATGAATCCAAACCCATCAATCTTTAGCCCAGTATTTGCTGTTGCTTTGGTTCAGCAATAGACTATTATAATTCTGTGAAAAAACCTCAAAGTTTCAGTTTCTACTGAATCACTTGTTTACGTCACCCTATTGCAAATACATTTTTGGCAGAATGCCCATGCAAACAAGTTTATGTGAATCAGAGATCTCACTGGCTTGATCTGAGTGCTTTTTCTTTACTTGATTTGAGAAGAAGCATATGCAGCAGGGGATAAAATCTGAAGACTACACAATATCACATTCTAGAAATGTTACCCATCACGAATCACAAGTCTACATGGAAGGTGTTAAATGGATTGCTTCAGCTATGCCACTGGTGAAATACATGTTTCGTAGCTAACACTATAAGCATGTAGCTGAACCATGAAAGCCCTATGAAGCGGCTCTTAGAGGAAGATTAAAGCTTTTAGGCAGGAATTAGTGTTTGTGTTTTGTTGAATAATAAATTAGTCTGTTGTTTCAAACTTTGCTTTGCTCGTGCTGGTCCTGTCTCCATGCTCAAAGACAGTGGAACCGAATCCTACAAACATCGTTAGGAGGCTGCTTTTACTCCCTTGATTTCAAGGGGTTTACCCCTGATCTACATGATGACACATGAGAAGGAATCCAATTCCACAAATGCACATCTCTAGCAGATCTTTCATCTGCTCAATCTGACCTTTAGCTTCAGTTTTTCCACACTCTAATATCTCTGTGTTGAATGACAGGTTTATGATTAGGGGACAACAGAAATGTTCAGGGAAATATAAGAGTTGGCTCTAACCTTTGGTATTCTGGTACCAAGAGGTTTTTAGACCTTCAGACATTTTGTGATCCATTTTAGGGGAAAAGTCCTATCTAAAATCCTTAATAAAGTTTGAATAAGCATTGATTGAAAAAAATCTTCAGAATGTCTGGACCCTGGGAAATCTTCCATTCCTAATTGTGATTCAGTAGTTTCTTCACTGTCAAACGTGTGATAAATGCCAAAGCAGCAAAAATATGTTCTGCTCAGTATGAAGTTAAAGGCATGTTTGCCTTTAGACCTGTGAATTTAATACACAAGTTTATAAGTGAGCCCTGTTCTTTCTGCCTTAATGTCTTTGGTCTGAGTGAAAAATTTAAAGCTTTTTTTTTTTTTCCCTTTTTTCCCCCATACAATATTAGCTTGCCTGCTGGGAACAAAGGCACAACTTGTACGTGAAGGAATAAAAAAATCTTTTGCTACCCCAAAGTGTGGTTTTTTTAATAACACAGTATTGAAAGTTCAATGTCGTCGCACTTACTCTCAAGATGATCAAGAATTCAAACTATTCATTGCACCTATCTGCATATGTAACTGACAAAATGTCATTTCATCTGTCCCAACAAAGGAAATTAAAGATTTGAACATTAATTTGTATTTTTTTGAAAATGAAAAGTCTTCTGTGGTACTTCCATTAATGCACAGAATATGAAGAACTGAAGTTTTCTAGTCTTTTATTCACCTCTTTACTTCTTTTTTTTTTTTTTAAATCAAAGAATATTGTGAAAATAAAATGAGAACGTCGGGGGCTGATCTCCAGATACTTAAACTTTTGTTATGCCTTATTCACCTTGTTAGAGGCAGTAAGAAGTAAAGAGAAAGATACAGATTCTCTTGGTGTGAATGCCCTTTCTGAAGGAAGAATAGCCCTTTCCTGCAGCTATTTTTCTGGGCATTTATCATGCTGGAGTAGAACCTCTGGTCAAAGAGGGAGAGTCCTCCCAAAATATTCAGGAACAAAAGGTTACAGAAGAACCAGGTTCAAATAGAGGCTCTGTTACAGGTGGAAAAGATTTGACCTTGAGTATTCCACATCTCAGGTAAGAAAAACATCAGGCTTTCAGAATCCTCTGGGCATCTAGGCTGAGAGATAGAGGAAAAAAAAAACAACCACCAAAACACAGGCTTTCCTGATGTCGGTCTCTCCATTCCTTTTCTGTCTCTTTCTCCCCATATTTTAAGAACATTTGCAAAAGAACTTCTTACTCCACTGGAAATCGGGGTGCACTTCAAAGCTGCCAACACTTCATAACCACAACCAATTCCGTAACACTTGTTTGCCTTGAAACATGGAGATGTATAGTTTGAGAAACTCTGAAAAAAAATGCTTGTCTGCTATTTTGAGTTTGAAAAAATTTCACAATAGCAGCCTCCTAGGGAGATGTTACGTGGTATTTGCATTTAATATTGATCAGTCATTGCCAGCGTTGCCTGTGTTGCCCCGGAGTGTGCTAAATAATTTGGGTCAAACAAGGCTGGGAAGCCTCAAACAAAGTGTTCCCTCCGTTCACTGTAGCCAAGAAATCTTCTTTTAATGCGAGTTAAGAATGAAGACTGACTTCTAAGTACCTGTAGCAATTAAATACTCAGTTGAGCTCCTGACTGGCCCAAGCCATGGTAGTTGTGAGTTATTAACCCCAGTGATCTGTCCCATTCCCCTTTTTTGTCCTTGTTCACTCCCTAATTTGCCAGGGGAACCTATTTTCACCTTGAATTGTGGTGTGATGTGGCAGTTGGCAACTATTATCTCTGCCTTGATTTCACCCTTGAAACATTCAGTGATTAGAGAAGTTATGTGTTACATAGTGGTTTGTATAGTGTTTTGGAGATAAGAATGAGATAAATTGCTAAATACACACCAGATTAATAGCCTGAGCTCTTGGAAAAACCGATATTCTACAAACTGCCAGCTGATTTACAGGTAATCTTGTTTCTGTGTTCTGTTTTAAAGCATTTAGGAAATTTACTAGTTAAAATTCAGTGAGAGACCATATAGCTCCTCTATGTGCGGAGAATGTTCTTACTGTTTCTTGATATATTTTGCAAAGATATAGGAAAAAAATAAGTTATTTCAGTGATATTTTTTTTTTCCTTTTAGTGGCCCGAATGTTTTTTGGGTTACATTAGTTGTGTCATATATATCCTGACATGTGGTGATGTTTTGACCGAGGGTGATTACTGAATCTGTCCTTCTCGGGAAGCCGCTGTTGCAGAGGTTCGTCCCTGGGAGAGCTGTGAGCCCTGACCCTGCCACAATGGTCCGTCCCACAGTCCTCCCGCTGGGGTTTCTTTTCTTCTTCCCTTCCAGAAAAGTTTTCTTGCCTGTCTGAGCTGTCTCCCTAGAAGCTTAACCTAGCTGCAGGCCAAAAACCATTCAGATATTCAATAATACAGCACGGACCACTTAGCGCACACTTGAACACGGGCTTAGATGAGCCCAAAAACCTAATTTTGCTGGTTTCTTTCCCTCTGTCCCAACAGCTAGAGTATAAAAGCCTAAGAAGCTAGATCAGATGAAGAAGGGGATGCTGAAAGTGAAGAGCTCAATAGAAAAAGAAATGCGAGCTGTTAGAGGAAGGGAAAGGGCTGATTCCAGTTTCCCCCAAAGGTCTCACCTTTGGCACCGCCGTGTCTCGGCGGGCCCTTTGTTGGGGTGAGCTGACTGATAAAAGCAGACACATGCTCTGTTCTCGCTGAAGGAAAAGCGAGGAACGGGAAAGGTTTGTCTCCTCCGATTACCTAAGAAACCGTACCGAGTGATGTTCATTTTCAGAGCAGACTGCTAGATGCAAGTTTAGAAATAATCCGCTGAGTGGTTAAGCATCTTGACTGGGGGCGACAGGCATTTTTCCTTGCCCAGTCTTCTGACATTTCTGCTCTTTTCCACACAGCAGAACAATTTCAACAGCAGAGGAGTGAGACTACTACTAACAGCACCTGTGTATACCTGTTAACATGTTTATTAGGATGTGGTCTGGGAAGAAGTTATTTGAATCTTCTTAGGCAAACAAAGTTTTGTAAATACTGAGGCGGTTTGTAAATGGGAGACATAAACTTGACTGTTGTCTATATGGAAGCAGCCACTTTATTTTATATTTGCCTGCTCAGAAGCACCTGGCTCACGCTAGGAAACCCCCCCTCCCCCCCGGCCACAGCAGGGCGAGGGGAGGGTCCGGCCTCCCGCTCTCTGCACCCCCCAATTAAAACCTCCTCCCGTTAATAAAGGGAGGTTCTCACATAACGTCCACTCCCCTGCCCTGGACTGCCAAGGAATGGGGCCAAAGAGTGGGTATCGTCCCTTTCAGCTCCCCTTCAGGTGCCAAAAATGGTCTGTGGCCTGCAGTAGAGGGTGAGCTACGTTTTAGGCATTTTCTCTAGGTTTTAAGAAAACCGAGGTTATTGGGGGTGCGCTGGGGCAGAGGGCTGAGGGGATGGCGGCAGCCGCTGGGCCCTGCAGGCCTCATGGCGGCACGGCCGAGGGAGCCCAGGCTGTGCCCCTTCTTCCAGGGACGTGCCATTTGCCCTGGGTTTGCTGTGCGATGGAAAGGGAGGTGGCAGGAGCCAGCGGGGACTGTGCTGGCTGTGTGAGCCGCCATGGCCGCTGGCGGCCGTCTCCTCTTTGCACAGGTGTGTGGTTTAGGTTACTCCATTGGGCATCAGAGAGAAATCGCTCCTTGCCCAGGCGGTCCTGGCCTGCCTTTCTCTTCATAGCAAACCCAAAACTTCAGCAGCGAGTCTCTCACTCTGGAGCCATTCCAAACCCACCGTCCTGTGCAACCGCTGTAGGTGCCCCTGCTCTGGCAGGGGGTGGGACTGGGTGAGCTCCAGAGGGCCCTTCCAACCCTGACCAGTCTGGGATTCTGTGAGCTCCCAGATATGAATGCAGGGGCAGGGGGGGCTGCGTGCACACCAGGTTAAAATAAAAACCCCTTTCTTCTGTAACCATCCATCCCACTAACCCAGCTCTGCCTGAGGAGCACTGCACGTGGAGCCAGTTCTTATAATTTCTACCAACACCCTGCAGCTCAACCTTCTCTATTATCTTCCATCTTCCCAGCTCTCACCTACAGCTCAGGGTATATGCCTGAGCAGTGGCCCTAGACTTCATTAACAAATAAAAAAGGAGCTAGTTGTATTTTAGTTTCAAGAAAGGGAAAAAAAACCCAAAGCCTTCCACAGCTTGCTCTCTTGCAGACAAAACTTCTTTAAGTGATGTGGAAACTTGAGACAGGTAGGGTTCTTAAACCTTCATTTTTCCTTTGGCCTCAGAAGATAATGACAGTAGTAGGAAGGCACCTAACAGTGTAATTGCACAAAGATGTGGTTTATAACCATTCACAACAGCAGGTTGAGATCTCTGTGGGGAAAAGGGAGGATTAACCAACTCCCTGGGAAGAGACCCCTGCTTTATCCCACAGCATTAGTGCAGCTGTCAATTAAGGGCAAAAAGGAAGTTCAACCCTATTAAAAGTTAGGAAAGAGGCAGGATGGTGGGGGTCTGGTTTTTTAAGTACTTGATTGTTTTCATTTGTAGCTTGAGGTGTCCCTGAGAGG
>VUYV01000159.1:1784793-1907849 GCA_008711295.1 Anarhynchus alexandrinus
GGCCGCTGGCGGCCGTCTCCTCTTTGCACAGGTGTGTGGTTTAGGTTACTCCATTGGGCATCAGAGAGAAATCGCTCCTTGCCCGGGCGGTCCTGGCCTGCCTTTCTCTTCATAGCAAACCCAAAACTTCAGCAGCGAGTCTCTCACTCTGGAGCCATTCCAAACCCACCGTCCTGTGCAACCGCTGTAGGTGCCCCTGCTCTGGCAGGGGGTGGGACTGGGTGAGCTCCAGAGGGCCCTTCCAACCCTGACCAGTCTGGGATTCTGTGAGCTCCCAGATATGAATGCAGGGGCAGGGGGGGCTGCGTGCACACCAGGTTAAAATAAAAACCCCTTTCTTCTGTAACCATCCATCCCACTAACCCAGCTCTGCCTGAGGAGCACTGCACGTGGAGCCAGTTCTTATAATTTCTACCAACACCCTGCAGCTCAACCTTCTCTATTATCTTCCATCTTCCCAGCTCTCACCTACAGCTCAGGGTATATGCCTGAGCAGTGGCCCTAGACTTCATTAACAAATAAAAAAGGAGCTAGTTGTATTTTAGTTTCAAGAAAGGGAAAAAAAACCCAAAGCCTTCCACAGCTTGCTCTCTTGCAGACAAAACTTCTTTAAGTGATGTGGAAACTTGAGACAGGTAGGGTTCTTAAACCTTCATTTTTCCTTTGGCCTCAGAAGATAATGACAGTAGTAGGAAGGCACCTAACAGTGTAATTGCACAAAGATGTGGTTTATAACCATTCACAACAGCAGGTTGAGATCTCTGTGGGGAAAAGGGAGGATTAACCAACTCCCTGGGAAGAGACCCCTGCTTTATCCCACAGCATTAGTGCAGCTGTCAATTAAGGGCAAAAAGGAAGTTCAACCCTATTAAAAGTTAGGAAAGAGGCAGGATGGTGGGGGTCTGGTTTTTTAAGTACTTGATTGTTTTCATTTGTAGCTTGAGGTGTCCCTGAGAGGCAGGTGGTTTTGGTTCTCCTGCTGAGAAGAGGAGTGCTGATGGGTGAGTAGCTTGTCTGGGTTTTTGTTTGACCTTTGGGGGGGGGACCTGTTTTAAGACTTTCAGCTTTGGACTAGTAGACCTGCTTGTTGTTAAATTAGAGGCTGTATGATGTTTTGTATTCCTGCCTGCTTTTTATGTGCTATTCTCAAAGTGATTGGGTAACAATTCTGATTCCCCTGAGGTTAAAAACTGTAACATTCTCCTTTATAAGGTAATGAGAGAAAACGTAGCTACAGGAATCAGCATCCTGGTTATTTTCTTTTGGGATTAATGACCCTGATGACAATAACTGGAAAGGCAAGGGAGGCAGGAATTAGAAATGTATAAGCAAAGAAGCCTTTCCCTCTGAATACGTGCCTTCCCTGGCAGTGCCTTCTTGCATATCATTCCTAACATTTTCACTATATACTCCAAGTTTTGTCAGTAGCATAGTCACAAACACAAAATGACACAATTCTGTAGATTCTGCGTTGCCTTGTACCCTCTGTATGCTTAAGCAAACTGGATTAAATTGCTCTTTACCTCTGGCTTCTGTGACTAGTTGGGACTACCTGACCTAGCTGACACAAGCATAAAAGACTAGGGGAAGTATCTGCTGAAAAAACAGTGTGTTTGCTCAAGAGTACTCACTTGGAATCACAACAGCCTGAAAATACTTCACTGTGTGTGGCTCTCTCAGATTTACATTTCTGTGGACCTGAGGGGGTGCTGCAAATCTTGATGCTATGAAGATTTGCTTGTATTTAGCAGCCACTTGCTCTTTGCCTTGCTCTGCTCTGTGTAAGGAAGGGAGCTGTGGTGCTTTGTTTGTTGATTTTGCCACAAGAACTTGCACCCTTGCTTTCTGATATCATATTGTTTCATTCCCCATGGTGTCTTGACAACTGATACTGTGAAGCAGAAATTCCTAAAAGGGATTTTACCCTTGTATCTAGGAGAGCTCAGAGGCTCTTCTGATCTTATAATGAAATGATGATCCAAGAAGACAGGTCCCTGTTGCTCTGAAATGGTGAGCTCGTTTGGAAGCCTCTGGTGAGTAAAAGGGTTGCCAATAGAGCTGAGCCTCCAGCAGTTCACCCAGAACGTTCAGAGAGATGGTGTCTGTCATGATGGGTCACGGAGGATAAGTCATCTTTGAGGTTGTCAGAAGCTGCCCCAACATGGGGTTTGTACACAAGGACTGAGCAGCCTCAGTAAGCGGCTCTCTGTTCACACCAAACTGGGTCTAGATTTGCTCAAAAGTCTGTGAAAAACTCTGTCCTTCTTATGCCGCTAAATTGAGCTTCAATTTGCGAAGAAACGTGATGGCAGCCGAATTTTATCTTGTTTTATATTTGATTTCATCTGAACGTCAAGATTCTGGTTGCTACACCATTCATTTTTTGAAAGAACCATCAAATACCTCTTGCAGATAATTCAATAGAGCATAGCCACATGTGAAAAGATCTCAGTAGGCATATTTAACCTTGTGAATCAGTTTCATTTCCTACATGTTTAGTGCTTTATGAAAATTCATGTTTTTATCTGCATCTTGCAAATTCTTCATTGTATTGAGGTTTTTCATTGAAAAAAGTTCAAAAAACTTGACTGATATTCTAATGAGTTCTTCTCCTGAATGCTGATCAGCTCAGCATTAATGGGCAGACATTCCTTGTAGCTGCTGTTTAACTTGAATGCTGTCAAAATAATAGTGGTTGCTACTCATGCACCTCCAATTTACTGTCGTTAATGGTGCTTTAGTTGTTTCTGAAATCATCCTTCAAAGATGATTTTAAGTGACATCTGTGTAGGCCTAAAGACCCAAATTGCCTTCTAAATCATATCCACTTGTGCCCAGGGATTTAATTAAAATATTTGGAAATACAGAAAGAGGAAAAGAGCTTTGGCAGACTTAGAAATAAGATTTCCCCCCACCCCCATTCGGCAGCCATGCTCAGAGAGACAGGGAACTGTTCATAAATATGCTGTAATTGCCTTAATGAAGTACGTAATCATACAATATTGGAAAAATAGGATGGAGGTGATGTTTAATGGGATGAAAGAGTCTCTGCTAGTACTAATTACAAGCTACAATTTCAAGACTCATATCTGTCTTGAAACTTCTAAATTTTGGATGCAGGACAGAGATTTTATACCTCTGGGTTTCACTTTTTAATAAAATACACAAGCATCTGAGCAGGGTTTGCCCCATTTAAACAGTATAAAACTCCATTGCCAAAGCAGATTATTTAGATTTAGAGCTAAGGAAAAATAAGAGAAGTGTAGACATGGGTAGGAATTTAAAGTAGTCCAGACCTTTACTGTCCTATAAATTCAGGTAAAGCATTGACCAGAGTGGAATTCTTTGCAGATTATTTAAAAAGAAAACAAATGGAGTCAAGATACAGGACTGGGCTCTTAGTTGATACCTATACCCTTAACACTGTAAGGGTAGCAAACTACTGAATTCATGTGACTGTATAAACCATGTTCTTCTCGTGATAAAGCTCAGATTGAATCCTTTCTCCTGCGCTTGTCCTGAATTGCTGAGAATTTGCATGATTAAGGGGGAAAAAGTTCTTAAGCTATTGTTGCTAGGGAAACTGCCACCTTGATATCGCCTGGTGAGAACAACTGTCTCTCTTTGTATCTAAGCAAAGGAAATCTGGGAGCAACTCTTAGTAGTGGCAAGGTTGCATCTATTATGAGAACCATGTGGGATTAATGACAATGCTTGCTGGAAGGGAGTTTGCCTGCTGCAATGTGTTGCGGTGGAGGGGTGCATTTTCCTGGCAGTGGTCTGAGCAGGCTTTGTATCTTTCTTTCTAATTATCCTTTTTAAACTCACAGACGCTGTAGATCAGTATTCACCTGTAAAACATGTCTTTTTTTTTTCTTTCCCTTTTTCCTTTTATTTTTTTTTCCCCTTTGAATAACAGTATGCACTATAAGCCAGCCCAAAGAAAATTATGGTGCTCTCCTGCTTATTTTATAGCCCCTGTCGCGTTGGTTTGGAAATACATTAGGGTTTCAGTTTTAATGTCCACCTTGCATTCACCTCTGATCTTTTCTCTTGCAAACCTGTCATTTGTTCTGACCCAGCGTATCAACCACTCAGCTTGGAGGAAGTTGCATGTTTTGATTTAGTGACTCTGGCCAGAGCGAATTTAATACCATCTGCCATGATAGAAGTCATACGCTTGTTCAATCTCTAGTTTATTCTTTCCTTCCTCCCACCGTAAGTCTGACTCTTAATAAGTTAATACTCAGCAGCTTTGGATTTCTAATGATGTAGGTCTCTTTAATGTAGTAATAATGATGTGATACCTATTTCAGTCGTGCCCTCTGTGTTTAATGCTGTTGGAGTGTCAGCTGTACAGCTCAGTTTTGTGTTTTGTCCCTGATCCAGTGCGTTGCTTTTTTGTTTGGAGTCAGTGATGATTACCATGTATCTCCCATGTATACATTCAGCTGCTCTGCTAATGCAACTTTTATTCTGGGCGTTCTTCTGGAGTAGCTAAACTAAAGAAACTACTAAGTTGTGTACAAACTGCAAATCTGGCATGAAGGTTAGGTGCAAAACTGCCTCCTGTAGTCTCCATGAAGACTGTTGTTCACTTTTAGAAATAGGCCGACTGTACTAAGTTGCTCAGTGAGGCTGTGCAGGTGACACCGAGAGCAAAAGCTCGCACGCTACATCTCATGACAGCATGCGAGTAGAGGGACATCTCAAACAGTCCGTTTGTCATCAGTCTGTGCAGGAGACGTCCCGTGGTGATGTTTTTATTGATTAAGAAGGCCCATAAAATGTAATTCTTGTTAGCAGACTTGTTAAATATGCTTGATTCTAGGTCTTCTATCATAATAGCTGAATGATATATTTGTAAGGAGATCTGTAAGCAAACGAGGAATGCTGAACTGGAGATTTGGGTTGTAATAAGTGACCGGGATTTTTTTGTGTTAGTGGCAATTATATTATGTGTCTGTCCTATTTATTCAAATATACTCGTTGGACATGTTACTGTCAGGGCTATTCTTCCTCATGTCACTGCCTTTCCCCACAACTAGCCTTTGACAAAAACCATCCAGTGTAACATTACGATGACAAAACCAGTATTATTTGTTCGGAAAGACTTGAATTTAGATTATCCTACTGCCCAATTGCAAATTATAGAGGCTTGCCTTGTCAGACTGTCGTTATTGCTTTGGAAATCCTTCAGACAAGGCTGTGGGCCAGAGCTCTGAGAAAAGCTGTAGGAGCCAGCTGTACTGAGAACATCCAGTTGAACATCTGGGCTGTGGTGGCTGCTGTGATGTGACAAAATTGGCCTGGTGGGGAGCCGATCTTTTTAGTTCTATATCCACATAAGAACACAGTAGGGGGGAGATGTGGGAAAATGGGCCGTAGCAAAGTGGCGTGAACTAAACCTTTTGTGGGGCATTAAGGACCTGAAGTTCTTCCATATAGTCACATAAGTGCAATTGTTAAAAAGTGCAGGCAAAAATTGAAGGCAAAAAGCTAAAGTGATGCATCAATTGAAGCCTAAGTTCTGCCTTGAATGTGACATTTGCCTGGCTGTGCTCCATGGCAGGCAAATAATGGGTATGTCTTCACTATATTTTCAGAAGCAGAGAAGATAAATTTGAGGTAAGCAAGAAGAAGATACTTTCTTTCCATGTTTATATATCACTTCCAGGAATTATTAACATTCATCCTATGAGAAAGTAATGTTTTTCTTGGAAACCTGTGAAGATGTTAATATTGTGTACTGAACTGGGTCCGCTGTGGAGGTTCCCCTTTTTCTCTGGGAGAGACTTGCCTGCTCCAGCATCCTATTTCATGTTCTTTCTGCAACAAACAGGGAAATTAGTGTAAAACTCTAGTGAATGTAGACGTGACAGTTGAACTGTCTTAGCTTGAAGTTCTTAACTTTCTAGGTGTTTCTTTGCAAAACTCTATAATCTCCATCAAGTGTTCTTTTCTACCGCTTTACTTGGCTTTTTGAGGTTAAAGCACTTTTCATCAGGTTCCTCCTGGTTGCAGTATACTTAATAGATAGATCACAACTAGGAACAGCTGGACAAGATCTAAGCAAAGCTTGTCAGGAAACTTATGGAAATATTCAACCTTGTTGTATAAATTTAAAAAACCCAAAGCAAACAAAACCACTAAAAAACCCAAACCAAACAACAAAACCAAACAAACCAAAACCAACCAAACGACAATCCCACAGCCACTAGACCTTTCCTTCAGCCTTACTTAAGGAGACATCTCATCACGTATTCCTCTGTGTCATAGCATCCACTAGAGGTTGTAGTGTTTAAAAACTTCCTTTTCAAATCGTAGAGAAAAGAAAGGATGAAGGAAAGAGACAAAGCATTTTTCTTTGTAGTCTCATCACATTGCTGCGATGGTATCTGTCTCCCCCCCGACCCCCCCCAATAGTCCTGTGTAGTAAAACTTTCATGACTGTGTTTTTCAGGCACTAACTATTGGTTTAATAGAAGTCCTCACAGGGTATTATATTCTTGAAACATATGTCTTTACCCATAACTATATAACAAAATTAATTTTTAAAAGTTTGGATGTTCATCTTATCAGACAACTGCTTGAAATAAAATAAAAAGAATAAAAGATTCAAGCTTAAGATACAGAACACTTTTTGTAGAATATGACACAAAGAAGGATATTAATGTTTGAAGTGATTTTAGCTTTCCTCCACTCTTTGTGTGTCTTTAGCATTCTCTGCTCTCTCTAATCTCCACTGTATCACTCAGTTCTTTTAATCTTAATTCTTTGTGCTGCACTTTGAGCATCAAAAAGCACATTCGATACCCAAAAAACCTTCCCTCTCAGACGTTTGCTCTTCAACAGAATAGTTTTGATACACGGATAGAGAACAAGAATAAAGAAGTGCAAACAGTGTAAGGAAAGTCAGAAGTGAAGAGAGAAGAAAGGGGCTCTAATGAGAAAGATGGTGAAGGTACAGTGACTGCATTGTAAGAAAAAGATAAAAGTCCATGTAACACACTGAAATAACACTGTATTTGTTATTCTAAGAAACTTATGCAGCATCTAGTGGCAAGCAGTGGTCCTGGAGCTCTCCTAGGCCCACCCAAAGGATTTCAATTCTATCTCAACTCCCACCTAAGGAAGCGAAAGATTTGCTCAGGCTTGAACAAAAATAGGAAAAGTGTGTACTCTGCCTTCCACGATCTGATGTGAGGGCAAGTAAAACTCTGCATCTAAGCTTGACCACAGCCCTAGTCCTTGTCAGAGCTTTGCTCTGGAATGATGGCCAGTGACTGAAGTCACCTTTGAGTTCCCTTGATCTGCTTACTCTCTAACTTAAATTTGGGTAGTTTTAAATCCTTTGTCTGATGTACAACTCCCTGTAACTGAGAGAGCCTCTCAGTATTAGGGGAACAGCTAATCTTTGTCTGAATACCTCCCCTTGTAGTTTCTGGGGTAGACCCATGCTGCTATGCTCTAGAGATCTTTTCCTTAAAATAACGCCCTAAACCAGCTTTGTCATCTTTGAGATGATTAGCATTTCGATAACAGTGTGCAGCACAGCTGTGAAAGGCTGTCTGTCTGATTGCAAGCCCCATGTGAAATATGAAGCTGAGGCATATACCTCTAGACTGGGATAATGGCTGCGTGAGTCTTGCCCCACAACTGAGTGTTCAAACATAAGCACTTATTTTGCTAATTTAATAACTGAAACACAGTGGGTAGTCTCTTTCAGTATTTTTACCTTTGAGAGACAAGGATCTCTCCTACAAATAATCTTTTATAAAGGACGGGGATGAAATTAAGACCTTATGAATCTTTTAGGAACCTCCTTACGGTCCACAGAAAAGGTGTATCATCTGGATTATAAAGCTGATCATGCTAGTGCCACAAGAAGAAAATATGAATTAACTGAGGGAATTACAGTTTTTAACTGTATTTTTTATCACCTGGAAGGGTCATTAAAGAAGCCTTACAAAAGTCATAAAAATGGTAAAAACCATTCCAGGAGATTTTACTTATTTTAAAATTGAAAAAGGGAGCAAGACATGGAGGAAAAAGCTCGTGAAGCTTTCTCTTTGTCTGAGCTTACTATCTGCAGGTGAATGTTTTACTGGGTTCATTTCACTTTTAATTCTTAATCTATATTCAAGCCTAAGTGTAATAGCAAGGCGAAAAGAGGGGAATAATGGAAAATATGTCTTCTGACAAAATGACACTAAGTGTGGTGTTTTTTTCCCCCCTCACCTGAAGTGAGAATTTGTCCATAAACCTGAGGAGCTTCTAAACCTTTGTATTAAAGTTGATGCCAGACTTTTCCTTGCTAGTAAAAATAATGATAGTAGGAAGGTATTGTAATAACACACACATACATTAGAGAAATAGCACAGAAAGCAAAAAGAACAGAAGAGCTTTGCCTCCTCCAGGAAAAAGAATGAACCTAAATTAAGAAACTATCAAGAAAAGGGCCAGTCAGTTGGTTCTCAGAGTCAGGGTGCTCCCTAGAGAGGGATTTTTTTGGAGCAGGAAGGTTAGAACACCAGATGCAGAATCCAAGTGAGTCGCAGCAGGAGAGACAAACATTACTTCAGAAGGTGTTTGATCATGGTGGCCGCTTGTCTAGTGTAAAATGCTGAGTGCCTGCAACTCCTGGTGACTTCAGTGGCAGCTGAAGGTACTTGGTGAAGCTTTCCAAAAATGCTAAGCATCATTCAAGGTGAGCAGCATGCTTTTAATAGGCTTTAGAGTAGACTGAAAGCATTAGGTGAGATGCTAAGAGTCTTTACTTTGAAAAGGTCATAGATGGAGTTGAGTGCTTTTTAATGTGTGACACTTGGTGGTATGTGCGTGTTTGAACACCTTAATGTCACGCCCTGAAAGTTAACACTACTTGCTCTTCTCAAGTGTAGCAAATAGATTGTTCTGGATTGCGTATCATCCTTCTGTTATATATAGAGAGAGACTGTTAGAAGTGCAAGATGTAGGTTTTGTAATGAAATTATGCCCAGTGATATCCTCGGAGGGTTGAGTGCAGTAAGGTAGGAATATTCTACAGAATGAAATTATTCTATAAAGTCAGCCAGGAGTTGCTTCTTTTCGAAACACTCTGCTGTAATATGCAAGACTTTTGTAGACAAGGATTCAATTAGCCAGGGCCTTTCAAAATTTATCAAGGCTTGAAGGGAACCCGAATCTAAGTTCTCGGACTCCATGCATTTTTAGTTAGCTCTACCAACAGTGGCTAGCAATAGTGAGAATTGGGAGTGGTTCTTGGAATTTTATATTTTTAACTATAATGTTAATGATTTTGTGGAAATTCCTCACACAGTGTAAAGGAAAAAAAAATTTACAAAATGATCTAGCAAAAGACAAGCATGCTAATATTCTCATTCAGAAAGCCAAAAAAGAACTGTCATTCTGCCATTTATGCTGATTCCTCAAGGGGAATATCAAGTTGAATATTAATCCACTGAAAAGCTCTAGGTGTTTTCAGATATCAACAAAACTTCCTGAGATACAGGGTACTGTTTATATGTTAATAAAAGCAGGAACTATGTGAAAATGCCTTTAATATTTTTGCCTGCTGATCATCAAAATATGACACTTCAGGAAAGATTATCCTGCTGAAACCTTCAACTTGTTCTATGAACAAGAATGATCATGCTGTTTTCTAGCCCTCTCCGTTCCTTCACATTCCTGCATTTGTTCACAGAACAAAAAGAAAATTGCAAGTTGATTCATAAAGGGCTGGCTTTTCTGTCCACGAGCAGCCTTGTTTTAATTGACTGCAGTGGGATTCCTCTTAGTACCAGAGAAGGTTTTGTGTGTGCAAAGGAAACGATTCAAGAAGGGAGAAAGTTTTTCTTTGCATATTTGACTATATGCTGTGTTGCAGTACACAGTTGTCAACAGTTGGTAAAAAATACTTTTTATAAAGAAATATTTTAAATGAGTATCCATGGGTACCACTTTAGCATGTTAACTCTAGTGGAGGTAAATATAAGGATGCTTGGGAAAGTAGGGATTAGGTCTTTCCTTTCTGTTTGAGCTTCCAGAAGATAATGTCCAGCATTAAAATTTTTGAAAAATAAAAAGACTGAGTACTTAAATTCTAATATACACCAATATTTGAGTAATACCCATGGTATGCTAGGTAGTGTTTTTATATTTTTATTTATAGTGATACAGAGATATCCCACAGGATTTTCTAGATATTCTTGAACACTAATTCTCTGTAATTAATAGTAGCTGTTCATAGATGGTCCCAAATGTACATTATACCTATTTTTTGGGTATTGCTTTTACTACCCAGATAGTCCTCCTTCCTCTCTGTGTTCAGAATTCCAGCGTGCCTGAAGAAAAGCTAGCTGGCAGCAAATGGTACCAAAAGTTTATTCTTTCTGTAAAGAAAAGGCGAAGGGCCATGGATTTCAAAGGAAGCTTCCCTACTTCTCACTCCGGGGATTTGTAGAAAGGTATTTGAAGCTATCGCTGACAATGAGCAGCATGAGCTCACTCTACATGCAATCCCGCCCAAGTGTCAGAATGTGGACTTAAGATGTGTTTTCATTGTGGGCTCTCAGATATGCAAAATAACCATGTTATGAAGCAAAATAATGAAGAAGCTGAAATTCTTTTACTGGCACGTAAAACCCTCTTAGCTAAGCTTGCTATAGTGAAATGGTTGCCATTGTTTTATATGTCTATACACGTACACCTATAGGATATCCAGACTTGAGTTTTAGAAAATAATATTCAAAGTAGGCAAGTAGCTAGCAAGCTCCAGTCCAGAGTATATGTTAAAAATTGAACATACTAAGAGGTAAGTCAAGAAATAAATCTTACTTATAGTCTACAAGGTGCCTTTTTTTTTTTTTTTTTTTTTNCAGGTAGCTACATACTTTGTGGCTCCAAGTATATCTTGCTGGTGAAGTATCCAGAAGGAGTTTCCAAAATTTGGCCTGTGGGACCAGTTGTGACTAACTGCATTTTTGTGTATTACTAACAAAGGAATCTTTCTCATTCTGCTGTTGAAGATAAAAGGTATTATGTTGCAGCTGAATTGTATCTAACCCAGTCAGTGTAGTCCTCAGTGAACAAACTGAATAAAATTATTGTGAACCTGAAGCTGTCCGGTAGGTAGGTGCTCTTTAGAGTAATGCGTGGCTTCCTGTTCTGCACTGTGTACTTACTCTGTGTGCTCACTCTGTGCCTTAAGAAGGCATTTCCCTAATTCTGAAAAATGCCCTGCATATAAGGGTCTACATCATCATCACAGGCCTTGAGGTCCTTTGAGGTCTACTTCTGATTAAACAGAAGGAAAAAAAATTGCACAATTGGTGTCCTAAGTATAGATTTTTAATTTTTTTTTTATGACAGTTTAAATATTTGCAGCTTGTTGACAGCATGTTTTATCAGACTTATCCAGGCTGGTTTTGAACACTGAGAACCATCCTCAAGAGAAGTATTATATTTCTACACAATTAACCTTACCGGCTTAAGCATCTGAATGAGTTTTTAGATGTTTTGGTTGGGGATGTAGAATACTTTCTTTGCACATTTAATAAGAATCTGCAGATCTATATCAAGAGTCTATATTCAGATACTTCCATTTCTTAGGGAACATATTGAAAAAGCCATTATCTTTTTTCACAACTTGTCCAGATGCATTGTACTCATGTGAAGTCTGTTTTCCCCAACTTTGAGCTTGCTGAGGTGGTTATATTTAGCTGATGGTAGACTGTTTGTTCTTAAGGGTTTTTTCTTCCCACTCTTCTTGTTGTGTAGGGTTTTGGTACAAGATTGAACACGACTGTTTTATAGTGGTTTAACAAGTTACCGCTTGCCAGCTGAGCTTCTATCACTGATTTTGCAAGTGCTGTGAGCTCTACCTCGCTGAGCAGTAAAATGCATTCACCTAAGCCATCTATGGCAATGCCAAAATGAATGTATTTCACCTCATAGTTGCAATGGGCAAGTACTGGCCATGTGATTAGCGAAGGCAGCTCAGCAGGCTGCGTTGAATTGTGTTGAAGCCTGTGCCTTTGCCTCAACTTTGATAGACTGTAGTTGCTTGAATTTTGGGGGAAAAAGTGTTTTCTCTTTTGAAATTAACATTTTTTTCTTTTAACTCTGAAACCAGAGTGATGAGAAATCCAGATGCAGTTGCTATAAGAATGTAGGCAGCTGGCATCTGGGCTCTGACACCAACAACTATGTTCCATATGGCCCAGTTTTAACACCAGAGAATTTTAACAAGTGAAAAGGACAAACAATCCATCTAAGTACTGTTCATTTCTGATTTTTTTAAGGAAAGCAATTTGTACTGCATTAAGACACCCTGTTGTTTGCAGTGACTTCAGGAGTGTTTCTTCTAGCCTGAACTACAGAAGAAACATAGGTATGTTTCCTTTGCAAAACATTCCAAATTTTGCTGGAATAACATGTTTGAATGTGTCTTGAAGACTTCGCTATTTTATGATAGAATACAGAAATTAACACCACAGTCAAATAAGTGCTGGAGGCTGACTGGGGCTGTTGAAGCTTCAACACAGCAGCTGAGATACTAGCAGAGGCCAAACACCATGGTAAGGAGCTTGCTGCTACCACTGCCCAATTTAGATTTTTCTTTTTATATACCTCTCTGAAGCAGACACAATGTACGTCAGGGTAACCATCCTTAGAGTGGATATTCCTTCTTCCTGTAAATGCTTATGGTGGTAAATACTTCCATTAACGAGCCCTGCTGCGCTCCTCTGCAGATTGCAACTACTCTGCATCAGTGCTGTGAGAAACAAACCATTCTTATTACCAAATCTGAGAAAGGTATGAGCAACCTGAAGGGGGCTGGGGGGTGGTATACATTTTATCCTGGGTTTGGAAATATGAATGGGGTGGTGATATGGTGTAACTTCATCAGCTCTGTTTCAGTGGGGGTTTCCCAATCAGGTGAATAACATCCTCCTCATCTGAGTTCAACAGATACTTCTTCCGTTGCATCCCAAGAATAATTAGTTGCAGAAGACCCAATGCATCCCTCTTCTGCTTATGTGAGTTGATACATGAATATGAGCGACACAAAAAAAGTCAATTTTCCCAGTTTCAATGTCTTCCTCTTCTAGTGTTGGTCTCTTATTATTTTACAGCTATGACATTGGCCTTTCAAAGTTCTTTCAGGTCAAAACCTGCTATTCTTAGAGCAGTTTTATAGCTGAGCACTTCATAGGTGATGTCAATCAAATTGCAGATAGTCTGAGGAAAACAATGTGTCTGCATAGGCAATAGCTGCATTACTCCTGTCTAAGAAAATATTTGGAGAATGAATTTTGGAAGTAATGTAGTGAGGCTTCTGGCTTCCTGAGTACCTGGTGACCACGGAGTAGTTGTTTTTTTAAACATCAAAGACTCTAATGAAAATTGCATTTTCTCTTTCTTGCTTAATCTGCAAAACAAAATCTGGGAAAGGAAAGTAATGCATTTGAAATAGCAAATCTGTCCAGAGGCGATGTGGTCCCTATCCCATCTTGCAAAGGTAAAGCATTTTTGAACAAGAGTGTGATTATAACAGTTTTAGTCAGTTGATGCCTCAGTTCCAGCAGCTGTACTTAGAAAAAATATTTCATACTGTAGGTAGGCCACTTCCTTCCATCCTGTAATTGAAGAAAATACATGGATGGGGAATCACAAGGAGGTGGAAATGTGTATGACCACGCAGTTTGTACCTACAAGCTACCATGAGAGTTTCACTACAGTGAAATAGAAGTAGCTTGTAATCATTTAAGTGGTACAAGCTTTAGGCTGGAGATTCACGTGACCGCAAATAGATCCCTACAGCGACACCCACAAAGAACTGCGTTCTCAGGTACCTGTTCACATTGAACAAAGCGGGAGACCTTCCTATACCATGGCGGCATTTTGGGATTCTTTACATACACCTCTGGGTACAAGCTTCGGAGAAACTTGGAAATTTAAAGATGAGAAAGGGGTAGTGCATAAGCTGCTTAAATACACACCAGCAACAGTCCAAATCAGGACTTAACATATCGTATTGTCCGGAGAAGGACTATTGCAGGGTGTGTGCATAAGCAGTGTATGGAGGAGCGATGAGGGTTGGGCTCTGGTCTCTATTGCAGAGTGTAAGAAGTCCTTTGAAGGTACAAAGAAAAAGCATTTAAAGGAGAGAGAGATGGGGCAGCTAGCTGCAATATCTACTACCAGAAGCAGTTCTGCATTTTGGGAATCTGCAAAAACAACAACAGAAACTCATCTGTAAATCTGTACATGGAGATAAAAGCTGGTGGAAAAAAAAACAACTGTTTTTGTTTTACTTGAAGTATATGCAGTATAAAGCACTGTAAATACAGGGTTTGGAATGAAGTAACAGCAGGAATAGAAAAAAACCAAACAAACACAAAGCCCAGTGTATGGCTTGAGTAATATTAATTTTTGCATCTCTACAGCATTCTAGTAGGAGGTACTCTGAGGATTAAACTAAGCCTCTCTGATGGAGATAATCCACCTTGCCCTGTCCCCAAAGTTTTTCAGTTTCTAATAGGAGCTGTTGGAATTTTATCTCCAGCCTTCCTTCAAGAGCTAATGTGTAACAAATAGATCACACAGAGGAAAAATGTATGAGTAAATCTACATATTATCATTTTTCTATCCCATTATAATAAAAACAGCAGGTGTGAAGTGAAACATGAAGTAAAGCTACTGAGAGACTAAAATTTGCTGCAAGTAAAACATGACAAGTGATTTTCTTTCCCCTGCCCTCACTTAAGTGTTCCTTTTTCTTAAAAAAAAACCAAACAAAAAAGCCCCCCAAAACAAATCAGCCCAAAAGCATAACCCCCCAAACCTAAAACTGTGAAAACCTTTGTCTTTTTGAACCTTTCGTAAGCCGAAAGAACAAATTCATTCTATAATGTTACTGCATTTAAAACGTCATGTCATTATTTCTATGTGTGAGCTGTCATTGCTTGAGTGATCACTTTTAACTGCTTTGCAAAAGAAACAGCTTTTAGGCATTTCCTGTATCCATGTAGGTCTCTACTGGTGTGTTAAGTTAACTAATAATAAGATCTACTGTATGATGCAAATATCTACTAAGTTGACAGATGGAAAAAATAGTTTGAAGTTCTTAAATTAACTAGCCCCTTTTCAACATCAATACCACAAAGAAAGCATTATTCTACAAGAGAATGTATTTTCTGTAATTTACAATAACTGAGTAATGATGTGGTAAGGATGCAATTAGATCTAATTTGCTTATGTAAGTGAGCTGAATAAAAAAAGATCAATATTCAATCTACACCTAGTGTGAAAAACAATTAGTTTAATTGACAAAAAACCTTCTGCTTCAGCTAATTACATAAAAATGACCTAATACTCATGCAAATTAGGATTATTAATAGTACATGAGTATTTTAATTACATAAATCATCTTTACCTGTTAACTGGTATTCTCTCTGTTAACTTAGGGATTTAATTTTCAGGAAAATTTCATTTATCCTTGTTTTCACAAAGCTCTATATTGCTTTTAAATTACAAACTAAGCCATTTCTCTCCGGTTCTCAATCTAGACTGAGATCTTGTGGAAACAATGGAGCATCAAAACTCCTTGTTCTCTCTGTCCAACTAATTATTATTCAATGCACAAAGAGGGCAAGCAAATCTGATGTCACACTGATGCGTGGTGTGGGTGATACGGATACAGACACAGGGGCTAGATGCCACACAGATGATTTCTCGCTATTGCCAGAGCAGGCAGTGATGGGAAGGGGGACGGGACTCCTTCATAGGTGATTCAGAGCGCACAAATTAGGTTTCTGTTCTGAATCATCGTTGAAGGAAACTCTTGCTCCCTCTTCAGTCAATGGAGAGGAAATGTCTGAATTTATGATTTTTATCTATAATTAGGCTGTGCTCTACTCCCCATAGCATGGTTGAATGTAGAGACTGCAGCTTTAAATTATTTTCTAATTTAACGATAACTGGCTGCATTGTGTCTTGATGATATGTAGGTACAATCTCACACCAGTGGTAGGAGGGTAAGTATCAAGGCGAGGTGTTCTTTAGACTTTTTGGCCTACCAAGCCAGCAGGGAACAAGCCTCCTAGTTCAGCTCTTCCTTCTCACTAGGGGTAGTATATGGAATACAGAAACAGCACTCCTCATCCAGAAATGCTGCTTCATGAGTGGCATCCAGCCTGCACGCTGGGCTGCTGAAACCCATCCACATCGTTCTGAAAAAGCAGTGCTGCCGTGGAGCTGACCAAGCTGTTGTGGCAGAGGTTGCCTAACCAAGTCCTCCTCCTAGCTCAGCTGCTTGCCAGTTTTCTAGTGTGGAGAAAGAGTCCTCATGTCTTCTGGCGACATAGAGTAGTGCTGTGGAGTCCCCAGTGGTTACCCTGCGGAGGTACCCGAGTATTGGGGCCCACATCATCAGCTGAATCAATTGGTTGTAGCAAACTTCCAGTGTCATGAATGAAGGTTGGGGGCAAACCTTAGATGCAGCACGTGACTGACTTGTTCCAGCCGTTTTCCTTCCTCAGTCTTCACTTCGTGTGGATGAGAGGCAACCAGAGCCCGTCATGCTAAAGGCGGTTGGGCTTTGGGGAATGCTGCCTTTGCTATTAGGTAAAAGCTGTTGTTACTCGCGCTGTTCTCCGTTGTGTTTTTAGTGCTTACGGCACAGTTTAGATTAGGAAGCGCTGCAATTCCGAGGGGCAGGATAAGTGATGATTTAACCTTTTATAGGAGCCATTCATCAGTCCAGCGAGAATTGGAAAAATTAGTGCTGCTCTAAGCCCTTCACAATCCCTACTAAATGTCACTGTTGTGAGCAATGGGTGCTGTAAAAGGTGGGAAGTTTGGGGGGGAGGAGGGAGAGAGGATTGATCAAATCTCCGTATAGAAATAGTGCTCAGTGGCCCTTGAAGTTGAGACTTTCCTTAGGATATAAAGGGGTTTGGATTAAGTCCCACTCTTTGATTCTCACCTTACCTTCCAGTTTCATGGGCGTATTCTATACACTTCAGTAAACGATGTATATATAAGACAATATAATCTTTTTGTTCATTATACAGACATACACACATTTCCAGGAAGTGCTCAGATCTTGACTCAGATACAGGAGAGTGGGTATATACCTTAAATTTCATTACTTTTCTACACCCCCTTCTCCCCCCAGTTTGTAAGTACATGCAGTCTGTCCTTTGAATAGGAGACTTCATAAAGCCTGTTTAACCCTTCCCAAACTACCTTCATTGATCCATAATATTCTACTCCACATAGAGTTCAGGACTCAAATCTCTTCCAATCTTGCAATCCAAGAGTGTGCTTTTTTTTTTTTTTTTATGGGTCTGAATGCAATTTAATAGATTTTTTTTTTTTTACCCTGCAGAGAACAAAATCCTCTGCAGAACAGTTGGTATTTTCTAGCTTTCAGCACTGTACGGTAATGTAAATGTCAGGACAGCATAAGGTAATAATTATGAAATCATATTTTGCTGCTTAAAAGAACCAAAAGGTTTCTAAAAAGTAAGTAAAACTTGTCTTTTATGTTGTAAGCTCTCACAGCCAGTGGCTTTATTTTGATGTGTTTGTGGACAGTATTTAGTGCTGTCTGAATGCGAGTGGTATTTATTATAATAATAAAAGCTTTTTCCCAGTTCTCCTCTTCTAAAAGCTTATAGTGTTTGCTACCTACAGCATTTCAGCTGCATAGCAGGACAAAAGAAGAAACTTTGGATGTAATTTCTGGCTCATCTTTGTAAGAATATGGCAGATTAGTTAAGTCACTCCTGATTCCAGAAGATAGGCTAAGGCAGTTAGTCAAGCATGCCTCTGTCTTGCAGTGGAGTGAATGTTGGTTACAACCTTTTAGCCTTTTATTAAAGGCCAGCAGCAGTACTTATAGCTTAATATCTCAGCATAAAGTGCAAAAATGGTAATTCTCTTCTTCCAATACAATGAATTTTGTTTGTCTTGTTAGACCGAGAAATAACAGGTAGAAATGTAAGGTGAAATGTAAGAGGTCTCAGAAATCAGGCAAATTTGGTCTTTGAGTCCTAGTTCTTGTATTCTATCTGCTACAGTATGCCAACTGCCCATCATCCTCCCTGCCATAAGGAGGAGCTAACCTTTGAAATTAAAGCTGTCCGTGCAGAGTTAAGCAGAGTCTACGCTGGAGCAGAAAGTAGCATCACCATTCACTAACACTTTTGTGATCATAGGTAGGTGGAAGGATCTTTATTCATATTTCTGCTCCTCATTCTTCCTCTTAGTCGTCTAAAAATGTTTTACTTAATACAATCCTGCTCTCCTGCATAATGCATCATTAGTATGCAGTGGAGATTTTGAACATATTCCCACAAATTATACGAAGGCGTTAAGCATGAGTCTTCACAATGCCCAAATGCATTTTACAACAGCTCCAGTGACACTGTGAGCTATGTTACGTTTTTGTTCTAAAGGGGTGTTCCTCTGAGAGGCGGTAGAAAGTTATGTGCTGTCAAAAAGTCTTGATGTTTTTCTGGCCGTAAGTTTGCCACTTGGAAAAACAGAGCAAAGTGTTTGCAGGGACTGCCGTGACCTTGGATGGGGTAGGGGTGTGCATGCAGACCAAGGACTACCATGATGGTAAAACCCTCAGGTTCTGTAGGTTAGATGCCATAAGGAGATGAGCAGAATAATGCTCGAGAGGTGTCTTATCAATTTTTACCTACTGCACCAAACGCTTAGCATATTAACTCCTGCTCAGCAAGCTGTGGTACCGTTTTGGGCATGCTGTTTAATTCCTCCTCCTGTTTATGGTAAATAATTTTCCCATACCTGCCAGTCTCACAAATATTTACATACCTTGAAATAAATTTGAGTGATTTACTTGTCAGTCTCACGTGGAGTTGTGACCTAATGTACTGCTGTGCAGGGCTGTCTCTGGGGAGACCACATTCATCTAATGAGTCTAACCACAATTGCTCAGCTTCTTTGCAGGCTCCAAACTCTGAAAACTCACAGCTTCTCTTCCCCCCTGGGATTGTAAAGGTCTTTGCTTCCACTTGATTTGGAACCTTGCAGCTTTTTGTGGGTTAAAGCTGATGCTGTGTGGATTACTCAAAGCTAAATGCATGCCCAGTTGATGGGGCCAGAGGCACATGTTCTGGATATTAGACATCCAAAGATGTCTAAGAGAAATTGGAACATACATGCCAATAATATCTACTCTACAGCCATTACTAACTGCTATTTATCTTGATTCTTCAATGTGTGCATCTCCAAGACACCTTTAACTGCCTTACTCAGGGACTCTGGCGTCACTGGAAGTTAACCATATCGTACTGGTGGGGAAAAAAAGGGAAACCTTAAAGTATGTTTTCAAATTTGGCCTCACTCATGCCATCTGTGTATGATTGTGTTGAATCAGGTGAGGAACGGGCAGCAGTGGATTGCTAACTGTTACTTGGATGTGACCGGAGGAGCTGTGCCTTGAATAAGAACTACCATTGATCGTTGGTGATCATTAGAAATACCACAAAGCTTCTAACAAGTACTACATCCAATGGCTTGTCCAAATTCTGAGCCAGGAATACCTTCATTATCTCACAAGCACGAAATAAATTCCCTCAACAGTTTAAAAAGTCAAAGTATTCATGTGTGTCATACCTGGAGATGGGTTCTGAAGCCTGGCAGTTTTATTGAAGGCTGGGGATGGACCTCTGCAAATGCACTGGACACTGAAGTCTGGTCGTTTGAAGCTAAAGTAGCCGAAAGTAGCTAGCGTCCATTGTAAAACATAAAGCCTGTGGCATTAAAGGTAACTGCAGAGAATCAAACGGTGTCGTAGACTTCACTGTATTGTGGTTAAAACCCCAGTAATAGTGAGTTGCCTGCAAGTTGTGCCACTTTGCCTGATGGCTGATGGAAAACCATAGTCTTTATCTTCTACTCTCTCAACTTTTGCTCATTTTTAAATTTTAAATATAGCTTTTGTGCTTTATGCCTATATGTAAACTTACAAGTTATGTAAAGGTGTAACATAACTGGAGGAGCATTTAGCCCTGTGGCTTGAACCCCCTGAATTAATGATGTACACAAACCCACTTTAGAATGCAAAGCAGCCTGAATTCAAAAGCATAAACGCTGTCTGCAGTCATTGAGCTGAAAATGTTAACAAGAAGATTTTGGCCAAGGACAGAATCAATATCTCTCCAAAGAGAGTTAAAGATTTTCTGAAAGCAAGTATGTGGGGTGGGAGAGAGTTTGTGTGTATGGGGAGGGGGTGGCCTTTAAGTTACTTTAGAGCCTGCAAAGAGTAAATCAAATTTAATGCCACTTCTTTTTGATTGGGAGCTGTTGCTTGCATCTTCTGCCTGTAAATAAGAACAGATGTGTTGTTACTCATAACAGTTTTGATTAGGGTTCTCCCAAACATAATCTATGTTTGTGGGTATGTTGGTCTTGAGAAAACACAGTATTTTTCTGTCAAATCAAGAATTGTCAGATCTGTGTACTTCCTTCCACACCACTGAAATGGAAAATGTAGATTTCATTTTCATTTAAAAAGAAAACTAAATTGTTCATAAAATATATTGATCATTTTAAAAAAAAAAGGCATGGGGGGGTTGGAGTAACACATATTACTCTTATTCATTAAAAAGATGTTTAAACAATGGAGAATGTTAATATCTGAATAGTAAGCTCTGAGTTTGAATTAGTTGCCGTCGGTGACAAATACAGCATAAGCGCTTTTAAAAAAGTGCCAGGTGGTTGCTTTGGGAAAATTCTATTTATTAATAATAAAATCAGAACATTTGGGGACAATGTTCTAGTCTATATTCTTTGGCAGTAATCATTCTGGAGTCTAAGCAGACTTTCTCTCATCTGAAATGCACGTGCTGTAAGAACCAAGCGGAATCCCTGGCTCTCTGGTGTGTTTTGATCACTTGTTGCTCAATTGTTTTCAGATGAAAACGTGTGCTTTACTGCTGATTATGTATTTGGTAGCAGCATGCTATTTTGCTTGACTGCTTAAATTGTTTTCTCGATTCAGCCCAGTATATGTTAAAAGAGGGGCTATATAAATGAGGATCCATCATTGCACGAGTCTCCTGACTTGAATAAGTTTCAGTGGCCTTTAGATCAGGTGGAGGCCAAGTCTCGTTTATTCTTGTGACTAGCTTAATTTTCATGGTCCTGCTGATGAGGTACTTCAGAGCCACATCTGCAAAAGTGCTCATCCAGCAATTTTTATTTCAGCATTTGGGAACTAATGATCTATTTTTATCCCAAGAATTATCAATATTTAAAAACAAGAGCAACTACATGTATAAGTTGTATCACCATTGTCAAATAAATGCAGGTGTCTATAATGGTCAGTAAGAAAAAATCAAAAGTTGGGCACAGTGAGTTTGAGGAAGTCACACTCTGAACAGGCACCCTGAAGTTTAATAAATGTGCTTTAGAGGAGAATTGAAATAGTGTTAACTGTGCAGCAGAGTGGCATTTTGTGGACTAAAAGCAAGTATTAGTGAAGAGCCATTAGGCACTCGGGAGAGAAATGTTTGAGAGATTCTTTTCAGAGAAATCTGGTACTGAGCCAGGGGTAACACATCACAGAGAGGGATGTCGTGCTTTCAGCTGAGCATGTCGCGTGTCCCACCTCGGAGGAAGGTTTTGTGAACGTACACTGTCGTCTGCTTCTGAGTAAATGGTAGTTTACAGAATTGGAGAGGATGACAAGAAAATAAATTAATGATAATCCTAGATTAAGGTGTTTGCAAAAGTTGATGGAAAAGGGTATTCCAGTGTGGTTTTGTTTTGGGTTTTCTTTTTGTTCTGTTTTGTTTTGGTGGGGTTTTTTTTATTTTTTTATCTTTTAAAAAGTCAAATCAACATAGCCCTGATCTCCATGTTAGATTGAACTGTCTCCTCATCACTAAGAGCAGCTATTCTTAGTTCATGGTTTCATTCAGCAGCACTCTGTTATGGCAGCAGATTTAGCAATAACCAAAAGTCAGACTTGCTCACTTAAAACTTTAAAATTTGGCCAAATTCTCAGTCAGCATAAAGTATGAGCTGAATGGTGCCACGGTGCTGTGTACCCAGTTTTCCTGGCATTGCCTACGTCGTCAAATTTGGCCTGTAGGTACTTTATGGAATCATTTGAGAATAGCTGATAATATGTTATGCAACAATAATATGTTAAGTATTAGTAAAAAAAGTAATATTAGATACTAAGAAAAAATTCTTCAAACTCTCATTTTCAAAATTTTGCCTGGAAAAGGCAAGGTTTAAGATAGAAAACAGCAGAAATGAAAGGACACTGTTTCCATGGGCAGACCATCATAACCAGTACGTCCTACTACTCTTTGTAGAGACTGATTCATGTATTACACTTCCGTTTGCCCAGCTCCTTAACGCTTTTTGAAATGTTCTTCCCTCTCTCTTTCCTTCCCTTCTCTTTCCATGAACGTTTGTACCTAATTTAAGTTTTGCAGACTGCAATGAGCTTGTCTTATGTGTATAAGCATGCAGCTCACATAGGCATTTCCACAGCGTAGTGTGTAGGGAAGGCAGTCATTAATGAGAATTGTCAAAGTGAGAAAAGAGAACGTTGTTGTGAGCAAATTCTAGGGACGCACTGATTATAAAGGACTTGAGTCCTTTCTATGTGCTTGCAGGCTGGTAAATGGTGAATACAAGCTTGTAAACTTACTACACAGATTATTGTTTTACAGTCAGCCTTTTTACTGTAGATAAATTGGACAACTTTCTGCGTGATGTGCATATTTTTATTGTTCCACCACTGTGTTTGCCTTTGTGCATGTTCTGACTGGTAACAGGCCCTTGATCAGAGGAGATGATGATAGCCTTTTATACTTGGGGTGAGTCAGGAGCACCTTGAGAGCACTTGGACTAAGCTCCGCTTGCGCCTAGTTTACATCCCCACTGCTCATGTGAAAGCACCCGAGTGAGGGCTGCATCACAGAAAGTGTTGGGGCTGTTCCAATAAATGTAATGCTGAAAATAAATGGAAATTTCAGGTTTATTTGATGCCAAATAGTTCAGTTCAAAAAAAAAAAAAAACCCAACCAAAAAAAACCCAAAAACCACAACCAAAACCCCCCAAAAAACCAGCCTCTGGTTTTCACTCCTGTATACTGTGTTTGTCTCTGATCTGGTGGCATCCTTGGAAGAGTGTGCAGACTGTAAATCTAGTACACCTATGAAAAGACATGCGCATTCATGCGTTTTCACTTGTACCTATATACTAGCATGATCCAGTGGGCTGATTAAGGTTATGAATATTAGTATTGTGTGTTGATAGCGTTTTGATATGCTTCCTGCTGGCAAGTATGTCTGAAACATCCCACGTGAAACGAGTAATCTTGGAAGGAGAGTCCTGCATCCACCATTTTACTATAATTTTGCCATGGTCGTCAGGGGGTTTACAGTGGTGCTTAATCAATGGTATGTATGTATGCGCAGAGATAAATATTTAAGATTTTTTCAGAAAAGTTTTAAACATAGTTATTTTGAAGAAAACTTCTGTTGGATCTCTCTCCATTACCTTTCACAATAGTCACCCCTAAAAATATCAAGGAAACATTTCTTAAACCATATTTTTTATTTTTAAAAATGTTGTTTTAGGGATTTCTGTTTAGTAAAAAGTACAAAAGAATTCCTAAAGATTCACATTTCAGATTTTCATCAGAATGTGTGTATTTGGTTTGTTGTTTTTTTTTTTAAACAAACAAAACCCACCAAATATCCCAACTGTTTTCTTTTCAATTAGTTTTACATGTAAATTGCTCAAATTCAGTGGCAATGGCTGTCATAAGACAGAAAGCTTTTGGCAGCAGTCACCAAATAAAAGACTCAAATTTGTTTTAAATGGATGCCTTTTAATGTGTATAGTTACCAGGATTTCACACTTCTATGAAAATAGATCTGTTCTTTTTTAAATCTACTGGTTGATGTGGCACGGGAACATATGACGACAATTCCCTCTATCTAGAGGGAATTCTGCTCATACATCACACTCTATTTCCGGAGGATTTATGGTTTTCCTTAATTTTTATTACTGAACTGATTTGCATGAAAACAGGGTCTTTGTTCCGTAGGGACTCATTGGATCCAGATGTTTGTTTTCTATGTGAAGTCATAATCTCATTTGTGACATTGCATTTGGTTGTGGCAAAATGGTGATGATGACAAAGAAAGGATTATGACTTTTGCAAGGGATAAGCACCTGCAACTGATAAGATTCCAATAAAACAAAGACCTTGTTTCCATGCAAATTTATTCTGTAATATGAAATTTTGTAAAGGGGTTGAGGCAAAGGAAAAAAGAACCGAGGGAGTACTCATGGAGAGAAAAAAGAGCTAAGCTTTGCCTGTAAAAAGCCTGCTTTGCTACTTGGTAGGTCCTTGGCCATACCAAGGGAGCCCTCCCCATCTCTTCACCACCCACTCAGCTTCTCCAGTGCTCCTGGTTCTAACATTGTCCTGCACTGGTTAGTTTGTCTTTAAAGGTGTAGACTATACTAGCACCATATGGTTTTGACCTCTGTTCAGGCTCTTTTCCAATGTCTGCCTCAAGTTTTCTGGAAGGAATCCAGATCTGGACAGATTTTATGATTAAGTTCCATTTCTGTTATTCTAGGTCTTGGTTTTCTCTGGCCAACATCTCTAATTCAGAGGAATTGATGTACGAAATTTCCTACTAGCAGCAGAGGGAAGTTAGTCTTGAAATGGTTAAGGCTTCAGGGATCTTTGCCTGTTATCTATCTCAAGATGCTTATAAGCAAGATCTTTCACTACTCCTCCAGCCACCTCCCTGGATAACTCACAGCCGGCTCTAGGAACAGTGCACCAGAATCAAGGGGATGCTTTCTCTGCTCATCTAGTTCTGTTTGCTTTCTCCAGATATTGCCCAGTTCAGCTGGGAAGAACATTGGGGTTTTTTTCCTAACAAAACAAACAAAAACCCCTCCTCTTGAATTTTAGCGGGAAGTGGAAATTTGGCAGAGATGTTAATGTCCAAACATCCCCAGTGTGCACTGAGGGAAAGAACTGGAAAAGAGATATCAGAGGGAGTTTCTTTAAGACATTTCAGTAGTCCAGCCTTCGCTGGTCATCCTTGTATTTGCAGCTGGAAATCTTGCTTTGGAAACTAAAACTATATCAAACGCACTGAAGTTGTTCATTCTGTCACCTCCATCTTTTCCTGCCACCATTGCTCTTCAGAGAAGGTGGTGATAAAGTTCAGTGTTTTATTCAAGTCTTTTACAGCCTCATTTTAAAGTAATTTTTCACCTTTATTCCTTTTTACTCTTTCTCTCTCTCTCTTTCTCTCTGTATAACTAAACAGCTGCTCTGTCCAACTCTATGCCTGTAGCCACCAGGCTCTTGACTCTGGTCTCTTCCTCCTAGTTTTGATTGCAGTGTACACCTAGATTTTTATTTTTTTCTTAAACTAGTGTCCATTGTCTGGTATGTAACAATGCTTCATTTTCCTGCTGCCCTTTGCAGGAAATTCCTAGTTTAGTTAAGTCCTTTGACCTCTTCATTATCTATGTGATCCTGTATAAAAGAATATGTTTGTTTATGGATTCCTGTTTTTCAGTGGCTCTTGTGAGACATAATATCTCAACAAAAAATAAAAGACACTGGATTCTTGAATGATTCCAATCTATAAGTTTTTTCAATGCTGCAAGATTCCAGAATTAGTATAAAATATGTTTATGCACCTTGAATTAATTTTTTGCCCTTAAATGTGTTTGCAGTAGCTGTTAGTCTAGACACAGCCCATGTTCTGAGACCATAATAAAAGTTTATAAAGGCAGTCTGTTTTGGTATCGTTATGCAGAAGATAAGTCTTGGGCTGCATGGTGTAATTTGTAATATTGGATATTTCATCTTTATTAGATTTAATGATATCAAATATTCTGATTGTTTTAACAAGTTTAGTCAAATGTCAAATCTAGTTAGGGCCATTTATCAATAAAATTTAAATTTTTTGCCTGCAGCTTTGGACTGGCAATTTTATGTGTGTGCATGTCTGTGTATAATACATAGAGATTCATTGTTAGCTGTAAAAGAACAGAGATTAAGGATTTAAAATATAAAATAAGAAATCACACTCTACAGAAGGCTTGAGGGAATGTTAGAAACAAGGAGAATTTGTCACTTCCAAGCTAAAGCAAAGTGGTTATAAATACATTGTTCACATTAACATAACACTTCCTTTTGGGTAGACTGTGTGTAAAGGCTTTAAAATAATTGAAATGAAGAAACTAAGTTACCAAGAAGAGTAGAATTACCCGTCATAGACAGAAAGGTAGTGGTTAGGGACTAGCTGAGTTTAGCTGACTGTCGCTATAGAAATATGAAGAAGGTCCTACCCAAAGACCGGTCTGATAGATAATTCAAGCTGTAGATTATATTTTATAAGCAAGGTGAATAATGAAGTGAATGAAAATGTCATCTTAATTGCATATTTTTATAAGCATAACAGCCCAGGAGGAGAATTTTTTTTTTGTACTTAGCCACTTACTGCTTCATAAAAATTTGGAATAATTATGGCAAAAAAAGGAAACTGTATGAATGGAATTTAGCATTTGAAGAGGACTGGTATAGTGGCAATGCTGGAAAAGTGAGTAGCTCCAGAGAGACTGGTCAGTGACTCACTGGTGGTGACTCACGTATTTGTACTTGGTACTGTTTCCCACCCAAAAAAACCTTATGGGTTTGGCGGAATAGCCTCTGCCTTTTCACCTTGGGAGAAGGTGAGATTATGACATGTGTGGAGCATGACAGCTCTGAAAGACATGAAAGCATATAGCGTGTGTCCTAAAATACAGATCAGTTAGGGGGAGCAATATGCAAATCAGGTGGGGCAAAGCCTGGCTTCCAAAGGCAGTACCAGTACATCTATTCTGTACTGCCAACTGCTAAACTTGGACAAGAACAGTGTAGACAATGCCTTCAAAGGTTCTTTCACATGATGTTGTGTCCTGTGCTGGGAAATGAGAGCTAGGAAGCGATTGCACGGACATTCAGCTGCCGTCTTCTGTTCCCTGTCTCTTTCAATAGAATATGTCTGTCCTTTAGAGGACAAGAAAGCAGTTCTGTGAGAGAATGGACTGAAGAGGTAGCCACAGGTGGGAATGGGGAAGTGGAAGGAGGAAGAACTTTTGCCACTCTACATCCAAATCACCACCACATCATATTTCTCCTACACTATTGTCCCTGAAAAAGCTCATAATGTGCCTTAAAGATATCTTTACAGTGCTGAATTAACTAAAAAATAAATCTGTAAAGGGAGCTAAAGTATCACCCATGATGCAGAAACATGGAAAACTGAGGAATGTGTTTTAGGGAGGATCTAGGTATCGTTTGAAACTCAGTTTCTGTGGTGGTGTAACTGCTGCTCGGGGCTGCGTGTGTCCTGCTTCAACCTACAGCATCCGTTTGGCTCTTGCACAGAACCAATCAATTTCAGGGCATCCTCAGTCTTTCACAACTTACAACATGAAAGTAAGTCTGACTCTGTTAATCCTGAATCAGGTCCAAAATGATTAACATTTATTATGTAGCCACCTAATGGCTAGTGGCTATCCAGTCAAAGAAGATTTATATCTCCTTACAACAGCTTAATGCATACTTATGCTCCCCCAGGGTCCCCTGTCCAGCTGAATGGCCAAAATGAACGTGTTCAGTACTCTCTCTTGCAGCAGCCTATAGACCCAATGGCTACTTGCACATTTTTAGCTGATATATCTTGTCAAGGATAATGCCAATGCCAAACTAAGCTGTAACAGCAAATTTCATGATGGGTCCTGCCTGCAAGAACTGTTCTCGGAGACTGTCCTGAACTGTCAGAACTGGTGGTTTTGCTGCGTAGAGGATTGTGTGACACTGTGCTAGCACTTGGCTACAGAATGAAGCACATCTCTGTCAAAAAAAAATGTCTCAGAAGGATTACTGAACAGCACACTCGCTATTCTCATTTGGAGTTAGGGAATGTTTAGCATGGTGCGGATGACCTTCAGGTATCCTTGTGTGGAGCCCAGATTCACAAGCATTGAGCATTTGACCTAAAGAATAATCTTGGCGTTGAAGTGTACAGTTCATGTAACTGTTCTTATTTTATGCTAAGTATAATGTTACTATAGTCTTGAGTATAAGTACAGACAGCCCTACTGAGGTAATGGCTAAGCGTCACAGCGACATAGCATTGCAAATAATGCAGTTAAAATGAAGGTACTTAAAGAAATCAGCTGGAGCCAACATTTTCTTAAAGGACTACTCTGAAAGTCCACAGTATTTGCTTATTTTTATACCTTTTATGATGAGGCAATAATCCTTATTTATGATGGAAACATTCTCCAATCAAAGCCTCTAACTTCTTCATGGGTACGTAGTCACTCTATCCTAGAAAAAGATCCAGTAAAAATCTAGGGGGGGGGGAATAAATAATTTAAGTTTGATGAAATCAATTGACCACTGTTTTCATCTGTTGCTCAGAAGACAGGAAAGTAATCTGCTACTTACATGGACAAGCAACTACATGAACACTCTTTGTTGTTTTTGCCTTGCATTTTGAGAGTAGGAAAGGGTGAATCTAATCCTTCCACAATCTATGTAAAGGAGCTGTGTATCATGGGGAAGGATTTTTAAATTGTTCCCCTGCCCCGATTCACCTGTCTCAGCAGATGAGGTGATTGCTCTTGCATTTAGATTGTTATCCAGAAACGCTTATCTGGTCTTTGCATGCGCTCCTGCATGAAGTTGCCTGGTAAAATGTCTTGAAAGGCTCGCAGAAGTAATCTGTTAAATCAGGTCTTGTCTGCAGTCAAGTTCCTTCTTGTAGGATCATTTGAATCCCACGCCTTTTTAATTAGTGCAGGCTAATCAGGACTACTGCAAGAGCTTCCTGGCTTGCTTTGATTCGGTTCTCCATTGTCCCACAAAGCCAAGTGCCTTGAAGTTTGCAGCAGTCAGGGAGGGCTGTGGCAGTTTTACCGGAGACTTTGTTGTGGGAAGTAAACAGGCTCCCCAAAGCATCTACTCCTGTGCTGCCTGTAGCAGAGCTATTTTGATGTGAAGCATAAATGACATAAAGTTGTATTTAAAAAGACAGTAGCTGTCCTGATTCCAAATGTAAGTAAATGTGTTGAGCCTCAGTGCTCAGAAAGAAAATAGAGTGTACTTTGTGCCCGTAATCAGCATGTTTCCAGGAGACTAGCAAATGTTTTATGGTATTATTCACAACCGTTGCACCATCAGGAGCAGTCCTGCATTTCAACTTAATTGAGCCACTGCTATGACATAGCCAAGCTTTTCAAGTGGCAAAATTGTAATTATCGAGAGTGCTTCCCTGGCACTTCCAATTGGATAGCTGCTTTCAGAATATTAAGCCTTCGGAATACATCTGTGAGGAAGATTTTCCTGGGGAAACTTTAGATGCACGGTTTCTATGCCAAGCTCCTGGCTCCTGAGCAGAGAGAACAGTATGTATCATGTCTTGAAATGGTGTATTCTAATTCCATTTCCTCGTGTGTCTACCATAGGGCTACCTCTTCCCTTCAAGGTACGGATGGGTCTCACCAGGAGCTCGGAGATAAGGTGGTACCCACGTTATTTCAAACACAGGCCCTGTGTTTGCTCTAGCTTACAGGGCAAAGTGGAAAACCTGCCATGTGCTCGTTTTTCTCTCCTATAATAGGGCCTTGAGCAGCCAGTTATAGAGTGTGGCATTTTTCTGAACCTTAATGCTAATAATGCACATAAAAGCAGAGAGTCCAACAATAGAGAGAGAACAGCAGCAACAGCTGGCAGCAATGTTGGAGCTGCAGTTAATTATAGATTTGTAGCAGCTCCTCGGAAAGGTGTATTCAACCAAAGGTCACAATTTTAAGCTGTCAAGAATGGATTCTGCAGAATCTATACCTCAGACATAGCTTTCAGGGGAGAGGCAGAGTGGCCCAAGTGCCTGTTTGCATCAGATAATATAGAACAAAAATTAAAATGAAAGGTCTACCATCCCCTTTTGCTGCACCGAGCCAAAAGAACAGCATNTTGGTTTCCAGGGGTGCTGTGCAAACCAGGTGAAATGAAACTCGCTTTACCGGAGCTCCTCAGAGCATAGATACTATGAAGGCATATATTCAAATCAGCTGCATGCCTCTTTCCTCCCACAAGGTAGAAACTGCTCCCTTTTGGTTTAAATAATGCTCCTGGTTTTGTTGTTTTGGTCTGGATTTTTGCGGAAAATTTTTTTCCCCTTTTTACCTTCAGCTGTTGTGTACTGTGATGTTCCATGGCTGTGAAAAGCTCTGGGACATCGCCTGACACGCACTACTCATGGTGCTATATCAATGCAAATCATTGTTGGCTTTCCTTGCCTTTCATGCTAGACAGTCTGGCATTATAATTGCTCGGTTCTAATATTTCCTGTCCCAAGGCTATCAATTTGTTTTCAATTTCTCCACCTGTTGGGTTGGCTCAGGTATCCCACAGGGTTTTGTCCTAGGCATCCACTACTTAAGTTAATTTATTGTGCTCCCAGCTCTGGAACATAGGCACCCTGAAGCATTTTTGCAAACAGGATTCTATTACAGGGTTGTTTTTGTTTTCCAGAGATTTTGGCAGGAATGTAGTTGAGTTTTCTTCTTTATTTTCTCCACATAAGCCTTGTTGTGAACCTAGTTATTATTGCACTGCATAAATCTAAATTCTTTGACCAGTTTTCTGGTCAACGATGTGTTGTGTCTGTCCACTGCCACTGTGCATGCTGAGCAAATGGACAGGATGGGGAAGAGGACCTGAAGACAGGTCTCTGCAGATGATTGTTTGCACATAATTCATCTGCCTTTCCTGTGGTTAACCTTGAAAATTACTTTGTAAGCTAATGGAAAGAGGCCAAATTTTGCTTTCTGCAGCATGGATTTGAAAAGGCAGAACTTAGCCCAGGGGGAGGCACTGGAAAATAAGCTGGAATAGCCTGGCTAAAAGGGGTAGGAGAAAAAACAGTCTGTCCTCTTAGCCGAAGCTCAAGGCCTGTTGCTGTACTGTCTGAGTAGAGACTGGAATAAGCACAGTAGCAAGGGCAGCATTGAATCCCTTCTGTGCTAGGCATTGGGGGCTTATTAGGAATGTATCAGTAAAGTAGTGTCCTAAAGGCTGGTATAACAGGTTGTTGGCTGGAAAAGGCCTAACAACTAGAAATGTATAAAATACTGAGGCACGAATGCAACACGTACCGTGTCCTGTATGCTGGCTGAGGCGTGTTTACCTTTCTGTAGGATGTAAGATGTGCTCTGCATGAGGGTTTTTACTGGGAGGGGGGCAGAAACAGTTGACATTACTGCTTGAACAATTTAAAACATCCAGAACAGGACCCCAAAACTTTCTTGTAAGCTCTATGTAAGTAATTAATTTTTCACATTAGCCATCTAAGGAGAAAGGTTGCTCCTTATGTGTTTAATAACTAGACATTGGTGTGAACCTAAAAGATTGTAGGGCAGCAAGGATTAAGCCTTTAACCACCTCGATGTGCATGTAGATAAGCACAGGGGAGAGCTATCCCTCACGGGCAGGAGGATGGATCTTGCTTATAGTATCCTTTTTGGTCTCTTTGGGTAAGATTCATATATAAGCAGGAAAATCTGTGTTCATATAAAGAGCAGTGAGGAAGGAAAATAAAAACACTCTCTTCAGGATCTGCTCCATGGTCTCTTGATAAGAATGTTAAGAAAATAACTTCTATATAAGACAAATCTCAGTCACCTTGGTTACAGAGTGGCCACTGCTAAATTGCACTCTGTATAACCTACAATCTTTTGCTCTTCCTACTTTGATATATTAATACTAAAATATTGAATACTTTGTCTTATCTATCTTCCCTTTCTTCCTAGCAGACAAAGAAAGTAAAAATAGCCTGAGCAGTGGGCTGTCTGGTTTTGCTGTGGTTTAGTCAATTTAGTTTTTGATTTGTGTGATCCAAGAATGTTTGGGGCAGGAGGTCTAAGTAAGAGAGGGAGTGAAAGCAAACCTTAAATCTCTTAGTAAAATGCTTGTTCTGCTGTTTCTGCTGGAGGGGGGAAAAAAAGAAAAAAGATAAACAGCAGAACCATTACAACTTGGCCTGAGTCCAATCCCTTAGTTACATGTATGCCTTTAACTCTGCCTGAGAAAGTCATTTTAAAGAAATACAGTTATTACATGCATTAGTCCTTGCATCCTGGGAGGTACATCTGTACTCTTCAATCTTTCTGGATTACCTCAAATGTTTCCTGAAGGCTTTTAAATCCAGTGAAGACCAATCTGAGAGAATTCTCTCTGCAATCCTTTTCTTTTTCTGGTTTCACAGTCAGAAAAAATCTGCAAGCGGCTTGCAAACTATGGTTTTTCAAACAGGACAACCTAGCAAGAAAGTTCAGAATGGTCTGTAAAAACACTGTAGACAGGGAATTTGACAGAAGCAGAGCTTCCCCCTAGAATGAAGTGTGATTAACTTCTCAGATTCTGTTCTCAAATCAATGTTTTCTGAGAATACAGGCCATCGGCTCAGCTGGTCAAAATTATTGTGGCTTCACTGATTTCAGTGAGTACGTACCAGTTTACTGTTGCTGATAATGTGACCCAGCAGGACAAGTGTGCACAGCCTTCAAAATACACTCTAAATCATACATTTGATTCTGATAATACTTTTATTAGTCTTTCACTGATGAAACTCAGCGGTGCTGTTCCCAGTTTACATCAGTGTGAACTGAAACAGAATCAAGTCCAGCATTGCTAATCATTTGGATTCTGTCTTTGGGCATAGGTCTGAAATACGATCAGAGATAATTGCCCACTGTTTGGTGTTCTGAGGTTAAAAATAAGCCAAAGCTGAACTCTTTGTTATAATGCATTTCTCAGTAAATGTCTCTCTCTTTGCTTGGAGTCATAACAAGATCACGATTACATTCTGTAAAATGATTAATCCAAAAGGCAGTAGTTAGCTAATGCTGCTGGTTCTACTGATGCCACGTGTAATGTCTATGCAACTGTTCCATGTTGCATCCCCTGCTATGGGTACTACTGCGCATTTGACTTCTGGATCTGGGCCACAATGAATTTGCCATCTGCGTAGCCTCTGTGGCTTGGCTCCTCTCTTTGATGTTCTTCTCCAGGAAGAAGCAAATAACGAGCAGGCCTGGTGATGGTCAATTGAGCCTATGGAGAAGGTGGTTAGGACACTGGGTTCCCCACCATGGCACACAGATCGCTATCCTAACAGTGCCAAGAACAATCTCAGAATGGCTCGTCTGTTGTTGAAAGCAGATGGTTTCCTTCAACTAGTGGAGAAACATGAATTAAAACACTGTCCTTAGTGCATTATAAATGGAAAGAATGAGAAGGTCTATAAAAATGGCTTATTTGCTTTTTCTGTGTGTTTCCCCATGCCAAAACTAGCTGTAAGGGGCTTGAACTTATCTGCAGCACAACCACTTTCCAAGAGTTCATTCTTGACTCTTCTTTCTTTCACTTTAGCAGTGAATATTCATTGTACTAAACTAAATTCAAATGCCATAGGTAATCATAGAATCATAGAATGGTTTAGGTTGGAAAGGACCTTGAAGATCATCGAGTTCCAACCCCCCTGCCATAGGCAGGGACACCTCCCACCAGACCAGGTTGCCCAAGGCCACGTCCAGCCTGGCCTTGAACACCTCCAGGGATGGGGCCTCAACAGCCTCTCTGGGCAACCTGTTCCAGTGCCTTAACACCCTTAAAGTGAAAAACTTCTTCCTAATGTTCAATCTAAACCTGCCCTCTTCCAGTTTGAAGCCATTCCCCCTCGTCCTATCACTACATGCCCTAGTAAAAAGTCCTTCCCCAACTCTCCTGTAGTCCCTTTAGGGACTGGAAGGCCGCAGTAAGATCTCCCCGGCGCCTTCTCTTCTCCAGGCTGAACAGCCCCAACTCTTTCAGCCTTTCCTCATAGGAGAGGTGCTCCAGCATTTTATTTTGGATGATTACCTTCAAACCTGCATTGACCGTTCCATGAGAAAGATCCTGTGGCAGGATTTTTGGGCATTGATGTGTATCCTGAAGGTCTTCGAGCCTCAGTAGAGAGATGAAGAGTGTTTATATGTGAAAACTGTTATAGCACCAGAATCGTAGTAGCTATGGATTGACTCATCTGTATGGAATACATAGAGATAAAAACTGAAAGTAACAAAAGAATGATAGGATTTGCTTTTAAATTAGTACCAGGGAATTCATGCACAATACTCACTTTTAGCAGGCTCTACAGACAACTTTTCTTACAATGTCAGCATGAAGCTTTCCCCCTTCTGGTTTAGCTTACGTGCAAGGCAAAAACTCCTGGTTTTTGCTTGCTTTGTACAATTCAAAGGTCAACAATGGTATCATGTATCACAAGTTGCTTGCCATGCCACCTAGAGCTTAAGGGCGCATGTTTTAATGTGATCTGTCAGCCCCTTCTTAACAGATTTAGTACATACTTGTAATATATTAGTAGTTTCATTTTTAGATTTAGCTTTCAACCCAAGTAACAGTGGGAAATTGATCGCCAGCTCAGTGGTTTCTGAATGGAACCAGATTGCTGGGCATGAGTTACAGCCACAAAAATCACAGCAAGATCCTGGATGGGACATGATAAATGGGAGATGTTTTGTGCGTGGACATGCCTGCTTTCATTAGAATAGTCCAAAGGATAGTCTGAATGTTCAGACCAAAGAAAGGCTCAGCTGGGTGGGTAGATTTCCACTCATTTTGCAGTGCAGCACCTTGAGAGAGAGTCACTGTGTGCTTCCCCTTTGTGCCGAGAGGCAAAAATCTTGGTGTACCTTAGAGCTCGAGGCATAGCTAGCCATTGTGCTATGAAGTCAGTATCAAAACTCCATTAACTTTACAGAGGCCAGAATACTTCTTCCCGTGCTTCCTTTAATAACTTCTCAAATTGCGAAGAAAAGGAGAGATCTTTGCCAATGGCTTCAGTGTCTTTGCTCACGTTCTGTTGTGAAAGGGTGGGTTATTTACTAATTTCTATCATGGGATCATAGTTAAAATGAAAAACTTACTCTTCTGGGCTAAATAGTTTTGGAACTCAGTAGTAAAATCATCCCTTAGTGATAAATAACAAGTACGACATTCACGTACAACTCAAATTAGTACTCAAGTACTCTATTATAAATATTGAAGGAATAATGATTCTATGTCCATGTAACTAACATTAGTCAATCTTATCCCAATGATACTGACTTACTGAAACAGAATTACCAAATTGCTGAGTAGTTCGTTCATTAATTTGCTTTTATGTATTCCAGTTTCTCTTAGGAATAACTGTTTTTTAGTTCTGACAAATCCCATTTGCTCTCTAAATCAAAACTCAGGTATTCAGTAATAGCACAGAAACTGAAATGTCCCAGTATACAGCAGATGTTATATCTGCAGTAATTATTTGACACAACCAAAATAAAGTTATTGTAAAATAATGTTGTCAGATCTTTCTCACAAATTGTCTCAAAATTGCAATAATTTTACAGGCTATAAATAGCTTCAGAATATCTCACCCTTTCTAGTGGGAGCTGATGTCATCCGGCATAGAGCTGGTTTTTGTACAGATGTCTGTCTTAACTTACTATTTTTAAATGTTCCCAGATTATTAGAGCTGTCTTTTACTCAGTTTTCTACCATTTTGTTTTCTGAATTTTGCTACACAAAGCAACTGTTAAAATAAACATCTGAAATTAATTCTTTGTGTGGAGCTCATAAAATTATCTAGTGTTTGCAGGAATCTTTTTAGATTCTTGTCTTGATAGAACTTATTTTTTAAATTTCAGAGATTTTAATTTCAAAATTAGAAGCTTTGGAGTGGGTTATCTGAATAACTTTAAGTAATGCTTTCAACGGTAAAGTATCCAAGTGCTGTTAGCCGGCTTCCTCGCTGAAATGTGGAGTCCTTGAGCTGTTGGCTGGTTTAGTTGTTAACACGCTGTTATAAGAAAATAGGTTTTATTTTTCTGGGGACCTTTCTTGTTTAGCTGTTAGAGAAAACACAATTATACATACAAATATAATTCTGTCTTGCCTACAGCCCTCCCACAGGAATGCAATGCTGCAGCAGATCTAAGAAAACCTACCAGAATTATGTATTTAAAATTCCTTATTTAGCTCAGGTTATCAAGTGGGCTAATAGCAGCCCAGCCCTGTTTGTTTACACTCTCCTAGCTTTTTGTTGAATATTTGCTATGATCAGGGTAGAAAGTCTATAAAATTGTATAAAAATATCAGTAAGTTCTCCTTGTAGTAGAAGGAAAAATTGCACTCCTACTACAATACTTAAAAATGTGTATGTTTATCCCTTTTTCACTGGAAAATATTTGTTCACTCCTTTCTTCTACTAAGGCAGACACGTTTCTTGGTAAAAAGATCTGCTTTGTAATGATTGTTACTGTTCCCACTGCCTGAAAAAAAACCCTTTATTTTTGTTTCATGGCATTAAAAAAGCTTGCACTTTTATGAATCAATATAAAATCTAAACCTGTCCAGAGTAAAACTGGCTGAAATTAATGTTATTTTTCACTCATTTATACATGGAATGTATTTTTAGCTTTTTTTAACAATTTCAGTGCTTCACAGAGTGAGGTCTGAAGTGCTTCTGGAGTTGTAAAATGATGACAAGGAAGCTGCAGGAACTGGAGCTTCTGCCTGAAAAATAGCTTTGTAAAGGTTCACTGTATGCATTGTATGGTCGTTCAGAGTTAAGTTCTGAGTCTTATGCCATGGAGGTGGAGGGAGGAGAGACACCCTGAAAAGCCTTCTCCAACATGGAGAAGCATTCTCCATGTACAGCATTCTCCAATGTGGCAATCATAAATCCGTCTTCTCTTCAGCGGCAACATTTTCCTGTGGTGGGCATATCCATTCCAAGAGCTCAACTGTGTGTTTTCTCTGCAAAATTAGAGCAAAACACTAGGTCATGGTAGTCTGACAAAAGCCCCTGTCTGCTCCGTATGGGGTTGAGGTCAGTGGACGTTCCTCCCCTGACTATATTGGTCTTTGGATCGCATCTTTGGGGCTCCCTTGCGTCTGCAAAACTCGATGTGAATGTTTCTTAAAATTCAGGATTTCTTGTTGTCTTGTAAGATAGCAAATCCACCTGTTTTCAAAATACTTTTTTTTCCCAAAGCTAGCTCAACTGTAAGCAGAGCTTTCTTTTTTTTTGAGAGGCAATACGATCGTATTACAGAGAAGGAAATAAAGATGTTAGTGATGGTTCCATTTTGCTGAAATTAAAAGGCTTCTGGCTAAGTTTACAAAGAGGAATGTTCCCTCATGAAAGAGGTGCTCGTGCCAAAACCATCCGCCGCTGTTTGGCTTCAAACTCGGTTTTATCGTTTATGTTCTGTTTTCTGGTGCTGCTCTACGTTTGTACTGTCAATTCATCCTCTTTCATGAGCTGACTGTAAGGCTCAGAGATCTTGTTAGGAACATAAAATCCTGTATAAATTGTCAGCAATAAAATATTATTTGTTTATTTAACCATGGAAGTCCTGTATTATAACTAGTCCAGCAGTAACACACTTGAGCAATTTTTAAAGACCATTACCCTGTATCAGTTATAATGGCTGGGTCTTTCTTGCCTCTTTGACTGTATCTTTGGCAAGTTAGGAAATGAAAGATAAGCAAACACATGTTCTTGATTGCAGGTGTTCAAAATTAGTTTGATTATTGTGGGTTTTTTTTGCTGCTCAGACTCTGTTCTAAAAAAACCTATTCACTTAAAACTTTGCTAACAAAACTTAAGTTGCAGATCTGAATCTGTGGCAAAAATGACTTTAAAAACCAGTGGTTTTGGTGTGCAGTGGAGTTTATTGAAGCGTGTCTTATATTAGGCTCAGGGTGTGCGAACTGAGCTAGAGTCTCAAAGGCTGTGACTTCAGCAGGAGTGAATGCCTCCTTTGCCTGCCGGTGGCTGAGATGCCCCCATGAAGAATGACACCAGGGAGGGAATGGCTGGGTGGACTTCAGAACTCGCCAGCAGATGGAGCACACGATGCGGAGAGACGTGCTGTGGTGTGGCTGCTGGTCCCTCCTTGGCTGTCCTGTGGCTGGGATGAGGTGGTACCTCCATCAGCGTGTGGAGACCTGTTCTGCTGAGGAAGGCACGGTTGCTCGTGGGCACAGTTCAGCTAGACACTTCAGCCGGAGCTAGTCCATGTACTTATGAAGCCCAGTATTGCACTAAGTTAGTGACCACAGCTTAGAAGTGAGAAATGATCTTTGCTGAGTGGACTTGCTTCCCAAGTCCCTTCAGTGAGTGACTCAGACTATGTGGTTTTTAAGAACTATTGCTAATATCTCATCTGTTTGTTTTGCTTCTGGGTAAAACACAACCTTTCAAATCCCAGGTCTCTGCAAGGAAATTGGAGAAAACTGGCTTATCTAGAGTGCCATAAGTCATTTGTTCTCCCCAGATTAGGTCTATTCAGCAACTTATAGTCCTTAACTATCAATTATTTAAGATCAGATGTACCAAAACTATTCTCTTGTGTCCTTAGCATAAGAACCATAAGGCAAAATACAATAAAAGGTAGTCATAAGACAGTACAGAGAATCACAAGATATAAGAGCACAGGTACTTCATAAAAGCACAATGGAATTCATAAATCATATTTAGACAAGTTCCCCCAATTCGTCACACAGCCAAACACTGCTAAATGAGATTTTTATATTGGCTTGGGGGACTGAAGTTCGTAGCTTCAAAGAAGGTTGCGTGTTCTTCTGTCACTACTGACCCGAATACTTATTAATAATGAATACTGCATGAAGTCCTCTATGGTTGTGGAGTTATTGTTGCTTTCCTTAGAAATAAACATGGATTTCAACTATATTGGGTGTTTTCCTATGATGGGCAGACAGGCACAGTCTGAATTTGGAGAGGCTATGTTTGTTTGTCTCGGAGGTAACTCAGGATTGCCCCTGATGTAAACTGAGAGAAGCAGGAACAGAATATGTGCGTTCAAGGAATGAACTTGTCCAAAAATATTTAAATCTTTCTCTCTAGTGTGGTAGCCAAGCGTTTTGGTGTTCAGGAGAGAAGGTTAGTCCAAAGTATCAATAATTTCTCCTAGGTGTAGGCATGCAAGGGAGAAGGAACTTGCAAAACACAAGTGTGAAAGGGTGCCCAAACGCTTGGTGTGGGGGGAAGGTATAAAAATGACCCATGCTTTGCTGGGAGATGGTATCAGGTCCCAGCAAAGCAGCTGCCCCAAAACAGAGATGTATGCCAGAGATAGGAAAGCGAGACCTCCCAGCGCCTATGTCTGGGGAATCATAGAATTGTCTAGGTTGGAAGGGACCTTTAAGATCATTGAGTCCAACTGTTAACCTAACACTACCCAAACCACCACTAAACCATGTCCCTCAGCACCATGTCTACCCGTCTTTTACATACCTCCAGGGATGGCAACTCCACCACGTCCCTGGGCAGCCTGTTCCGGTGCTTGACAACCCTTTCAGTGAAGAAATTTTTCTGAATATCCAATCTAAACCTGCCCTGGTGCAGCTTGAGGCTGTTTTCTCTTGTCCTATCACCTGTTTCTTGGGAGAAGAGACCGATTTCCCCCCTCTCTACACCCTCCTGTCAGGTAGTTGTAGAGAGTGATAAGGTCTCCCCTCAGCCTCCTTTTCTCCAGACTAAACAACCCCAGTTCCCTCAGCTGCTCCTCATCAGACTTGTGCTCCAGACCCCTCACCAGCTCCGTTGCCCTTCTCTGGACATGCTCCAACACCTCAATGTCTTTCTGGTAGCGAGGGGCCCAAAACTGAACGGTATTCTGAGGTGGGGCCTCACCAGTGCCAAGTACAAGGGGACAATCGCTTCTGTAGTCCTGCTGGCCACACTATTCCCAGTACAAGCCAGTATGCTGTTGGCTGCCTTGGCCACCTGGGCACACTGCTGGCCCAGCCCAGGGCCCCTGCGCACAGAGCAGAGAGCCAGCAGCCAGGCACAGGGATCACCTGCGGCACCGAAGGTGGTACGATGTTTCTGTGCAACTGGGAAAGGAAACGGGGCTACTGAGAGGGAGTCAAAGAAAGAAAAAAAACCCAACTAAATTGAATCTCAGAATGGGAGTGAGCCTGAATCATAATTTATATTTGTTATCCCCTGACACCTATGGCCATAGCTCAATGCAAAGTGGAATGAACTAAAAATATGTAGTAGTGCAACAGTGCCCTTGGCATCCTTTTGGCCAAAGAACTGGAGCTGCTACTTAATCTGTGATGAGATGGAAAAGGAAGAGCCTGTATGCAGAGGGAATGGAGAAAAATGCAGCTTCGCAGAGCTCTGTGGTAGAAGAAGTAAAGGCGAGACAATATCCCCTTTTAGCTAGAATTGCCCCCTTGCAGACCAATTCTTTCAATTAACTCAGAAAGCAAATAATCTCATTGAATGTGTTTTGAGATGCTTTGGGGACCAGGAAGGAAATTGTTGAAGAGCTTTTCGCTTAAAGGGTGTTTTACTGGAAAGTGGCAGTTCCTCTCCTCAACCAGGGAACTGGTACCCCAGGAGGGACTGGACCCATGTGGCTACAAGGAGCGTGTTTTACTGCAAATTTCCTTCTCTTTTAGCAGCACTTATCTCTCTTATTCATTACTGTTTCCAGATGTATTGAGCTGTGATTCAGTGAGTTTTATTGGCACTTGGCTGTGGAATCGCTTTGTTTTCTTCTTTTTACTGCAGTATAAATGTCTCCCATAGGGAGCAAAGGGGTGCAAGGGCTCTTGGCAATCTCTGACTTTGAAGGCTTTGCAAAGCTCACCTGGGTTTGCATTGTGCGATGTGCTCTAAATCTTCACAACTGAGAAATTAAATTCATCAGACGTCCTAAAGGAGTCTGCAGAGAAAGAGGAGAATGCCACAAACTTTAGATTTGGGGGGAGCGTTACACCAGTAAGGAGCGGATGATCTGGCCTTGAGAGATCCTTCCATTATACTGACTGAACCTGTGACTTACGATGTGCAATGTCGAGTCACGCTGAGTTATCTATAAGTATTGCTGCAAAAAAAGACCTGAAAGAATTTTGAAAACAAACCTAACAGCATGGCCAAGAGCCTTCTGTGTAATTTATAAGGTATTGGAAGCGTGATTCAAGCCTGCAATGGACTTTTATAGTATTTCACTGACTGTTTCATTTATCCTGAGCCAAACCTGTAAGCTAAAAGCCAAGTCCTCAGCTGGTGTAAATGGACAAGGAGACAAAACTCAGTTTTCCTGAGGTGGCTACTGAAACTGTGAATGAGGTAGAGCTTTCTTCTTGTCATCCCTGGATGCAGCACGTGCCACAAGCCGTGTCGCAGCAAACCTGCTGCATATGCATGCTCGTCTGTGTGCTCCTGGGTGAAGTTGCATTTGCCTTGCGTAGGTAGAAATGCGCATAAAAGTTCTTCAAAAGTGACACTGTTGAATAGGTTCTCGTTGCCTTGTTGCTGTATGGTTTTGTTTTCTGTATTCTTGCTGTATTTGGGCTGTCAGAGAGAGACATTACCGTGGGTAAAGGGCAATGATTCTGCTGACCTGAGTAGGGTAATCCACCCTCTGGTCTAATCTCCCTCATATAATAAAGCGGTTCGTAATGATGAAGTGCTTTGCTCAAGGAAACTGGAAAGAGGGAGGCAAATGAAAATCCCAGCTTAAAGTTATGATTCCTTAAAGAGCAATGGGTACAGAATGTGCAGTTAAGCTGAGGACGTGATATAGGTATAATGTTGCTTTTTTTTTTTCCCCGTGAAACAAAATTAACTACCAAGTGCCATCATTTTAAGACTATAAAACAGTGTAACCTATAAAACATTTACTGGGAATCTAACTCTTTTTTTGGATATCTTAGTGAAAGGAATAAACATAAAACTGAAATCAGATGCTTTAGGATTTATGTAGTTGATACAATTTTTTTTTCCTAGTGACTGTTTTAACAGCCTATTAACATCTTCCCCACAGCAAATATATAACAAAATTGATATTACAGAATTGAGTTGTGATGGTTCCCATGAGTGTACTTAAATATACCGTAAACATCTAGCACTATTCATCTGTATTATGGACTGTGAATATAAAGTACATCTCTATAAATTCTGCTAAAGCAAATTCTTCCAAGTTCCTCTTGCAGAATAAAAATTAAAGGTCTGATTCTGCGAAGGGTTGAGTGCTCCTGCTAAATTCTCAGCTCTCGTGTAAAAGGATGGTTCTTGCTCAGTGCTTTCAGGGCTGCTCACAAAAGACTAATTTTCTTCCTTGCAAGTGAAGACAGCTGAAATCAGTTGTCACTGTAGTAAAAGTCTTTTACAGATGATTTTGTCCTGTTAATTTCTTAAGCGTCAGACATGAGCGCATCTAATTCATTGCAAAAGTGTAGAGGCCATTAAATGTTACTAATAAAAAGGAACTTGAGGAGTGTTGTGCCCCACATTGCTTTACCATTGATCTGTGTCCTGCAAGCGCCGTTACAGAATGGGAGTGGAGACTTACCATGGTAGATAAGGTTCCAGTTGTTAATGTTTGTTTCGTGTCTCATCCCTTCAAAAGGAAAAAGTAAACTTTATAATTAGATAACCCTGAACTTAGAAAACAGTGTCTCTCTTTAGTTCTTGCTTGAATTTTCAAGTGTTAAGCTTGGTGGTAGGGATGGCGTGTTAAAAATAATGCAAAGATCTTGTTTGCATGGACGGATGATTCAGCATCCATCTGAGCTGGTCTTCTTTACCTTCTCTGTTTATTCGGTTACATTTACTGATCTAAAGAGAAAACAATCTGAGAACAGTAAGCTGTTTGGAAGAGAAATAGCTATGTTGCATCCAAAGTGGCATATTTGAGTGTTTGTAGAAGAGGATTTGTAGAAAGGATTTAGCTTTGGCTTAGCTAATTTTGCAATTTCAAAAGAGTTAATTGTACAGAAATCAATAAAGACAAGACTTGTTTTTGACATATATATTATGATGTGTCAGTTACCTTTTATAATTAAAAATAAACTGCGTGACTGAAGATTTGTAAATGGGGGACATTTGTTGAACTAAAGCAGAAAAACTCCAGGCCCTTCTCTGAAAGTAAATTCTAAATGGAAATCTTTCCCCATAGCCAAACTAATTCTATTAATTTCTTCAACTGTTTTTCTGTAATAAACTGTTTAATCTGAACATGGCCTTCCATTGAATTACTTGCAGTTCATCTCTGATCCATTGAACATAACGAAGTGAATTTTGAGACAAGATTAATTTGATTTGACAGAGTAAATTAGTGATCCAGTCAGTACCAAAGTCTATAAAGTACCCAACGAGGTGAATTTTTTCTCTGTAGAATAAGTGTAACTATTCTTGCAGTTCCAAACAGCGAGAGAAAGACACTGCTACTTAAATAGAAATTGATTTATTCACTTAGGACAAAGATTGGAGACTAAAAGCTCTGTATTCAAGAATAAATTCAGATTTATTCTGGGTTTTGAAGTGAAAACACATGGTATTTAAAATTTGGTGACTTCAGGGAAGTGGTTATAACAAATACATACAGAAGTAGAGTAAGGTATATTGACAGCAAAAAATACATCTAGTGGGGAAAGGCAGGAGTACCACTGCTTCAGGCGGTGTCTTTCATCAGTTGTATCCTTTTGCCTGGTACAGTGTGGAGTTTTCTCTTAATGTTCAGCCAACTATGAAAAGGTCAAGCAAACCAGAGAAACAAAAGCTTCAGCTGCGTGTCATCTCATTCTTTTTGATTTTTAAGTAATGGCAGCGCAGTGGTAGAGGAACTCAGCTGTCTCGGTGACAGCGAGACTGGAATGGTAGCTCTTTACATCCTTATGACTCTCCTTAATTTAAGACACACAGAGTAATCAATGAATAACCAGTGTTGGCAAGTCGAGGGTACCATTGACTTACGAGCACTCAAGTACACTTTTGCAAAATTATCAGAAGTCTTCCTAGGAGATTTTGTGAATTTAGTTCATGCAAAAGGATTATTTCAGTAACGTTTGGATTAAGTGTGGTACTTCTGGCAATGATTACCTTGAAGGACTTTTATGAGACTACTCCATATGAAAAGTTAGACCCAGGCAGGCCTAGCAAAATACTTAAAGTATTTCTCAGGATAATTGATGCTGTAAGTTTTTCTACCTCCAGCTGATGCTTCAGGTGCACCTGTCCATTTATTCCATATGCAAATATTCATGCCATTGCTGAAGAGTTACGTTATTTTTCAGAGTCTAAAAATACTGTGATTCACTGCTACACAAAATACCCCAAATTAAGATGGCAGAAAAATGGAGATGATTGTTCATATCTGCCTATTCTTAGTGCTTGAGAATGCCAGAGTAAATGAAATTTCAAGTGATAGTCATTACATGTGATTGGATTGAATCCCCTCTTTTCAAAATAATCAGACGTTTTATTTCGGCAGCGATCACATTCGCACACCATCGCACTCTGGTTACAACGAGATGTTCAAGTTTGAGACGACTTTGAGCTCATCCTGGGAAGCAATGGCAGCGGAACCTTGGCAGGAAGGGTGGGTAACCCCAGGCGGGGCCGTTCGCATGAATGTCGGACCTATTTGACAGATGCAGAAGCTCTAGAGAGATCTGGTGAAGTTTGTATCCACCGCTCCTGCTCTTTAGCAAACACGGAGGCAGCTTCTAAAGCACTTGAGTTTGCCCTTCAATATTTCCTATGGATCATTTCTCAAAAGCCTGAGCCATATATCTCATTTTATGATATCGGCCAGGACCAAAGTGGCATTAATATCACACTTCAACAGCCTACGTTGGTCATTTCACATTTTCCTTAAACAATAATATTTTTGTAATTTCAGATTACAAGGTGGTAACCAAAAATAGATTGCTCTGGGACAAACTAATCTATTTGCAACATGTACTGCAATCAGTCTACCAGAGAAAGACAAAATGAATTGTAGCAGCTGGCTCTGAGTGTGGTCCTCGGTTCACCCCCCCGTTTCTGGCTCAGTGCGATTGCGAAACAAGGTTGTGTAACTGCCTCAAGGTCACCAAATGACTTACTCATAAAAGGTAATGAAGGATTTGCTCCTTCCACCCTACAACATTTATTTACCGAAACTGCCGCTGAACCAGCCCTCGGTGATTTGAGGCCGGAGGGGGAGGCAGAGGGGGATTTAAGCTTCAGGAAGGCAAACGTCCAGGGGGATTATTCCTTCATAACCATCATTTTTGTTATCCCTAATCTCTCACTTTCCCTCTCAAAGCAAGGCCTATGGCAGATCTGGGGGGATTCAAGGTAATACACTGGCTTGTCCTTTTTCCAAAGACCTTGACATCTCCAGTCCCTGCTCTTGGGGGTGACAGGACATCTGAGAGAAAGCGTTTATCGGCTCACTTTGAAAATGCGCAGGGGGCAAAGCTGCTACATCAGCTGTAGCTCTATCAGTAATGTAGTGGAGGAAGGACACAACTGGTGAAAATAACGATTATTTGACTTATATTTGGAGAAGAAAGGGCCTGAGTGAATTCCATTTTATTTAAAAAAATTTTTTTTTTCTTTAAACTTAAATATTTTCCCTTGTCATATGCCACACTTGGTGGAAAAACAGAACTATTCTCTTCCCATCCAGCAACATTTCCAGTTCTTCCCAATTTTCTGAACTCTGTGATATATCAATTCTTAATTTCCTAAAAATACAATGAGGTACAATACAGTTATGTTTTCATTTGCAGTTTCTTGCCTCTGACCTTTGCAGGTGCTAACAAACCTCTTACTTTGGTGTCTGAGCTCAGCACAGTCTTTTAATGTATTAAATCTTTACAATAATTAGGGCTTGTCTTTATTTTGCAGAAAGGTCCATGAAAACACAGCAGCCTAAGAGCTAAGTTTTGAAAACAGTCTTGCACCTAAATATAAAGATCTGTCAAATGGAAGTTTCAAAGGAGCTTAGGGGCGTAGCGCACTGTGATGACATGTTTGTTTGCATATGTGGTTGCATGTGTATCTTTAATCATTTAGTTTTATTACTCAAATAAAAGCACTGATGCTAAAATTAAAGTTAATCGGGGAGCTGCTTTTGAAAGTCCTACTGAGTACCTTTCTGCATTTTTAGTGCCACGTTATCTTGGAATATTAGGCTTAGATGATTACTTTCTTTGAATAAAGGTGACAGAACCAAGCTTGTCGTAATATGTGGAAGACATTTAACTTTGCTTTATGTTAAAATTATGGTTCAGATTTTTTTTTCCAGAGTTGTAAATGGTTTCAGATGAAAAAAATAGATATACGGAACGGTAAATGGAAAAACATATTAATATTAACAGAAAAGCTTCTAGACTGTGGATTAAGGGGTTATTTATTGTTTATCTCTTACAAACATGGTTGCTTTAGAAGCACATTGATTGATAAGGAGTATTCCAAAGATTTTTTTTTTTTAATTCCAGTTAAATTCATAGTTGTTCTTGTTAGATGTTATGTTTTTGCAAAAAAATACTTTTCATTATTTCTCATAAGATCTACCACTGATTTCATGGCAAAAAAAACCAACGTATGTTCTGCTCTTAATAAGCTTCAATAAATTCTTTGAAATGATATCAAGAGCAAATGGGCTTAATTTCTTCAAAGTGAATTATAATGCTTTCCATAAGGAATTACAAATCCTACAAGCATATTACTGATTTTCAGAATGACTGTATTGTGAGTCCAAGACAACATGTTAAATCTTTAATCACTAACTGTTTTATATTACTAATAACTACTTCATTTTATTGTGAGTGCTTTCTAAGTTTGTTTTTTTGAAGTGTCGTAATATGCTTCACCCTAATGTCGCTTAATAAATTCTGGGAGTTATGTTCTACTTAGATATTTATCACAATACAACCTGAACTGAGCCTCAGAACAGCACAAAACTTTAGCTTATATCGCTTTTAAGTACGTGCACAAGCTGTGTTATCCTAATATTCTTTCTGAAGATAAAGGTACACATCTTATGCATGATTTAAAAATTTTTAGCCAATGTTAAATGGAGCAGCCTGAACAGTAGAAGCATCATCTGAGATGCTTCTGAACAGAGAACATCATCTACTTCGATGATGATTTTCAATGACTTTAAGCTTAGCTGTAAATGCATCTTTATTTTCATATATGCCAACGTAAACAGAGATGGGCCATAAAGCTATGTCCCAAGCTCTCCTACCTGAAGGTTTGTCTGTGGCCTCTACCAGCTGTTTGGTTTGCTTCTCGTGCCTATTTGATGGGAGTTATCCCTTCCATCGTGGTTGGCTGTAGGAAAGCAGCAGGTAGTGGGTCCCGCGTTCCCGGGAGCAGCTGGGGCTGAGCGGGCGGACCGGGAACTGAGCGGAGCAAATCGCCTGCGCTGGCAGGGCTTGTAAATCTCTGCTCAAACGCATGCTCTTGTTGTAGTGTCAGTGAGATGGACGTAGAAGAAGCATTCATTGGTCTTGAGGGATCGTTTTGAGGACAAAGACTTAAAGGTGATGGTTGCATGATTAAAAGTGGCAACGATATTTGACTTTACATATTCAATTAAAGACCAAGCGGAAAGCTTGTGGATGATTTGTTAATATATTTGGGTAGCCAGGTAAAACGTGTAATCATTTTAAAGGGTGTTTTCACTTGCAAACATAAAAATTGTAAATGCAGCGTGTGGGGAGAATTGTGATTCGTCTGCCTAAAAAGTCATCATGATATTTTGCTCATGTAGTGAGATAAGCTTACCTCATTAACCTGCCCTAATCCCTCCGTCTCATTAATCACAATGTCCATCATTTTGTCAGGCATCGGATTTTTCCAAGGAGATAACTGTCGATCATCTTCATGATCTCTCAGACGACTTACCCTTTTGAATGACAAAGATTGTTTTATGTCTGTTTTTTCGTAAGACTCCAATTCCATAAAGAGACTTGGGGCAAAATCCGCAACGGCTCTAGTCCTTAGAACGACTCTTTCATATTTTGCCAGCTGTCAGTCGCCTCCTGGGGCTGATACAAAGCTCTGTCCTTGCGATGTTCTTCCCACACTTCATGCCTAGGGCTGGGAAGGGTGCACCGCTTGGCACAGCAGCCGTCGATGCGCTGCTCTACCCCTGGAGCAAAGCCTTGGCCCAACTTTAGCATCACCAGCTCCGCTGCTGCAGCCCGTCTCCTGGTAGAGGCCACTGGAAAGAATCAGCACAAAAGCAAATGTATAGTTATAAAAATGCGGAGTTTTGTATTGCTCTCCAGAACACACCAATCGGCCAAAGCTCCAGGTAGCAAAAATGAATATAGTTCAGCTTGCAAAATCAAAGCTCTTCCAGTTTAGGCAAGCTGAGCAAATACTGGCTAATTGAAGGGAATTATGAAGTATCTTCCTTTCTTCCATCCTTCAGGAAAAAATCCTCTGGAAAAGGACATGAGAATGCACTGGACTGTTATATGTTGTTTTTTTTGAATAGTGCATTGCTTATTTATTTATTTATTTATTGTCTCCAGAATTGCACCTCCCCCCCTGCCTTCTTTTGGAGCTCAGAAAACAGGCCTGGAACATTTATATAAAAAACTTGTAATAGCCGCTATATTCCCAGTTCATTTATAAAGAACTGCAAGACTGAACACACCTTTTAACATATAAGCCATTTAATTTGATTTATGAATTAAGCTTTTGATCTAAAAACCAAACCATGTTCAAACCACATTTTATGTGACTGAAATAGAGAATAGTCATCACTGTTTGGAACGTGCTCCCCTTTATCTGAAAAAAGAACGGAATCGATGACAAACCCCCATGTTGTTATGGTAGTAATTAGCAAAAATACATACAATTTTGTTTTTACAACATATATTTACCCAACTGATTGGTGTGAATGCTTCTAACATATTTTGCTTTTTAATCTGCATTCAATTAGGCAGAAAACAACATATAAACCCACAGTTGAACATGAAACAAAGGTGATAAATTAAGTTACCTTTCCATTTCCACTCTCTCACATAGCCTGCAGAATGTGTACGAGTTTGGGATTTTGCCTTGATAACTGTAGTCAGAGAGGAGCTTTGATAAACATGTTTTTTTTTCTTTTTTTCTGTAGGTGTTAATTCCTAAAAAGACATGCCTTTCTGTACTTGGGTGTTCCAGATTTACCCTAATCATTCTGAAAGTCATTGTAAAGTTGAAGAAATGCATAGCTGCTCTAAGTCCGTTTTCTCTGAACCAATAAAAAGTGCTCGGAAATGCTGTCAGGGTGTGCGGGAGGAGGCAGGCGGTGTTCCCATCCGCACCCAGTTGCTGCGCTGGGGGGGTGTGTGGCTGCTGTGGGCCCCCTTTGCACCCAGGGACGCCCCCCACCTCCCCATCGGGAACGCCGAAAGCAGACAGAACCGGCTGCGCTTGGCCGGGAGCGGCACAGAAATTAAGGTAACAGAGGCTCAAAAAGTTTAGTGCAGATGGGTCCTGTTATCCCAACAGAAGCTGCCTGTTGACAGCTTTGCTGCAGGACGTCGGTACACTTCTTCCCAGCGTTGTTCTTTGCGATGCTTCTGCTAACTGCAGAGTAACCTAAACACCTGAGTATTATTTTTTTTTTTTTGCCGGGCACAGATCCAGGATGATGCCATCTTCAAAATTAATAATTGGACACCAGTCCCTGGAACACCGGGGACTGGATAACTACCAAAATTGGAAATAACTTCTATTCTCTTTGATACGTGGGGTCATGGGTCTTATTCAGAATCAATGGAGGAATTAGGTTTTCTCCCAGATTAGACCCATTGTCTAAGCATAGAAATCAATACTTTGTTTAGTGGAAATCTTATTTTACCCCAACATTTCAAGCAAAACAGCTTAGCATATGGCATATAAGCAACACAAACGTAACCCTTTTCACTCACAGTTCTTATATCTTCGAAAGGCCATGGAATTGCAGGGGTTCATGGCAGACTTCCTAGCCAGTTGCTACTTTTGTTTGGTTTTCTTAAAAACAAAACAAAATCCACGCTTTGTGGTTTTGTTGGGTGTTTTTTTGGTTTTGTGATTTGTTGGTTGTTTTTTTTTTTTCTAGCTAAGTAAGTGATAAATTTAACAAGTTAACTTAAAAAGTTTTGTTGTTTCATGTGTGGCTTGAAGATAGACAGCTAAATTTCTCCTTGCTGAACAGAACTTTCTAATTTAATTTACTTTTTGCGTGGTTAAAGAAGTACTCCAGCTGTTTAGGCTGAAATGCTCCTGTAGAAAGTAAGTCCCTTTCTACAAGTACAAGGATAACAGAGATCAGTAATTTGCAAAAGGCGTATGCTGTGGTTCTTATCTCTGCTCTGGGGAATTGGCCAAATAATCAGGTGGAAAAAATAATTTCCTGAAATATTTGGGGGGGAGTGGGGACAGCGCGCTCTGAGTATCCATAAGGAAAGGAGACAAGCATTACTCCTGGAGTGGGTCCAAGGTTCTTGAGTTGCTTTATTTACACCCGATAGTAAGGTGCTTTCCAGTGAAGAGCTCTCAGCTCCACTGAAACCTCTGTAATTAATCGCTTCCACAAAAATACGAAGTTAAAGCACCGGGAAGAAAAGACATTTAGAGGTGTCCTAATTTTGTGAAAAGGCAGGATTCTCAAACAGGCTGCTGCTAACTCCCTGTGCTCCTATTTGTGGGACAAAATATAGTCAAGCACTCATATTTTTGAATTATTAATTGACAGGACATAACAGCACATGAGTCTGAACTGGAACCTCCTATGAAGACAGACAACCTCTGTCCAGTGGAGCTTCCTAAATTTCAAGACACCCTGGATTCAGGCTCTCATTCTGTTATTACATATTATTATATATGAAGTTTTTCTCCCTGAGGTATTTTAATTCTGGAAACTATCTAAATAGAATAGATCTAAAATAAGGTTATTTAGTACTCCATGCTTCACAAGGTAATGCCTTAAGTTAAAAAGCACTGAAACATATTTGGGTGGGCTTTTTAGTGCTGAACAGTAGAAAAGTTAAGTAACAGACAATGTGTTCCGTGGAACAGGAGCTAATATCTGGAACCCAGCGGAAGCAGCTTTCCAGTATCTGAAGGGGGTCTACAAGAAGGCTGGAGAGGGACTTTTTACAAGGGCACAGAGTGATAGGGCAAGGGGGAATGGCTTCAAACTGGAAGAGGGGAGGTTTAGAATAGATCTTAGGAAGAAAGTTTCCACTCTGAGGGTGGTGAGCCCCTGGCCCAGGTTGCCCAGAGAAGCTGTGGCTGCCCCATCCCTGGCCCCATCCCATCAAGGCCAGGTTGGACGGGGCTTGGAGCAATCTGGGCTGGTGGGAGGTGTCCCTGCCCAGGGCAGGGGGATGGGAACTAGATGATCTTCAAGGTCCCTTCCAATCCAACCCAAACCATTCTATGATGCTATAAGATGCAGGTACCTAAGAACATGTCTCTGGTGGCAGGGATGGGTCTGTAAAGACACCGGGTTAGTTCAGGCAGAGGTCACCTGGGCACCCAAAGGAACATGGTGTACATGGTTCTCCTTCCACTTTTTTTTCTGCTGATGAATGGGAATCCGATATAAAATATTAATGACAACAATATTTCTGACATGGAACTCCAGTATTCACACAAAAGCGTAATTCTGTGATGCATCCACTCCATTTAGCGAAGTTACTGAATGCGCATGTTAGGAACTTCGTACTCCCTGAAAAGTTGAAAGCGAAAAGGAGTCTCCTGAGAGAGTGCCCAGGCTGGTTCTCTGGATGGCTGACCCCCACGCATGAATGCCTGTGAACTGCGGCAGCCCTTCTTGGGGACTTTCTTGATTTTCACTTATGGTGCTGGTAGACTGGAATCCTATGGCGTGTCCCTCACCAACTGTGACCGCACATCCAATGATGATGGGATAATTCATAGTAGGTCCCATTGAATGGTCTGTGCATTTAATGTTAGACAGACATGATTTTTTTTTTTACTGTGATCAAAAAGAAGCTGTACAACACTTATTAAAGACAATCCTGATCTTTCTTTTGGCCCTAGGTCACGTTACAAGTAGTCGCTAAGTAAAAATAATGCTTTCAGGCTCAGAAATATAGTTTGTAAAACCTTTTGTGAAGCTTGCAGACTGCTGTAGGGTAACTGCATGATCAGCATCATATAAATGTTAGTCATTAAGAAAAATAATTATAATAATGATCACTAGTATAATAACAATTAGCCTGTTCCCTGGCTTTCTGAATACTGTGGTACCTACAGACAACTCATCTTCAATAAGCGAGAGATGGTACAATGACTGAAGCTTTGTATAAGCAACACAACTGATCAATAATGTGAACAGAAGCAATCACTTTCATTGACTTCAGCAGGTAATTTGTGTTCATCTTGCAGTGCCGCCGCATATGAACATGGCGAGCAGCAAGCAGATAAAAGTGGCAGTGCATCAATTGTTGCTGCTGGTTGGGGCCAATTACTGGAATTAAAATAACCTTTTTCAGACTGCAGCAAGATTAGCTGTTGACCCTGTTGGCCTAGTACAGTTACTATTATACTTATTATCGTCGCTCCCTTTTCCTACCTTCGCTGGTTATTCTCTGTAATTGAAGGCACCCACTCTTGTATGTATTATTTCTGGTGCAGCCAGATTCTGTGGATTTGAAAAGTGCCGAGATCTTTCTATTAACAGAGCTGGAGGATGCTAGTGCACAAAGCAAAGGGGATTCAGTTCAAGGTTTAGTGGATAAAAGAGGAAGGCCACTGTAAGACTATACTCATTGAATAGCTATGGTGAACCTAGAAGTATAAAAACTTGAATAATCTCTGTATTATACGAGTCTTGATTAATCTCTCTTATTGTATATAATTTTTCTCTGTTAGAAATACTTTTTTTTTTGGCTCTGTGTCTAATGATGTGCACACAACTGTTGAAATATAACACAAAATGTTTGAAAACCTACAGCACCAATGTCAATCCATGTCCCCTCCAAAGATTCTGTAACTGGGAAATTTATGCTAATGAGACCCCTCTGGGACTTCCTGGGCAAGTAGGACTTCGCCAGCCCGTGTTCAGAGCCCTGCTTTGCACCTGCTGACTTCAAAGCGATGCTCTAGAATGAATCAGGTCTCCTAATAATGCCTATATGTTGGAATTTTTTACTGTATTATCTATTCATTATTATTGTTAATTTTCAGGAAACTATACATAGCCTAATTATCAGAGGCGTGTATCAGACCTGGCATACGGTCATAGTACGATTGTCAGCACAGTTGGAGGCACAGCCAGAGCAATGTTAATCGTCAAAAAAACTCTGAATTGCCATAGTTGACTGACTCATCGATATGTTAGTTCATCCTCACTGAAACTATATAACAACCTCAAATGCCTTTATGTAGAAAACAAACATGCATCCTTTTGCCTGACTGGAAACAGCATGCTTTATAGTTGAGCTGGAGAATGCGCCTAACTTTTCAAATAAGATTTCCATAACACAGAAGCTGTAGGACTATTTGCCTTGCAGATCTTGTTGCGTGGAAACCGATCTCATCCCAAGAGACCACACTTTAAAGGGTGAAGAGCAAATGTGACCACTATGAACATTCTGAAATCCTCTTTGCACCTTTCTCTTCCTTCACTGAAATGCAGGTTGCCTTATTTAAGTGGCTTTGCACAGTCTGTAACTGGGAGGTCAAGTGGCAATTGTCAGGCCTCGGGTGGATTTCATATTAATTAATTTATTTTCATTTCCCCATGAAGCAAACGGAGTATCAAAAGGGTGCTTAGCTCCTCTAGCAATATTTTCCATCAGATCATCTCACAGCCTTTCAGAAAGGAGGTAAGCAACAGTTTCCCTTTTATATGGGTGGCTCTACAACTGGGTCTCTCTTTTCCTAAAAGAATCTATCTGATATACAGGACATTTAAATTATTGTTAGAGGGGACACAATAATAGTTAGACCAAACATCATCTGGATGATCAGTTTTCTCTCAAGAGGGAATGATGCCAACTGGGACTACAGCATATGTAGTGGAAATGAAAAACCATGAGCCATGCCTTTGCAGTGACTGTGAAATGAGCCACCACTGGGAAATCTGTGAATACGAGCACCAAATATGCTGGGAGCATGAGCGGGGTCTGAAAACACTTCCCCAAAGGGAGATCCTGTTGAAACAGCATGACATAATATTGCAAGAGGAATAAATTCACTATGCAAACCACCCAGCTTTAGGGAACAACCAGCTACGGTGTCATTAGGCTTGAATGAAATGTCTAGTTTGCTCTTGGGGAAGTGGAAGTAGAATGTCACTGACAGGAAATATGAAATGTGGGATTTTTTTCCTTACAAGAATACAGTTCTGCAGAGAGATATTTTCACAGCAGGAGTGTAAAAGCCTTTTAGAAAAAAACCAAACAAACAAACAAAAAACAACCAAACAAACAATGAACACATAGCAAACAACAACTATTTTTTCTAACTTGCATATAACTCTTGCTGTTTTCTACCTGCTTAAAAAAAATTTAGTTGAAAATGGAACTTGTAATTAATTGTAGCACAGACTTACCATTGTGATTTCTGCAAGACGGTCGTGCGCTTCTTCAAAATTTATGCTAGAGTATTATTTCTGTAGCCAGTTTCTCTGAGAAGAAGAAATTGAGCTGTTGGGGCTGTATTAATGTATATCCACTCTCTGAGTCAGCCAGGGTCTGGCATTACAGACTAAGATGTTATGTTTACGTGGACTGTTTGACAGAATAGTTATTGAAGGAAAATAAAGAGGATGAACTATTCAGAACAAGTAGATGAGATTAAGAATACAAGGTCAAATTTCATGAAATAACTCAAGTCAGACATCATAAAAATAAAAGGAAAGACATAGAGCATAAAAGTGATTTGAAGGGACAGGATGTTAAAGAGAGGAGTGGATGTGTGCTAAGCAGAAACCCAATAAACCCAATAACTCTGGTTATTACTTCCTTGACTACTGCTACAAAGGCAGTTCAGTTACTCATTAGTCATTCCTTGCAGAATTATAATCTATCATAGCCTCATCTTTTCCGTACTCCTTTGGGAATACAGATAGGAAAACAAATCTATAAGCTATCCCCTCCCCATGTCCCCCAAAGACCATTAGAAAAGCTTCCCCATCCTTCAGAAGAACAATCAATATTAAATATCTTTTACTTTGCCAATGATTGATTCTTCCTCATTTCCCATTACTCATAAAAAAAGGGACAGGGTTTTTTTTTGGATAATTTAGGAATGGGTACCTGAAAAATTCATGAAAACTTCACAATTGTTCCTTGCACAGCTTTGACAGTAACCTCAAGAAACAGAAATGTCCCAAGTATGAAAGCTTCTCTTTTAGCTCATCCTCTAAAGCCCGTGAACACCCAGTGGTACATAAAGATGGCAAGAGCTTGAACCTCTTGGGTAAATGCTTCTTTTACCGTATATTACAGAATTTTGAGGTTATTCTACCTGTAGAATTTACAAGTTGAAATTTTAGATACCTTTAAAGGTACCTGTGAAAAAAGCCTGTTGGTCAAAAATAAGTAAGGAAACTTGTCTTTCTATTCAGAACTTTTTTTTTTAACCAATACTAATGTATCACTTGATATTGATATAAACTGGCAATACAACAACTGAAATTAGTGGGATTTTCAGATGATCATTATGTTAATCTGTTTTTGAAAGTACTCACTACTGGATGGGACAGGAACACAGACCTGAAAAGACCACCTGTGTTACTGCATACAGCTCCTGTATAATCTCAGGAGTTTTCCAACAGATGTTTAGTCCAGAATATGTCCATAGTCAGCAGAATACTCTGCAACATTGTAGAGCAATTTCAAAACTTTTAGTAAATGCTGAAAAATGCAATCATAACGTGTCACAGGAAGAAGAGATCATCACAATACTAAAATTCCCTGCACTGGCAAGAATAAAATTCTCATAGAATTCTAAGAAGTAAACCATACCTTGCTATTCAAAAGAAAACAAAGATCTTCAAGACAAACTCTGCCTTCCTGACTTGTGAGGAGATTCTCTTCCCATCTTAAAGTAGCAATAATAAAGATAATGAAGTAGGATAAGCAGCTGCTTTTATTGAACCACTTCAGAACTGCATGCTGCTGAGTCCTTAGCAACATGTTTCCTTCTATACTGTTATTTCTTCTGACTATAATAAAGTTAAATCAGAAAGTCTAGAATATTGTACTAGTGTTGTTCAATTAGTTCCACAGAGTGTCCATGTGAGTTAATGCGATTTGAGGAAAGCAGTACTTGAGTGCTCATATCAGATTTGTGTTCAGTTTTGTTAATTCAGACAGATCCTAGCAGATGTCTGATTAGACTAATTTAAAATTAAATGACAAGGAAAAAAAAAGTTTGCATTCATTTAAAATGATTGAACAAAAAATGAAAACTCTGTGTCTTTTTGTTTGCTCAGTGTAGAGTGTTTTTGTAATAGCCTAGCTCGGCTTCCTTGTGTCCTCTCTTCTCAATTCACAATAAATTACACAGACACCAGGCAGTATATTTCCATTGCAAAGATTGCTTTTAATTAAGCAAACATTCTAAGTTAAATAAACATTTGGCGAACACCGCACTCTCAGGAAATCAGAGGAACTGAAGATAAGGAGTCAAAAGATACTGTGCTGGTCCTCCAAAAGTGTGAATTTTAGCTACCGTCATGGTCTCTGGTCATTTAGCAAAACCAGAAGCCCTAATTCAGAAGTCCTTCCATGTGCCCTGAAGGAAATAAGGAACTGTGTTTCCTGTGCTGGATCAAATGGTTGTTCTATCTAATCTTTTTTCTGGAAGACGTTTTTTTGAATTAGAAATTTTTGTGCATTACTTGCAGTTTTCTTCCGCTTTAGCAATGATCAGGCTTGGGCTTCCACAAGATATATCATACAGAAGGTTTCAAACTAAGATGTGGAATATGCTTCCTGGATTTGCATGCTTAAAGGTGAAAGAAAAGCATAGATAGTTATATTTGAATCAGGGTAGAAATTCTGGGTAATTTAAAAAATACCTGAATGTCAGCGTGATTTTTTTTTGCTTTTTGGTAAGGAATTAATATAAGAAGAAAAAAAAAGAAAGTAGGAGCCATTTGGTATTTTCAAAGATTCCTAAGCAATTTAGCAAATTTAATTGTGTCATTAAGTACTAATTTCAGAAAACAGGCTTGTAGGAGGCTAAGTCACACTGAAAGTCAGATACTCCTGGTATTGAGTAATGTGGTGAGATTGGAAAAGTGAAATGATTTGTGGCAAGGTCCAGATCACCCGTGTAGTACTTCAGTAGCGATTGGCATGAGAAGTTTTTGGGCTGGAGAAATGTCACCAGCTTGTGTAAGTGCAGCAGAAATCCTCTGTGTGTGTGTTTGTTAGCAGGAGGGAGGAGTGGTTCAGATCTTCTAACAATATTCTTCACTGCTGATCTTCAGCGCTTCAGCTGTCTGACCCCTTTTGTCCCCTGTGAGCAGTGTTAGGAGGTGTAGAAGGGTGTTCACCTGCTTGAGTGAGACCTCAACCCACTGGCCTTAAAAAATGCATTTACAAGGGGGAGCCAATAGACTGCAGTTCCCCAAATAGGAACTGAGCAACATGACGTGATTTCTGCATCGTCAGGAAAATGGTTCTGGCTTTACACAGCCCCTTAGACACTGGTGGATCTTGGTCTCTTGAAAATGTATAACTTTGAATACCTTGATGTTTGTAGAAAGGCAGGTGCCAGGGAAACTAAGGGGATTCATTATTCCCCACCAAATCTCCAGCTCTTTTGCCACAGGACTGGAAATATGATTATTCCCAGCCTATGCCTGCAATTTGTCTGCAGACCCTCTGTTTAACATGCCATAGGACAGAGGTTCTCCACAGCTGCAACTAATACTGTGGACCTCCTCCACCATCCGGGGTAGAGGGAAGGTGCTGCCCTGTTTCAATGTTTAGGCCCATTTGATATTTTACATCTTTGAAGCAAAATATCTGATATTGCTCCAAACACCCATATTGCAGCTTGAAAGGACTTCTATTTTTAATGTGGTATCTGACTGTCAAGAGTGGACTCAATAATGCACTAATGACAGTCCATCTGCTTTTAATGTACTACAACCAAATCTTTGAAAGTTCCCTGTAAATGGCCCCAAATCCATTGCTGTTAGAGGAAAGACTGTGAGGGTTTTGCATAACCTGGGTCTTGCCTCTTTAAAACAGTGTGTACACGTCTTTCGTTCAACAGCCAAAACTTTTGAATTTTCTAAATTTCTTTCCCGCAGTTATCTCTGGAACATTCTTCAAGCAGAATTAAATGATTGCTCCATGATCTCAATATATTGCAGGAAATATTAAAGAACTACCTGCAATACCTAAGGCTACAAACATAATGTATTCAATTAAACCTTAGATAATAACTTTTTAAACTTGCCTTTAATATCAAATGAGTTTCAAATTAAAATGGAAATTTATCCAATATAGCATCATTTAATATATTAAAAAGTTCTGTTGTGTTTCTTTACTGTAACAGATGCACATCTCAGCTCTTATTTTACAGCAAACGTGCTAGCGTGCGATTCTGTGAGAAAGTGGGTTTTAGGAAAAGTAGACATTTTCTTTGACTGCTTCATGGGCTGCTGAAGGGATTAGGGATGAACCGGAGGCTCCGTTTCCCGTGTTAGCAGCTCCCTGGGCTGATGCAGAAGGGGTAAGCACACGAAGCTCTCACTCCTTTGAACTGTTCTTTGTATTGTCTCTGGTTCGCTCCTTGTCTTATCCAGAAAAGGAGAAATAACTGATTACAGTGTCCTTATTCTCCAGCTGTGAAGCTCTGCTGGTGACCAGGGTCATTCTACATAACGGATCTTAAGAAAAATAACAGTGTTGTCGTAGGAAGCACAAATCTATAGAAAAGATGTACTATTCAATATCCATGGCTTTCTCTGAGACTTAAAGAAATGAAGCTTTATTTGCAAGTATCTTCCAAGAGATGTGGAAGGTCAGAATCTGTATTTTAAATAGGTTTGTTTCCTTGTGGTTAGTTCTGAGCCGTGATTCTTGAGGCGGGCTTCAGTCGCCACACTCGGCATGTGAGAGCAGGCTCCTCGTTTCCCCTCGTGCAGTCAGCAGTGCGGCTCTAATGCCACCGGTTTAATAGGGTGAGCACACTTTCTGTAATAGAGAATAATGGAACAGTTTAAATCTACTAATACATTTGTTACTTTATCAAGCAGAGCATATCATGCTCTGTGTGTGGCAACCAATTAGCCTTGGTTAATTTTAGCATGTAATACAGATGGCATTTTCTTGGAAAGACGGAGTTTATGTATCGACTCCGCAAACTTCTCACATTCTCTGTCAGGTTTATGGAGCTTGGAGGAAAGGGGCTCATGGACAAGGAGCAGCAGGCACAGGCAGAATTCAGGAAAGATGAAAGCGATGTTGTTCAGAAAGGCGAAGTTGTTCGAATAATAAAACGTTAGTGCCCAGTCTCTGTTCCTCAGGCGCTGTGAAGGTTTCTGGATAACTGGATGGCATGAGGTTGGCTAAATGTGCTCCTCGCCTGCTGCTCCGGAATGAGCTCTACCTCTTCTTTCAGATGGGGTCTCTGCCACAAGGATCCACAAATTTTTCATCTTCAGCCTGCATCATCAACACTCATGGGTTACCAGATTTAATTTGTTCCCGTTTTATGGCAGTGCCAGGCGCTATACATAGGGCACACGCACGTGTCTAAGGAGAAATTTAGCTATTCAATTAGCCTTTTCATAATGCTTTGAAGTAATTCTGTATCACCAGTGGTGAGGGATGTAACATGGTTCGGAAATCCCTCTTCAAGCACATTGTATCTGGAACAGAATAATAAAATGGATGGGGGGACATAAACAGTGAAATACAGTTGATTGCACCGCATTTTAAGAGGAAACAAGAACTATACTCTGTCCTGGGAGAATCTGCAGTTACGTGTTAAGGGCTCCATGAGCAGACTCCTGTAAGGCCAGGAATAAGATTTTCAGCTTGAATGGCTAAATGGAAATAGGGGGTTAATGTTCCTCCATCCTGTTTTCCCCCTGCTCCCCTATTATGAAGAAATAAGGCATTGAAGCTGAAATGATCCCCCAAGTCCCCAGTAGATAGGTGTTGTTATGCTGTAGGACAACTCATGCCTATAGAAGATAGATATATGACAGCAATAGTAATTATTTTTAATTTGCATTTCACTATTCAGGTTATTACATATATAAAACTTCAATTACAATTTTAAAAGGCTATTTGGATGTGTTCCAGCGTGCATGGTAAGAGATGAAATACCCATTGCCTCAAACCCGTTCATGCTGCAGAGTGGCTGGTTGCTGCAGGCTCTGCTTTCTCTCAAGATCCAGCAGCAGACAAATTTTGGCATCATTGGTATTTTGGTACCAGATTTTGGTATCGTGTGGTTTACAGAAGAATGAAACATTGCTATGAAAAGGAGGAGGAGGAGGAAGAAACATACACTTTCCTGAAGCAGCGTTGTTTAGTAGGAAGTTAAATGCAGGAGATGACATTCTGATGTGGCCTCAGGAGACATAAAGTAGTTTTTCTTTTATTTATTCACTAATGTCATTTGTTACCATGTGGTCTATTTTTGGTATTGTAAATACCTCTATCTACACTTTCCCTTAGCTGGGATTGGATTGTAATTCGAGATAACCGGATAACAGTAAGACCTTCTTCTTAAGGCTTAGTGAAGCCATACGTGGGTATTGCAGTTTTCCAGCCCATCCTCCGACAGATCTGATGGACAACAGAGTGTGGAAAGCTATTTGCAAGGGCAGGTAGAAAGACACAGGGTGCAGGGAGGTAGAAATGTCTTCCAGTGATTGTTGCAGCATTGAAGACTGATATAAAATAATGGGGTTTGTAATTGAAATGCTTTTATCACGGGGAGTAACATCACAAGGTTTATATTTATTTATTTTTTCCAGATTTCATGGTATAAAAAGTGGCTATTTATTCTGGGTTTGTATATTCAGCAGTACGTCAATATACATACTGCCATGTGTCTCTCACAGATTTCGTAAGTTTTATGCTGCAGTTAAATCAAAAGAAAAAAACCTTGTGAGTATTCCCATGTTGTTGCAAACACCACCTTGAATAAGTATTTCATGGAATAAACATTAGGTAATTTAATACAATTAAGATTTTTCATAAGATGTTTTTAGGCAAGGCAAGAGCAGCGCTTCGATGTTAAAGACGGTCAAGAAATTTCAGATGAGATTGTGAGAAAAATAACTGCACTTATTTTGTTTTAAACCGAAGACTGGGAAGAAGCCATAAGCAATAGACTTTCCATTTTTGCCTCCAGCATAAAAATGTACAAATGATGCACGATGTGTCAAAAGAAGGAGATGGAAACGAGACTGTCAAGACTTTTGCTCTGTTTTGCTTTTAATGAGGTGCATAGAAATTGCTGTAGACGAAAAGCATAACTTATTGGTATCTGCAAAGTTGTGTACTCAGGGAACCCTGTTCTCCTCCTCACCAAGACAAGAGCACAATCCTGTCCCTTAAAGCCATCGCCGCGTCAAGATCCCTTCCTTCTCTGACTCCCAGCCCGACTGCGTTGCTTTGGGAGAGCGGAGCTGAGCTCACTGGCTGCACAGCAAGCCTTGTCACAACTGCAGCGTTTCGGCAGTTTTTCAGGAAGGAAAACTCCGCTAATCATATCATTCTTTAATAATTTCTTTGTTGTCTTGAAGCACACACTCCTTTCACTTACCTCCCGGCTCTGCTTTGCAATTAGCATCTCCGCAGGGGAAACGTTGCCAGCAGGTGCGCGCTCACCTTGCATCTCTCTGACAGCTTTTGCCACAGCAGCTTTCTCGCCGCAAAAGCTCCCGAGAGGACTGCATCTCCTTTCCTGCCTTAATTCTGACGATTTGGGAGCTTCGGGGGCTGTCTCAGCTATTCAGAAGCGTGAAGGGAAGAAAAGAAATGTGTTTCCGTAACCTTCCACACACTTGATTTCTGTTCCAGTAACTTGCAGTCTCTGGGTAGAAACAGAAAATACAGATTTGCTGGATTTTTCTTTGGTCTTATATGATATGGCATGGAATATCCCACTGTACCTCATAATATATAGTTATGTTTCTGAATTATTTTTTATTTAAAATAGAACTGAAGAACTGTCAAACTACCAAAACTTAGTAAAAGAAACTGCTGAAATTTCAGAATATTTTAAAAAGATCAAGATGGCGATTACAGTTTTGTGTTTAATTACCAGGAAGTCCTGAAAAGATTATATCCTGACATGAAACTCATTTTACTAGTTGACCTTTAGAAGTTCATTTAGTTGTTTAGGTCCTTATCACCACTGAACTATGACTGTTCTTCATAACTTCAGGCAGGATTGTTTTGAGCTGGAATTGTTTCACCTGTTATATAGAAAAATGGTGTTTTATTTGTCACTTTAAAAAAGTCAGAAGCAAAGCTGAGATTGGCAAAAAATCGGGACAGATGCAAGTTGCACTTAAAATTCAATACCACGAGTGTGTCTACCACATGCATACCTACCTGAGCTAATCTCTTTTAACTGCCAGCACTAATTTTTGAGCTGACCAAGTGATAGATTCATCTGCAAAACACATACTAATTTAACCAGACATGCGTTTGCAAGTTTTCTATTTAAAGGTATAAATCCTTATTATTATCATCTGCTCAAGTTTACGGATCAGTACCCGCCCGTGTGGACATTCCGTTTCTGGGCACAAATATCGTTGATTTGTTCAAACAGTACAGGTTTAGGGGATTCTCTTAGTGCCTACAATGTCTTCTGAGGTTATGCCCTGTCCTCCACTGACAGTGGAGGTGTAAAATAGTTTATCTCTTTGTTGAAAGCGATTATTGGCAGTATTACGAAACTTGAACATAATTATCCTCTATGCTGGTCCTAATGTGCTGTTTGTACTACAAATAAGTTGAGACAAGATGATGTGCTAAGTAGGAGTAAGCTTAAAACACAGTGTATCCATTAACGAAAAGACCAGCTAACCATTCCAGACTGTTCCATTATGTAACTGGGACCAAAAGAGAGCATATTTCTTAAAGATTTTCTCAGGTTTTTATATTGAACTAATTCTTGATGATATATATATTAATTTAAAATTCTTTTAAAGACAGGCATAGGCTGAAAATACTGTGATTTAGACCAGTGAGAGATACATAGTAGCTATTTTATGATATTATCTTTAAATATGAATTTGTGTTTCATAATGGCATATTTCCCTATCAGAAGATGTTTGTGTGCTTAGAAGTCTGTGACACACAAGTAGAGGGTTATGTGTCGATGTGATTCATTAATAAAAATTAACTCGTCTGTGTGTACAAATTTAGGCTTTTTTCAGGCATCTATAAACAATCCCCATATGCCTGGATGGATGCAAACTGTAAATGCGAACAGAACCGCTTAAACCTTTACCACCCAAATCACAAGCTTGAAAATTCCACATTTTAGCATTTAATGGAATTGTAGCAGATGGGAAACTTTTTCTAGTTGTACTGTTTAAGACATCCCTCTGAAATGTACTTGTTCTTCTATATTGTTTTTTTTTCCCCTACAGATAAACAGCAAAATTGGCTTCTGAGAAACCCAAATCACCAACAGTTCTGTTTATAAATATAACAGCAAGCCTTAAAGTGAATGCAATCAGCGTTTTCACAGATGTTTTTCCTGAAGGGCAATAATAATAGTAGACTTTGAGCAACTTTCCTACCTGGGAGCTTAAAATGTCCTTGCAGAAAATCTCCTCAGCTGTGCCACATATTCTGCAGCACTTCTGCCAACAGATAAGCGTAAAAAGAAAAGATACGAGCACAAAGAAGAGCCTTTCTCAATGCATTCCTCAATGTGGAATAATATTCCACGTTCGTTCAGGGCCGAATTCAATCCTTGCAGTTTATTCCATCCACCACCAAACCGGAGACGTGGCCCTCAGCTCGCGCGTGGGCTGTGCCGATGCAAAGCGGGGATGCTGAACACCTACTGTGCCTTTTGAACAAGGTCTTTTTTTTCCCAGTACTTTAAATGTTGCCCAAATTGCCACCCTCTGCTTAGTTTAATTAAAACCAGGTGAGATTTTTTTGAGGACAAGTGAGATAAGAAGGGCTTGTTTCATATCACCTCTGCAGACTTTCTCTCTAAAGGATGCTCCTTCTCCAAACCACCGTAAGAAGAAAAGAAATGACACGCAGAGTGCTTTGAACATGCACGCGTTAGGGCTGATGCATTTGGCATCTGTAATAATTACCTTCTTTCCATTTGCTATAAAGGAGCAAGCCAACAATATCCAGGTTTTTTCTAGGGGGTAGATTATCCACCGTGGTAGTAATTTCAGAGGCAATCCAATTACTAATAAATATCCTCAACACAAAGCATAGCAATTTTGTGCTGGAGTGACTGCTCTCACCTACCCCCAGGCTGAGTCACTGGGCTCTTCGCTCTTCCAAAAGTGAGGTCACTGGCAAGCAAGTTGTTTTTGCTGGAATTAGACAAATGCAGGTGGTAACGAGACTTAATTATGTAACAGTATGAATGTTAGATAACCTAAAGGATGTTGAGCATTTTCCACTGATCCCAATCGGTTTGGGAGCAAGCAGCACCTGTGAAGAAACATTTCGCATGAAAATGGAAGTTTGGAGGAGCTCTGCTCATGGTTTTGTCCCAGAATTCCTTTTATGCTGAATTTTGAGTGTAAAAAGGGGAGATAACAGCTGGACAAGGAGTGCAAAAAGGGATACTACAGAGAAAAATATCCAAGCCTATACGTCTACAGGAAAATAATCTAAAAGACATACCAAAAGAGAGAAGAAATGATAATAAAAAATGGTTATGGAGTTATAATAAACTTCAAACTAAATATGGCTTGAAATGAAATCTTGCATACAAAGAAGACTGTTGTAAATGAAAGTTGAAAGATGGAGAGGGACTTTTTACAAAGGCATGTAACAATAGGATGAGGGGTAATGTTTTCAAACTGGAAAAGGGGTGATTTAGATTAGATATTAAGAAGAAATTTTTCACTTTGAGGGCGGTGAGGCAGTGGCGCAGGTTGCCCAGAGAAGCTGTGGCTGCCCCATCCCTGGAGGTGTTCAAGGCCAGGTTGGACGGGGCTTGGAGCAACCTGGGCTGGTGGGAGGTGTCCCTGCCCAGGGCAGGGGGTTGGAACGAGATGATCTTTAAGGTCCCTTCCAACCTAAACCATTCTATGATTCTAATGCAGATGTGCTCGTTTTGGTTAAGTCAGGAGAGAATTCTGTGAGGATTCTGTGGAATTTCTGCTCATATGGGAATCACACTGTACAGAGAAAATAAACCCTTCCTCTAAGGTCCCACCACAGCTGGAACAGTGCATGCAGTTCTGGGCACCGTATGGCCAGAAGCACGGGCAGACTGGGGGGAGATCAAAAGTCATTCGGGGAGCAGAGGATATCCCCCATCGCCCGTCCTGCCTCTCTCTGTTTGAATCCATCTGCTGCCTTTTGTTTTCTGTTTAGCTTTCTGTGTTTCTTGTTCAGAGTTTGCACCTCACCAGCTATAGCATCAGTGCTCCAAGGGATTACTAATATTAAGTGACTTAAAGTTGAATACTGTTGAAGCAGTAAAAGTATATTTGCACTTTGTTGAGCAAGAGCTAAGGTGAACAGAAACCCGGAATTGCTTTTTGGTACAGGTAACTGAAGGGTGCGTATACCTCTGAAACTGGAAAACACTTTGAAGTTTCTAACACTGTTAGAAAAAAAATCTTCTCCCAGCGTTGACTATAAACTTCCCGTGGTGCTCCTTCATAAAAGTCAAGTTTACTGTAGTGTCCTCACCTTCAGTGTTCACCTCCTATATTTTCTGTTGTGCAATACCTAGTGTTTTACAGTTACCAGGTCTGCCTTGGAAATGACTGTATTTTAAGTATATATAGTGTTCTGGGAAGCCTATCTATTTTAGCAACTGAATCTGCTCGGGTGTCAGCAGGACCCTTTGTAGGCTCCGGGTTAGCGCCAGTTGGAGACAGTAGCTGAATTCACCTCTATTTCAACAGCTTTAGGACATTTTGTTTCAGTCCTAGTTACTCCATCTGCTTACGGATTTCAAACCTGCCCTCCTTGCTTCTCCTGGCAAAAGCACGTGGAGCTCGATGAGAATTTAAAGATCAAATAGAAGGATTTATATGCGGTGGGATCCTGGCTGCTCGGTTCGTGCATGGGACAGAAGTAACCTGTAGTTTGTCAGCTGTAGCAAATGCCGGGCACAGTTGGTAGCTCCTTGTTTCTGTCACCTGGCAATGTAAGGCTGCCTCATTTTGTGGGGAGGGTGCTGATATATTTTTCATAGGATAATTGGCTGGTGTCTACCTTGACAATACCTAATAATGAGGAAAATGTTTATTTTTTGTTTATTTTTTTTTTTGCATGTGAAGGAGGTAAACGATTGCTTCAATTCCCTCTGTCTAAATGCGCTGAAATCTAAATTAGCTTTTGATTTTAAGAAAAGAAACATTTTTGGGGTGGAGAGATGGAAAATCACAATGAGGCAATTTTAACCCTTTTATCATAGAAGTGCATTTTTTCTTTTAATGTACCATTGTGCTTAATGACAGGGCAATTAGAGGCTGAAATAATAGCACTGACATCTGGGTTACGGTTCACACAGCCACTCACAATATGAACAGTGCTATTACAACAATTACTGCCCCAAGCTTTGCTATGCCAGCACCATACAGTTTATACCTGTAGGTTAAGTTGGATTCATCCTAACGGTCATTTCTATTTCACAGGGTGGGCGCTAACGTACCCAAAAGCCCAAAGTCAGCATCATGCAAGAGATTTGAGAAAGGTGGTCACCTTTCCTGGTTTACAGAGCTCGTTATGTTGGATGATGCGCAAGTTCAGGGGGTTTGTACAGAGGGTGAGGTGTGGTCCTGCGGTGTCCAAGGAGGACCACAGGCTCGGTGGTGGGCTGGATCTTCTGGTCATGCTGCCCTGTGGGGGTCTGCGAGGCTGCCCAGGCCCTGAGCAGAGGTGATGCGTGCTCAGTTTTTCAGATGAAAAGAAATTCGAGGGCTAAATGCCACAAATCCTCACACTGCAGTAAGTATAGTGTGCATGTGGGAGTGAAAGTGTAGTACACGTTTCTGCCCAGTGTTCATAGGAATGAGGAGGTGAAGGCATTTTATAGTACTGGTCCTCATCTGGAATCCTGGTGTAGTTGTCAGTGCGTTTTGTTTAGTTTTATAAATAGGAAGGCAGGCAAAGTGGCTATTGAACCACAGAGACGCAGTCAAGCTTTGGGGTGACTGCTTTTTTTAAAACTATCCTCCTATTAGCACCTCTTTCTCGTGCTGGAAGGAAAACGATTTACCACCTGAAGGGGGACGTAAAGGCACAGGTATCTGAGACAGTTCTGCCTCCTGTTCAAAGGGGCTGGATCTTCAAAAGTGCTCGGTGCACAAGAGCTCTCACTGGTTTTAAACCACGCTTTTGAAAAGCTGTTGAAATCAACAGTGGTTTTTCCTTTGACATGCTTGGGGGTTGTGTCATATCCATCTGGGAGATGGAGAAGGCCCTTAATGGTATTAAGTTTATTACCATAACTCCAAACGCATTAGAGATTCAGAGCACACAGTAACTCCAGGGTGACTACTGCCAGCAAATTAGCTTTTCCCTCTTCTAAACTGTCACTTTTTGAAGTGTATGAAGTTAGGAGAGAGGTGAACGGTACTTAAAAATCACTGCCTGTTATCAGTCTTATCATATAGGTACATCACGCTGTATTAAGTTATGCTGATGTGATATGACTCATGTATGTACGTGTGTATTTATACACGCACATACAGCAGAGCTGAACCCATTAAGCCAGGACAAGTAAACATCCATGAAGAATACAGGACGTCACCCACCTTACCCAAATCGCTCAGCGTGCATAAAATCCACAGAAAAATTCAGGGCTTATTAAGAATGGACCACATTTACATTTTCCTGAAAAGTATGGTTTACTTTTTTATCACAAGGTGAAATTTGCTTTCTCCAGGAAGCTGTTGGAAAGCTCTTTATTGCCTGATGAATGCAGCCCTTCAGGAGACAGAAACGGCCGCGCGGGCTGCGGCAGAGGATTTAGCGTGACTCTGGCCTTGCAGGGTCACAGGAGTTCTTCCAGTTTGAGAAGACTCCCATTTCCACAGTTAAAGAAATCCCTTAAACTGGTTTCCCAAAGCTGTTTGCTTGTACTACAGTGAAGAAAGATGAACTTTATGTTGGTGCTTCTAAAAGTCTGAGACTGGGAAACATCCAAACTTACGTAGTTTTAAGTGAGGTTCACTTGCTGGGGTAAAATAAATATTGGTCCACCACCGTTTAGTGACGGTACATTCTGAGGTCAGGACCCTAAAAGATCACAAATCAAGAAGTGAGGTGATACCCTCCTTACATCTGCACTGCCAAATGTGTAGTAATAAATATTTAATGATGTTTCTAGCTAGCAGATGATCTGTATTCCACAATTGTATTTCATATATTAAAGAAAGAGAAATGAATTAGCATCCCGCAGAAATATTTTATTTATGATTTCTTATTTCCAAACTTGATAAACGCAGAAATAAAACTCAGGCATGTAGATCTCCTCTTAGTTAATCCTGCTTTTAATCTAATTTTGCTAGAATTTAATTATTTAAGATGAAAATAGAAAAAAAAATCCTTGAAATTATCATAGTTCAGGACTGAATATATGCTTTTTTTTTTAACATCCACCAAAGAGCAGAAAACAAGACATTGCAGGAGAATTTTAAAAATTTCATATTGCAGAGAAGTAAAGAAAACCCCCATTAGATGTGAGGCTGTTCTCACATACCTCGGTTTCATTGCAGCCCATCTAATGGCCTCAGTGGGCTTAACCCTGCTTTAGTGTTGCAATTGAGAACAAAATAAAACCCAGCGTGTGTTGTGCAGAGTTGCATACATGAAAACAACTGGTTTTAGCATTCATTGCTGTGTATGGTCATATTTTAAAGGACATTTCTGTGTATATTATGTTCAGATGGACGTTACAACATTCATCCCTAGATTGCAGGGATGAATATTGTAAATATTACTATTCACAATCCAGCTGATTCCCAACACCTGCCCTCATCTTCATAGCATTTCGGTGCTTGTGTTACTGCAAGCATATTTACAAAGAGTTTTGCTCACCTATGTGTTTGGGGAGGTTGTTTGTGTTTTGCTTGTTTGTGTTTTGGGAGATGGGGGCGTTGAAACCATCTGTGGGCAAAAGACCACAACGGGACAGAGGCATCACTGGCAGTGGCCACACTTTATCCTATTCCACTAATTCAATACAATGGGAGATATGGAGAGTATTTAAGGGATTTCTTGCTGTCGTTGAAGGGTATTCCTTGTGTTTGGGAGTGGATAATGTTGCTGTGAAAGTCACTGGAAAAGGGACTGGGAGCCCAGGAGAGGAATGCTAGCAGGAGCTGGAGCAGGAAAGGATGGAGAAATAACATCCCCGGATGGCAGCATGTCTGAGGGAAGGATTTTCCTGGAGGAATGAGATATGGCAGTTGGAGTTCACTTGTTTGGTGTGAGAGTCTCTCTGTGACCATGTTGCTGTGGGAATAGCCATGACAGTCTGGAGGGGAGCGGGGCAGGCTGCCCCAGGGGAGACACTGGTCCCAAAAGCCTGCAGATGTCTTGTCCTGCTTTGTCTGACAGGTGGCCCAGGGCAATTCTCAGTGCAGGTGGTCTCTGCAAGTCCTTAAAGTAATGCAAGATTATTTTTTTTTTATGCTTTAACATCTTTTCCTCAGCAGCGCTATGCAGATGCTTTTTCTACTTCTTGGGACCTGGGATTCAGAGATCTGGCACCCATCACGTGCAGGGCGTTCACAGAACCATCTGTTTAACATTGCCATTCTCTTGCAAAGGGCACTGCAGATGGCCTTTGCACCTTCAGGTTGCATGGGCTAGCTTGGAGGATTTCCTTGGCTTCAGAGAAAAGGCATGCCTGTAGCTCAGCTGGCCTCTTATTATTTGCAGGTGGCATGTTTTCCAGTATAGCAAGAGTTGGAGACTACCCCCATCTGCCCTGTGTTTCAGCATAGTTAGCAAGTTTCCCTTTCCAATGATGCTCTTTGGGTTTATAGCCCAAGGTGAGGATGTGTGCAAGTTGCTGGGAGGCTGGCCCGGGACTGGTGACATTGAATTGGGATTACTTGGAAAATGTCGAACCACTGATCATCTGGAATCCATTTCATTCCTGCCAGGGAAAGGGAGAACAGAGCGCTCCAATTAGCTGGTGCTCATTTTCAACCATGTCAGTTAATTAGCTGAAGACCAACCAGATGGGAAAGGATTTATCATACTGCTTTCAGAGACTCAGGCACTGGACATTGCCCAGTTTCAGGCGCTTGGGAATTTTTTTTTATTTTTTCTTTTTCCAGGAGGTTGAAGACAGGAGGGGAAGGTGGACTCCCAGTTCCTTGTTCCTTCATGAGAAGGGTTAGGTGCTCATTAGACTTCAGTTTGCACCACACTGGTTGTAATCCAGATGACTTTGCCACCTAAAACTGTCTCTCATAAAAGATCCAGCGGTGCTCTGTATCATAATGGATGTGAACTAGGAATGAATTCAGTCCTTCAGGTACTGAGATATATTTGCTAGAGAATTTATGTCTTCCAGGCAGGCGTCTGCCCACTGCCTTGGCCATCTCAGAGCCAGAAGGAAGGAGACAAGCCCTTGCCTTTCACGCTTGTATGAGAGGCCAGTAGAGCTTTCCAAGACACGTCTGTAATAAAGGTGGGCACAGTGTGAGCTCTATAGCTGACCAGCAGTGCTTGGGAGTGACTTGTGGTTTGCAGATGGAGCCTTGGGAAAGCAACTGGAAATCTAAATTTCCTCTTTCTTATTCCAGCACCATTCCAACCATCTCAGAGAAGTGGGCTGCGGATGCGCACAGGTGAGTCCATGTCCTGGACAATGATTATTTGGTAAGGTCACCCACTCAGATATGAGTATGTGTCTCTGAGAGCACTGATCATGCCCTGTCCCTATGGCAGAGAGACTCATCTGCACATTCTTTCCCCCATCTTTTAATTTTCAGAGAACTCTATTTGCTATAATCAGAGCTGCTGCCCTGCTTCCCCAGACACTTGTCTTTGCATCCCTTAGCTCAGGCTCTTCCACGATTGCTCGCTTCCTTTGAGACTTCTTTTATTGCTCGCTGGTGCACTAGCTCATACTAACACATGTTAGAACAGTAACATCTTTTTGTAGCACTGGTTTTAATTAGTCTTCACCTTCCCCTGGGACGGCTGTTTGCTCCAAAGCTTTCTGCAGGTGCATATTCTATACTCCGTGACTCGCTGCATTCCCTGTACGGTAATACAACTGCCTCGCCAGGAGCTTGTGGTGATTGTTTTCTGTTTGGGTGACTGTCCATCTTTCCTCCCCAGCAGGCAGAATTCTCTGATCTTGGCTGATGAAAATTACTGGCGATGTGGAAAGAATATTTTTAATGACAAGAAAAGGGAAAGATGAAGGCGGACACTTTCAAAGCTACTTCTGTGATTTGGGTATTCAGAGCCCACTTGTTTGAAGGGAAATCAGCATCTGAGTCCCATAGATGGCTTTCAAGAAGTCTTTCTTTCAAAATGTGTTAAGAGCAGAAATGGAGAAAGCAGTTTATGAGACAAATGAGGGAGTGGATGATACAGTGCAGGTAAGCGATTTTATCCATGTTTTGCTGTACTTACAATGACTAACCACAAGACTAACTGGCAGTGAAGTTATATTGGTTGAGCTATGAAGGCCTGTGGATCAGCTCTCTGAATCTGCCAAACGACACTTTCATATTATTATACTCCCGTACAGTGTCTTTGATAATTCCGCAGTGTCCTGTGTTTAGCTGGTAGGCTCCATAAACCTTGACTAATTATTTTTACATTCTACATCTTCTCATTACAGCATGTTTGCCTGAACCTCTGTGCCATGCTGTTCACAGCAAGTTTTGTGAAACATATCAGATCATCAGCAGTTTTGCTTCTCTAAAGCGTGGAAAATGTAAAACCTGGTGATTCTTTCTCAGTTTGCTTTCTAACACCTGGTAACTTGACTGTGCTTATGTGAGCTGCATCTTGGCCCATTTAATTAGTCTTTTGTTTGTATGCTGTAGCGAACAAATTAGTTGTAATCAAAATATTTATTATAACTGCCCATTTACCCTAGTTCTGTATGTGCCCCGCCACAGGGTTTCTGTGTAAACAGAAGCTCCCAGGAACCCTGATCAATGCAGCAGGTTCTGTTTCCGTGAGAAAAAAACTCCCAAGGAAGTATTTTATATTTTTGGAGGGATTCCTGCCTGGGACAAAGGGCAGAAAAGGCACACTATCGTCTTCTCTGGCTTTGATAAATCCCATCTTGTTCCACGCATATACATTCAAAATATTCCAGTAATGACTATTTGGTCCTCTAATCTGAGCACTTCATTCCCCTGGCAGTGCTCTGCCATTAGCTCCTCTTTGCGTCGCAGCAAACACAAGCTACTTGTTCTCATTTTCATGACCTCTCCTCACTCGGTTATCTCTCAATTCATTACTGGGATGTTGGCTTCATGGCCCAATAACACCAGTAGGCATTGCTCATCTCTTGACTCTTCCAGCGAGGCTCTCCGGCCGCAGGCTGCGGCGTTCACCTCCGCTGTGGGCAGAGCTCCCCCAGCTGTGCAGCCCTCCGTCGCTCCCCTCCAAACCCCACCTGGGCTCTGCCATCGTCCCCCTCGCAGACACCAACCGCCTGGCACTGGGTGGGCAGCGTGGGCCCCCTCCGCTCACCCGGCTCTTTGGCTGTCCTTCCTGTGAATTAAGGCATAAAGCATCAGGCACAGCGAAGATCTAATGCCCAAAAGGCTGAGACACACAGTGCCGGGGAGAAATAATATCAAAAAAATCTATTTTTCTGTTCATATACATATCTGTTAATATACCTCATTCAAAAAACCTCATTTTTTTGCTTCCCTTTGTCTGGCCTTTGGCTGCACCTTTATACTGGCAGGGAAATCTCTACCTCTGCAGCACAGCTCTGTCTCTACTTAACCGGCTTCCACCACATGCAGCTTGATTTTTTTTTATTCTTTCATTTACTAACTTAATGAGCTGGGAAATCATTCCTGTGCTCTTCACGCAACTAGGCAAGAAAGTGATTCTTTCGTAATTAGCTAATGCATCTATTTATGTGGTTTTTAACATGTTACTGTTAATCAATTACCATTGCGGGAGTTAGTAAAACTGCTTTGTGGTGCTAAGTGTTATATATTGGTATCAGCTTAAAATGCTGTTTCCTTCCACTCAGCCATTTATTGTCACGTTAGTGTGACATGCTGTAACATGAGGATTACGATGTGATACGTTGTAATATTTTCTTATGCCAAATTCCCATTAATTTCAACAGGATTTTGGAAGAAATGAGGGGAGGATATAACTTCTATACGGGAATGTCTGCACTGGACCAGTGGGCCAGTGCGTATATGGGGAGATTATAACTCGAATTGTTCCTAACAGATTTTGAGTTGCTCCTAAGAGGGAGCAACAATGGGCAATATTGCATGCTGCATTGAGTTATTCTCTTCATGAAGATAAATAATGGTTCGAGGCTCCAGGCAATAGTGCAGTTTTGGTTTATTTTAGTTTTAATTCATATTTGACTGTTCTATTCTTGCCTGGTGGCATTGAACGTCCTGCTCTCTTCTCGTTACTTCTGTGAAGAGTGGATGTGGAACCAAAACCTGAGATTGTAATTTGACAGTCATTCACTGCTGCTCCTCTCAGCATTACTCATCACTTCAATTATTATCCTTTCAAGAATGAAGCCTGAAAAGGCCCAACAGCAGTGGAAACAACAGCCAAAAGGCAAAAGTGCCTGTCTGCAATGCTGGGCAAGGAACCGCGCATGGGTTTGTCCTCCTCTCCTTGCAGGAGGAGGAAACACTCAACCCCTCATCCAAGTGCACTGTGAACGTATGATAGTCCCACGTGGAGCAAACCTCAAAAAAGCATTTTGTTCTTGAATTTCTTCTTGTTTCTTTGGGATTTACTCTATTGCATTTCTGTTTATGCCATAGATGACCTGTGAACGCGGATTGAGCTGCTGCCTACGCAAGTGCTACTTTTCTCTGAGAGACTCAAAGACTCAGGAAAGTCTGCATGTACTCTTGCTCTTTAAGACACAGTGATTTCTAAACCTACACTTTTCTGACAGATAAATAGTTTCAGATATGTTCATTACCTTCTTAGCTGTTGATAAACTATCAGAGGCAAGAATGTGCTTTGGGCTGAATTGGGGTCCAGGAAGGTCATAAAATTTGTTATAAAAGAAAAGATACATTTTTTACATCTGAAACCACATTATGCTAGAAATCCTCTCCCTGATTTGAGTGGGTTGACTTGCCTGGCCTGCATGAAGGTGGCTTTATCTTAAGCTGCATTGTCTGTACATTTTAATAGAGTTTAAAAGAGAAAAGTCTGAGAGAAGACAAAGACTTCAACAGTTGTGTCATTAAGCCTTCAACATTTGCAAATAGGGCTTTGGCACAGTTTGACTTCCCGGTGGTAACTACTTGGTTTGGTTTTGGTCATTTAGTTACTTATTAAACTTCTCACAAAGCTTTTTCAGTATTTCTCCTTTCATTAACTACTGTCACAGAGACTGTGTTTAATGCTTTCTCTCTTTTCCCATACTATAGCCCTGTAACATCCAAATTAAGTAAGTGGGAAGTGCCGTGATTTAATTATAAATCTGGAAAAAAGTTCGCAGAACTTCCTTCTAACACACATACAGTATTTTTCAAGGCAGAAGATGAATATGTACTGAATCTCCCATTATATTTAGAGGTAACTGAACCTTTTCAGCTTAGGAAACCTTTTCAGCTTAGCTCCACGATCATTTTTGTTGGAGATAATCTATCATTTGAAAACCTTGCAAGTGGAAATTAGTACACAATAACCCGCCCACAGTCCAAAGCAGCTTTGTGGCTTTTATAAGTGTACTGAACAGGCTCCTGTATGGGAATAAACAGGGCTTTAACTGTTTCTGTGATGAGAATTGATGGGTTTATCTTTGCTACAGTGTCCACCCACAATTTTTTTCATTTAGACAATTAAACACCAATTTGCTGGGACAAAAGTGTAGATAAAAGAATTAGCTTGTGCTTCAGTGATTCCTCATTAATAAATGCAGCTGGAATTGGTCTGCGAGGGATGTGACAAGCAAAGTGTTGACAGACGCTTCACCTGGCAGTAACTATTGCTTTTGCCTTTCCAAGTTCAGTTTGAACCAAGTCCCATCAAGGAGGACTCTAGCTAACGCTGTAACTCTCTCTTATTGTGAGATTTCCAACAACAAAAATAAAAGCCTTATTACATTAGCTTTGCTGTACTGGAGACCTACAGGTAAGGTGCGATGACCCCACTGAAGGGCGATGCACTGTTGGACTTGTGTCAAGCTGGTTTATTCCTGCCCAGGACTTGAAGCTGCTCTTGCTCCTGCAGTTTTTTCCTGGCCTGTTTTCTGCAGGAGCAGGATGGGCCACAGATGCGCATGGGCCCTCCATGCCACAGGCTCGAGTCCTAACAAGATGGACATCGGTGGTCTTTTGGGCGGGTGTCCCAAACAACCTCTCCAAGGACACGGGAATGGGGACGCCACAGCCTAATTGTGAAGTCAGGTACACAGGAGCACAAAACAGGTTTGCACGTTTTTCTCAGGGTTGTGTTTTGGCCCTCTTTCACAGCAGGCAAACTGCTTTGGAGCATCCAATGTTCATGGTGTTACCCGTTTGCGTTGCTCCCGGGCCCCCTCGTTCCCTCACCGCCCAGTGAATCCTGCTGCAGCAGAGCTTGCAGAAAGGTGTCACCTGATGCCCATTAGAGACCAGCCAGGTGCTGAGGGACCATAATGCCTCAGCAGGAGCCCCAGGAGCATTATCTCTGGGTGTACAACTAACTTGGTATCTAACAACAGTCTCAGTGTTAGATCTGAAAGTAATAAGCCCCAAAAATGCTTCTACCTGGTGTTTCCTTTTGTAAGTGAGACATGCCTCTAACATGGCCATTAAATCAGTTATGTGTGAGACAACCTAATTTTCTCTAGGAATGGCATATAATTTCTTGGTGGATTTTACTTTGCTGTGATGCTGCAGCCCACGTCCACGTTACTCAACTACTCAAGAGCAGGGATCGTGGCCACCAGCAGCGGCATCTTCTGCAGCCCACAGCAGCCGGGCTGAGAAATGTCCCTTCCTACAGGAGAGGCAAGGTAATAGCTTTGGAGCATCCCCCTGCTAGTTTAATAAAGACATTTTATAGTTTTTATTCTGTGATCTACAGCAAACAGAAAAAATAATCATGCGCATAATAAGTATAGAAATATTATATACTAGATATTTTAATTAAAAGTTTTATTTATGATGTTTTAGTCTATTTGAAATGTTGAGAATAGCTCTAGGTTTAATGCAGGAAGGATTGTCTTTATCTACATATTAAAAGAAAAAGGGAAAGGAATATGGTTGTTTTAACATTTTAAGTGCCTTTATGTCAGGTATAAACTGGAATCCTAGTTTTTATTTTTTAATGAAACTTAATTCGGCCTAGTTAGGAAACCAATAACCATATTTCCTAATTCAGTTTATTAAAGTAATAAACACAGCTATTCCAGGAAATGAAAACATTTCTGGATATGAAATAGAGAGTTCTCTGAAGAAGATACTCAAGTGTGAGTACCTGACGTTTCTCAAGGAAGCCTGTACGTTTTGATATAAAAGAGAGTTCTTTATTTTTAAAGCAGCTGGGTATTATCTGATCTTACTGATGTCTGTGAACGTTGCAGATTCTTAGCATTTTTCAGAACTCATTTGACTTTATTTGGATGTTTAAGGTGAGTGTAGATGTCTAATTTAAAGCAATGAGATATTAATGTGATTGTCTTAGGACCTGATTTTCAAATACGAAGTCAGCTTCAGCTGCATTAAGCCTGAAATGACAGAACTGGAATTGATATTTAATAATGCACTAAACTCTTCAGAGGCTACAGTGCAAGACTACCAAAGTACAAGATAGTTATTGAGAGAGGCCATTAGTCAAATGCAGCAGAATGTTTGTAATTCATCATGATCACTGAATTCTGAGAGTTTTAAGAAAAAGTGGAAAACATAAAAATTGGTCTATTGCCATCAGACTGGACTAGGAATGTCTAGGTTCTTTCTCAGCAGGCAAGGGCTCATGCAGTTTATGTTGTACAGTTTTGCTTCTTTTTCTCTTGAGTGAGTCACGTTTTACCCAGCCTGGGGTCTTGGAGCTCAAAAGGAAAGGGTTAAGAAGTCCTGGGCTGGGGCCGGGGGAGCGTTGCAGCCCCAGCTGCTGCGGGCTTGTGGAGAAGCCTGAAGGAACTGACCTTTCCCAGATCCCAGGAGTGGTGTTGGAAGGGAGATTTAGCTCCGTATCGGTTTTTTTTGAAACAGATTTTCTCTGCAATGCTTTTGTTGAAATAAATAATATTTTAGAGAGGCTGTTTGGCTGCAGGTTATCCCGGAGGGAAGAGAAGTACGGGGCCTGTTGGCCTCGGGTAGCAGAGCGGGGACTCAGAGGAAGGACGGTCTGAGTCGCTGCAGACACCTTGCGTGGAGTGAGCGCTCGAGACCTGAGCCCAGGAGACAGGTACGTGCCCTGACACAAGTGGAAATTGCCCATTTACTCTATAAAACATAGATCCTTAAATTGTAACAGGAAAGGTTATAACTCAGCAAGACTTTTTTTACCTATGAAAATGTTTGTTTGGAAATGTAGGTGGCTTTAACAACTTTTCTTATAAATCAACACACTGATAATAGAGATACATCATACAGCTATATAGACATCAAGACAGCATTTATGGATAAATATCGATTTTTGAGCATTGATCCCAAATCAGCCAATTTTGGATATTTCTTCCTTTCTTTCAGTCTTCCTGTCTTTCCAGCAGTTCAGTTATCCTAGTCGATGAAGTTGCCCTTTCTTGTTTTATAGGCACTTAACACAATTATTAAAAAATATTAAATTGTAATTAAAAGTGAGCTACGTAGGGGTGAATTCTGTGGTTATTGAAAAGGTTTGCATAAGTCTTGACATTCAGCAGAGGTCACTTTCATTTACTGTTTAATATTTTGAGAGAATTGCAGAAGATGAGAGAGGCTTGCGGTTTCCCACGAAAGCCACGTCCGCTGCTCCGGAGCCTTCCCTGGTGGTGCCGTTCCAGGTGGCTGATCTTTCACTTCTTGTCTCAAGAACTGGACTGGGCTTGACAACCTCCCGTTCCTCAGGACCTACAGGAGCTGCAGTTAATTAATCTTTTCTTTTTTCAAAGGTAATTACTCTGATTTGCAATTAAGGATTTTTTTTTTTTGGGGGGGGGGGGGGGTTGCCAAAGAGGTGCCATTTGACTCCATTGCAGTGTCACCAGTGGTTTCACAGGAGTGCTCGGCAGAGTCCTTGAGCAGTCTCGCATCTCTTGTGATGCAGGACAGGAGCTCCCAGACCCTGGACATGCTCTGGGCCCATCGCACCCATGAGTTACAAAGAAAGTTCTGAGCTCTCTGGTTTTTTTTTTCTGTCTCAGATACTTCTATTGCTTCCTCTTACGATTCCCTAAGGACATTGGTTGGTTTCCCTTAAAAAAGAGAAGAGCAGCTGTTGACATGACGCAGCCAACATGCCCTGGCAATGCTGGGCAGTACGAGAAGCCTTTTCCATCTGCACTGAGCAAAAAGTATTGAGCAGAGCTGCGGAGAGCATGATACAGGGAGACTACCATTTTTTTTCCAGAGTCCTGTTACAAACCAGTATGTGTTTAGTGGCAATATTTAGAAATTCAGCACCTTTCTATCGCCCTCCAGGCAGAGCAGATCAGTTGAGTGTGCTTGAGAGGAGCACTCAGAGTAAAATGAGAGCAGAGGCAGTCATGAGAACCCGCCACTTGGAGAAATGCTTCTGAGATAGCTCCCATGAAAAATTATCGCTTATCAGCAGCTGCTGAATGACACAGCGCTGTTGCCAAAGCACCAGTCTGCAGCACCTGCTCCCTGCATATTGCTTTTTTTGGCAGTGGGTTGGGAAGCGGCGCGCCTGTCCCTGCAGCTCCCCAAAGCAGCAGCTCCCTGTATAGATTCCTCAGCACGGCGAAGGGATGCGCCGCTCACAGGAGCGCTGCTTTCTCTTTGATTGCATTAGCCACAGAACATCATCTGGATCCATTTTTTCGTCATGTGAGCTGTCTGTGTGCTGAGCTTTGGCTTTTAACCCAGAAACTTTTCGAAACCATAGAGTAAGGTCACTCCTTGTTTGTATTTCAGTGCAGTGTTTACCGCAGTTTATGTTCTAAGAAACAGCATTAACATGCTGTAATACATTTGAATAAAAGTGTTTTATTTCCTACTGGAATTTCATGCTGCTTGTGAATTTATGAATTGGATTTCCAAGGGATAGTACTAAGCTCAAAGCAATTTTCAAAGGGGCAGGCAGAAAGTCATTAGCAACACTTTGAAAATAAATTCTTCCTGTTCTGCATCAGTGAGATTTGTGATCCCCTTTCCATATATTTTGCTATGATTATTCACTGGTTATCTTTTTGGCACTATTAAAGTAATCTGGAAAAATATATTGCATATTATGAGTACCACTTTCATTATACCAGCCTCCTAAGTAGGAACACAGGAACACTGAAAGAGAAATAGAAGTGGGAAAAGATCTCCTGGGTTGGCATATCCTGTCTCCTGCTGGCACATCACATCATATAATTCCTTTCATAAATACAAGTAATCTAAAACTCTATGTTCTGTTGAATTTGAAAGGAAAATATCATTCTAGTGTGTCTAAAGATGATTAAGCCAATAATAAATGTAATTATTCTGGAATTATAATAGATAACATGAAGATTTTATCCATACTGTTGCCTTATTTTTGAGGTTTTGGGAAGAAGAGTTGGGTTTGTTCTGTTTAGCTTTCATTTGTTTCCCTGAGTGGACTTTGTTGAAGAAATTGAAATAACTTAGATCATTTTCTCTTCCACAGCCTCACACAAAAGCAAGGTTGTAACAGGGTGTCAGTGCGTATTACGGAGGAGCAGTAAGCTGCTCGGATGATACTAATAATTGTGGCATGTGGATCTCTCACTCTTCTTTGTGGCAGTCGGTTCAAGGCTTCTGCAGATGCAGGTTGGGGACGTTGTACCTCAACCCTGAGCTCCTGCCAAACCCACCTGCAACCCACACCACCTACCCGAGGTCCATCCCATGAAGAGTCAGCTGACTCCCCACCACTCTCACCTGGGGAACCTGAAAATCTACTGCAACTTCTTCCTTGCAGGTTTCACTTTTTTTTTGGTGTGTGGTCATACAAAACTATCATGTCACGTGAAAGTAAAGAACTGTTCAGCAGACCTCTTTCTGCTGCCAGTGCCACAGTATCCTCATCACATCTGAACAACTGAATCATTTACCATGTTGTTATTCTCTCCTGACTTAACCAAAACGAGCACATCTGCATTAGAATCATAGAATGGTTTAGGTTGGAAGGGACCTTAAAGATCATCTAGTTCCAACCCCCTGCCATGGGCAGGAATACTTCCCACTAGACCAAGTTACTAAAAGTGTGCGGTAAAAAATGAGTGGTTTCATTCAGCCTGGGCAAGAGTGCCCTTTGGAAATGCACCTCCTGGTTGTCTCGCCTTATTGCGCTTTGATTGCCATCTCAAAGCACCCACACTGGGTTTCTTCTGGAAGATGTGCCCCAGCAGCACATCTATGTGCTCCAGCCACTGCAGGGTGGAACATTCAGTGCACGGCCCTGAAATGTGTATGGTGTGATCGACAGGTCTTCAGGACCAGTTTGCCCTAAGATCCCCTATTCCTCATCTGCACTTGCCAGCACAGACAGAAACCAGTGACACCATGTCCCCTTGCTCCAGGAGCATCATCTTCACTCCTCATCTTACCACACAAGTGGAATCCTGCTTTCTCATGATGCAGGAGAAAACAAACTTCTCACTACCACATAGAGTAAATAAGATTTGCTGTTATATATCTCAAGTATGAGATTTATTTTAGGCTACAACAAGGATTTAATCTAAAAATATTTTCCAAAAAGGAGAGACGCAGCTGAAAAAAACCCAAGTTAATTCCTCAGTGCCTTGCCTGCGGCGTTCTCTTTCTTCCAGCAGAACCCGGTGGAATTTAACAGCACAGTGGCTGAAGAGCTCTTTCAAATTACGGGGAGAGCAAAATAGCTCCTGTAGTGTTTTTTTCCTAGCTTGTTTTAGCTGTTTCTCTCTTTCCGGTTGAAACTGCCTGAAGTGAGACTAATCAGCTATTCCTCCAGAGAAAAAAACAGGCGATGGGAAATAAAAATAATAAATCATGACATTTTACGATAAAGAAACAATATACATCGAGGGAGTGACTTTTACAATGTTATATTGCTATCTTCAGCAATAGCAAACTAATACAATGAGAAGTTAATTCTAGTGGGTTGTTTCTAGCAAATTATCACACAAATACTGCCATGTCTACATGCACGTTATCTACTTCAAATTGGAGTTAGAGGTTAGATTTTGAGCAATGGGCTTTGTCTTCCTTATTCCTTTCCTGTTTTCTGAACCTTAATTAAGGGAGCTTATTATTCTTATATGGAAGCACACTGCAAGTGATGCAGTTTATTAACATACGGGCATATTTTTTTCTATGGCAAATTAGAGGTGCTGGTTACATTAATTATAATTTTATTTTGGTGTGCACCGAAGCTTTGTTGTCATTCAAGGACGTGCTTTTTTTAATTCAGATTTCTCTAAACACAACTCAGGTGATTGGGTGCACAACTATTGGAATAGTTTTGCTCTGCTTTTGTTTGGCGACGTATGTTTTCAGTAAATAGTTTTCATACGATTTGCTCCTGTGACCTAAATGAGAACGCCACTGTCTCAAACACCGTTGTTTTTTTTGGTCACTTGGCTGGAGGTCCTATCATTTCCTGCAGGTTTGTGGGTTTTTGTATCGCAGTAGAACTCGGCATCTGGATGTGGTAGCAATCAGAGCAACGCAGAGCTAACTAAAGGTGTGAGAACTCTGCAGTGTTGTACAGTCATGTTTGATACACAGCATCCAATCATAAAACTGAAAGATTGCTATAGTGCACAAGTCTGAAAGGTAACATGAAGACTGAATTCATTGTGTCGCCACACAATGTACAGCGCCGTCTTTTAGCTTTTCGCAAACCAGATAAATCCTCCACAAACTGTCCCAAAATAGAAACAGCAATAGAATTCAGTGAAGTTGTCAGCAAGATTTCTTGAAGGAATTTCAACACTTTTCTCCTCCAGGAAAATGTTTCTATAGCAAATGTTTCTACAGCAAATTTCAACTTTCCACTGCCTATTAAAAATAACTTGCAAATAGATAGATATATTTACATATAATTGTAGAATGATCCACATTTTTTGTCAAGTTTCCCCAGAATAGCTTAAACTTAAAGAAGCCATGTCTGGATGATTCAATTCCAACTGCAGAAAGTCAGATTAAGAGTTTCTGAAAATGTGACTTAGATTAAAATTTTTCATGTAACATTAGCTCCAGCTGTTGGTTAGCTTTTTAAAAATAAGTTTCTAAACAATGAAATGCTCAAACACACATATAAGCACGTGAACAATTCTGTTCGTTTCAATAAGGAAACTAATTAAGGATGCCCAAATCCAAACTGTAACAAGATGAAGCAGTAGTGATCATTACTGCCTTAGCATTACTTGACTGAGTCACAAATACCCCACTGGTCACCCTCCACAGAACTGGGAGGGAGACCAAAAATGCCGGGTGGAGATTAGCCCAAAATGAGGGATGCTTTTCTAGACTGCTCCAAGAAACACGATTTAGTAAGTCGTAGCTCTTAGGTGTGCTTGAGGCCATGAGTATCTGAAAAAAAACCCCAACCCTGAAGTTGCAGCCCCATAGAAGTCAGAGGGAAGTCAAAATTCTCTCTTCTCGCCTTCCCGTTGACGTTGGGGCACTCCATCCTGGCGGCTTCTTCCCTGGCACGTGGAATGGCCCACCACGCTGAGGAACTGGCAGCAGGGTGGGTCCAGCGCTGGAGTTAACCTCACCTCAAGGCACGGTCCTTTACGGGGATTACTCTGCCAGCCCTCTCCCTGCGTGCTCGCGAGCCCGTAAGTAAAAAAGTAACGTGCGTACGGTATGATTTGCTGAGAGAGTCTGTGGTGTCTGTCTGCAGAGTTCGTCAGGACCAAAGCAGCTGTTAATTGTGCAGTGCAAACGCGTCATTGTTCTTGATGAGGCTCTTCTGATGTTGGAAGCGCATTCAGACTCCTAATCTGAACAAATTCAGGTAAATTAAAGTGATGAGGGCTTGTTAATATATTTAAATGAAACGCAAGAGAAATTTCCTTACTGGAAAGAAGAATCAAACAACTTCTGTTTGATAGCAGTATGAACCATGTGTTAAGTTCCTTTTCCAGCAGCTACCTTTTAATTACAAATAGTGCAACGCAGTTTTCACATCAAAAGCCATCTAGGATTTTTCTTGAATCTCATAAAATGGTGACAGTGTTACATTTTTACTGCTGCGGTTCTAACTTCAACTCTTTTAATCACTTGATTATTAACCTTGACATGAAAAGTGACAGAGGCCTTTAGTGGTTTAATAACTCCGAGGAGTCCTGGCTTTTGAATGAAGTTCATAAATGTGGCTTAGAATTGATGTACTTTATCTCCAGACGATTGGACGCCATATCCTTGAAGGATAAGGAAAAGCGGTTTAAACAGAAAGATTCTCTGTAGAAAGCAAATTTTGCTTAGGATTGTTTACGTTATCGCATCCCCAGATGCGTTCTTTTTACAGCGGATGTATTCCAACATGATACTGAATTATTTTGGTGTTCCACGCTGTCCGAGAGCATACTTCTGCTGTTAGAAAAAATGCATATATATACCCCTATGTGCGTGCATGTGTGTACGTACGTGTGTACACTCAAAACTCTGTGAGTAGGGATGGAAGGACATCTTTCTGAGTGCGCATTTATATGCAGCTAAATTATGCAGCTGCTGTATTTCTTTGTTGCGGATGTTGCTGCTGGTGGTCCCGCGGCGCAGGCAGCGCGTTCATCGCAGAGGCACTTCATTTTATCTGTCTCTCTCTTTGCTTTGTGACACGAGCGACTGTGTGCTGCTAACCAAACGCACGCACTCTATGCGGCTCCTTCCCTTTGGCATTTTCTGTCGGAAGAGCGCTGCTGCTGCATGCCGTGCAGCCCAGCCGCTGCGTACGCTGCACGCACCGCCTTCAGCCCACTTGGTGTCTTCTCTATGGGCCACATAAGTTTTTCAGAATACAACTTTCTGGGCTGTTTTTTTATCGCCTTTATGCTGATCATATTGTTCTCTCCAGCCTTGTGTTCAAGTTCTTTTTATATCGCATCTTTCAAGGCTCCTTCTGGTGCTAAGCCAGTTGATGGTTAGAGTGTTTGAATAATAAATGTAATTTGTCAGTTCAAATAAAAAACTCCCTCTCTATTTTTTTTTTCGTGTTACTGTTCCTTTTCTTGTAAATCTTGACTGCTTGCTCAGTCTAATGATCTTGATCTTTATAACTTTGTCCACAACTGGAATGGTCAAACAGCCTCTCGCCATAACGCGCTTCTGCTCCGAAGAGAGCTGTGCTTTGTGCGTATTTCCTTCCCGCTTGGTTCAGTTTCTTGCGGTGCACTCTCAGTCTTTTAAAGTTTCCGTGTCACCTCCAGCGCTACAAGTTGTTCTGCTTCCTCCCTCTTTTTTAATACATGATATATCAGAAAACAAATCTCAACAGTAACGCGCATAGGGGTGTTTTATTTGCTTTTTAACATACTTGTCGGGGCCTGTTTTCTTTTCCACCGACAACCTAACGTCTTTAACCTTCATTTGCTAAAACCTTCTGTTCCCTTTTTAAATGTACTGGGTTTGATTCAGTCTATTTTCAATCTCAACCTGTATATATCTATATACACGCGCTTGTGTATGTGTATGTTCATATATAAATGTGTGTGTATACACAGGGAATTTCACAGCATTATGTTGGGGAAGTCCGAGGACAGACCAGTAAAGCTGAGTAAGGTCAGAGAATTGAACCCTTCGAGGAAGATCCTCACAATTCTGCAAAGATACGGATATAATTGGCCCGTTGACTGAGGCGGTCACTTTGCAGGCTGTCTTTTCAGAAGACCCAGGAAGAGGTAAGCTGCTGGGGTGGTGACTACCTGGGGCTTTCCAGGTCTTATACGTATCTTCTTGTACATTATACACATCCTGTATTTTAGACTTGCTCTCCTCTTTTGGGTTCGCTGCCACGGTCAGCATCAGTAGTTCCCACACACGAGACAATTTTTTGTCCCTTCAGGCAGGGTTGTGCAATGGTTCGCAGTGTGACATGTACACAGAATCACACAGACTGGTCAGGGTTGGAAGGGCCCTCTGGAGCTCACCCAGTCCCACCCCCTGCCAGAGCAGGGGCACCGACAGCAGTTGCACAGGACGGTGTCCAGGCGGGTTTGGAATGGCTCCAGAGTGGGAGACTCCCCCACCTCTCTGGGCAGCCTGTGCCAGTGCTCTGCCACCCGCACAGGAAAGAAGTCCCTCCTCATGTTAAGATGGAACTTCCTATGCTCAAGTTTGTGCCCGTTCCCTCTTGTCCTGTCACTGGGCACCACTGAAAAAAGACTGGTCCCATCCCCCTGGCACCCTCCCTTTAAGGATTGATAAGCGTTGATAAGGTCCCCCCTCAGTCTTCTTTTCTCCAGACTAAAAAGACCCAGCCTTTTCTCATAAGAGAGATGTTCTAATCCCCTCATCATCTTTGTAGCCCTTTGCTGGACCCTCTCCAGCAGTTCCCTGTCCTTCCTGAACTGGGGAGCCCAGAACTGGACACAATACTCCAGATGCGGCCTCACCAGGACAGAGTAGAGGGGAAGGATGACATCTCACTCCATCACTGGCCGTATCGCTTTGGTTATATATTTGCATCGGACTAGTAAAAAAGGAATAAGTCGGTGGAGAAATTATCCTCTTCTGCTGTTGTTTCCCTCTGTTTTATCCCAGCTAAGGGAGCAAAATTGTCAGCTTACTGCTTGCAAGCGGCCACGTCTGGCTGTGATGCTGCCTAATGGAGCGCCGGTCGAAAAAGCTGAGGTAGCCAACGGGGATTGTAGAGAAACGGGAGCCTGAGGACAGTAGTGTTTATTTTCCAGCTCTGAGTAAAGACAAATATATTATTGTATGGGTTTTAAAGGTTGATTAATGCCAGTACTCCACTTTTCCTCTCTGAAGTGTGCAGGAAAAGAGCTTGTGGAAGTCAATGGATGTTTTGCCACTGCCTTCCATGATTGGGCTCCAGATAAATGGTGATTCATGGAGCCACTTACATGGTAAATGTGAAAAATGAAAATGACCTATCCATTAACTTAATCATCATTCCATCCCTTCTCTAAGGCAAATAAAGTGCTAGATGGAGGCAGATGTTGTTGTAATTGAGGTCTTCTTTCTTATTTGAAGGGGCCAATTTCTAAAGGTCATTGATGGAACTTGATGGAAATCAGCTTTTAAAGTGTGAATATTGATGGCTGAGTGAAGTGAGTCTTCAGAAGGAAGACTGTGCAAAAAACCATAACTATTTAAAAAAAAAAATATGGGTCAAATTCTTCTCTCACTCAGGGCACTATAAATCTGAAGTCATCTGAAGAAATCATTGACGTCAGTGTAAATGAGGGCACAGCCTTCCTCACTGGAATGAGCTCAAGATTTTTATCCTCACAGGAGAGAATAGAACAAAACAAAATTGACTATGATTTTGCCTGACAGAAGGGGAGAGAAAAGATTATGACTGTCAGACATCCATGAGAAAGTTCCTTTTTTCTCTCCTCCTTGGATCTGCCTTGCTCTCGCAACCCACCCGCCCTGTACCTGGCAGGGACCTGCCCCGGTGTGCCCACGTGGCAGAGCCACCTCGGAATCCCAGCAGTTCCCCCCGCTCAGGTGTGCCAGGGGCTGCTCTCCTGCAGTGCATCCTACAAACAGCCCACATGGGGAGGAAAGGGAGCTCTACGTCTCTTAATTCCCTTCTGTATTAGAAACCTCAATATTTAGTCCTGGTGAACAAGCTAAACAAATGGTTGAAGCATTGATGTCCTCACAAATGTACTGACTGGGAGGGAGAAAAAGGATCTATAGCTTTGTTTCAATGAGATTTTCATTCCTGACTGGGTTTGCTCTAATCCTTTTCTTTAATTTTCAATCGTATGATGTGGCATCAGCAATCGTATATTTGTCTTGAGAAATGACTCTGCCTTCTCTGTGCTTCACCCAGAGAGCAGGTATTGCTGTATGGATTGTTTTAAGGTATTTTTGAAAGATCAGAAACATGTATAGACACTAGGCAGAGGTGAGCTTTTCTTTTAGTTTTTTGTTATATTTATATCTAAATTCAATTTCTATGCTTTAAATTTATTGAAAAATACATATCCCAAAATAGGTAAGCTGTTTGTTATTCAAATAACATTTTTGCACAAGAGCAATCCCCCCACTGCAATAACAGTAATCTGTAGTTATATACATATTTATTATATGCCTCTATTGCTTTTCTTAGGCATTTAGAATATATAAATGTGGGGTTTTTTTGCACATTGTTCATAATTATTTATATAAATCACATCTAGATTTATAACCCTAAAAATAATATCCTTAGCAAAAACCTACACAGATTTTTAGAGCAAATGTTTATGGCTACTAGAAATTTTTGAAGGATGTCATCTGAAATACTTTTCTGATACAACCTTAGCTGTCATAGCACAAACAGCCCTACTAAAATTCATCTCCTTTGGACAGCTGGTGTGGTGTGATACCTAGCAGATAAAAGAAATCAAGGAGAAGAACCAGGATAGAAGAACAGGAGTGAGATAAAAAAACATCACAAGTAACAGTCTCTCTCTTAGCCAAAAAAAAAAGAGGAGGTCAAATCGGTTCATTCTTCTGAGAATAATGTATAGCTCAAATACGCAGCTCCTCTCCAGGCAAAAAGAAGATAAATTTACCAACATCTGAGGAAAATGTATGGATCGATCAGGAGAATTATGCTGCATGATAGCAAACTCGAGTACCATAGGAATGGAGAGCAAAGCAATAGAGATGTTTAGAGTAGGAAAATCAGGGAGAAGCTGGCAGGAGAAGGGATTGTCACCGTAAGGAGAAGTGACAGCTGGGAGGATGCTAGCTGCTGTTTGGCATGGCTGAGAAATGCGGGGACAAAATTAACTAGGCAGAGAGACGTATATGAAAGAACAAGATTGCTGAGGAAAAGACGTTTGTCAGGGATTAAAGAGATTATCCGACAAGCAAAATAAGTGCAGATGAAGTTAAAAAAATAGATGTAACCTAAAAGGTACACATACCTTGCAAGGCAAATTGCTCCACAGGTCACACTTGGAATAACTCCTGGGGCTTTGTAAGGCAGAAGACTAGAAGTCGCTTTATCCCGTTTATGGGAACTCCTCAAAGACAAGCATAGGGAGTTGTTGTTTTCTGTAATTTTTACTATGGGACACGGTAATGAAACTCTGGTTTGATTCTTGGAGAAACTATATTCTGCTGGTCTTTCAAATAGGTGTAACAAACAATGCCAAGCCACTATATAACGCAGCAGTAGCTAGCAAAGACCAGCTTTTTTATTAGCGCTCCAGTGTTCCCCCAGTACCATAGTACCTACACTGCACACAGCTGCCTATGCCGTTTGTATCACTATTACGCAAGAAACCACGCCATGCAAAAGTCATGATTGTGTTGGGTTTTCTGCAAGTTAAAAAGTTGCAAGGTAAACTTCAGGTAAAGCTAAAAAAAAGGTCCCCACCTAACGACTGCTTTGCAGAAATTCACTTTTCATAAACATAAATGCCGTTTCAAATGGAAATAGCCTTTTGTGGTATGAGAAAAGAATAAATATTCGTTACATAATTTACAGAATTAAGCTATCTTGGAAGACTTTTACACCTCTCTAACTACTTGCTCACTGAAGGATGATGGCCTTTTAGTAGACTGTACTGGATAGACATCTTTTTCCTCTCAGCCCAGTAACAGCTAGATTTGGATAAACATGTGGTGCGTTACAGTAGCTTTAAGCACTTCTAAATACTTGGCCATCAGAAAATATTAAGGCAGATTAATGCCGTCTGCTAGGCTAACTTGCTGTGGTGAGATTTTGAGCCCAGGCAAGGTGGGCAGTGCACAGTTTCCACAAGGATTTGAGGTCTCTCTCTCGCTTTTATTTTTTCTCTGGAGTAATCCCTGAAATCTTTCTCCATAGCTCTGAAAAATCTGTCCAGTCAAGTTTTCCTAAAGCTACATGGAGGATCATTCCGTGATGCTTTTAAGTTTCTGTTTTCTCAGTGGGGGCATTAGCCATTGCTATAAAATGAGGACGTTTATTTGGCTGTGCCTAAGGTTTTCTTGGTTTCAGTTACCATTTTCAGAATGAATACCTGCTGACAAAACTAACCAACTTCTGCAAAAGGGTTCATAAATATCCCCCCTTTACTACATTGATCAAGTTTTCATACAGAATCTGGTCAAAGAGCACTCTCAAAATCCCTGCACTTTCACAGTTCTTAGGAAATCTGATTTTGATAACTAAAACCGATTTTTGACCATTTGTGGGCAGAAATTATTCTGTTTTGTAGCTGGTGATGTATATTTCAAGCTTGCCTGGAGTCTGACAAATATGAGAGAGTCAAAACGTAACAGAATATTAGACTCGAGGATAGATTTAGCAGTGTCATAATTTTAATCTGGTCGTGTTTTAAGACTGGCCATCGCTTCAAAAAAACACAAGCCATATTTGATCTGATCTTTCTGCCAAACGGGGTTCCTTTTTAGACATGGCTTTGGTGTATAATCACCTACATTTGAACAGAATTCACTCAGCATACTGCTAGCACAACAGTTAGTAGACAAGCAAGGAGCAGCAGCTGGCAAACATTAGTTCATTGAGTACATTATTGAAACTATTTTTCAGGCACCTGTAAATATTGGCAATATGGTTTTGCTACAATTCTGAATATTTCTGTTTGGATTAAGGCAACTCAGCCCACATGTATGACTCGGGATAGAAGTGCCTGTGTTATCGCTCAAGCAGTATCTGCGGTTTGAACAGACTTTATATCCCTAAAGCTGATGAAGCGTGACTTGTCTTGATTGTTATTATCGGGCTTTGTTGCTGGACATCTTCCACTGACACATTTATATAAATGCAAATAGAAAAATGTAAAACATTTAACCTCCTATTCAAGCCTCGTGGTTCACTTAGTGCGTGCAAAAATCCAGAGAGTTGTCCATTATATCCTCAACTCTTCCAAATTTCCCTGCCTGTCCTTCACACCTAAGCCATCTGTTTGTCATTTCTTGGCGCTCCCCGTACCTCTTTCACAAACGAACCATCTGCTCAGAGCCTTTAAACTTCTATTTACAATACATACTCTTTTATCTATTTTACAACTCTTTGCATATGTCAAAATTTTAATTACACAGTCACATATTAGGATGTCATCGGCTCAGGGGGCTTTTTCTAACAACAGTGTCTGTGATGGGCTAGAAGGCATTTAAAATGTGTTTTATGGCTCGCTGATATATGGTATTTATGAAGAGTGCAACAAATTTTGAAGTGAAGAAGCAGATGATGCATGAAGTCAATAATTGTTCCAAGACACCTCCAAGTGATTGATGTCTACATAATTCCATAAATGCTATTGCTTTATTAAAATACAATAACAATATTAATTTATATGAAAATTCACTTTGGCTAACAGCTAATGCATTTAAATTTCAGATAATCTAATGCAGTCCTATCTCCTGGTAGGTTGGGGGAAAAAAAGAGGTTTCTTTCTAGAAATCTACTAGATACCTCAGATCTCTTAAAATATAAGCAGGTATGAATGATTTTTATAAATGCTGTAAATATGATTAAGATATCCACCTCCCAAAGAAGGAGGGCAAAACTGATCTTGCTAAACCAAAAACATCTAAGGAAATTAAAAAGTACCAGTTATATTACGAGTACTTTACATACCTACATAAGGCACACGTATAAAGAAAGCATTTCTCACTCCATTCAGATGGAGTTTCATACACACAGATGAGACACTTTTCATAGGAGTTGCTGAGGAATGTTCCCTGTTCTTTCAGGAGGAGATTGCTTCATTGATACCATTTTAGGACACTACCTATTTTGCATGGTGATCAAGAGTGGAGGGCAGTTTTAATCAGACAAGGTGTTAGAGGAGAAAGAAGCAGCAGGTGTCTTGCCACATGGTCCACAAAACAAAAGAAAGAGGAATTATTGAGCATTAGGAGAATGAGATTCCCTTTTGCTGGAGTTCAAGGACTGTGCCTGCATCTATCTTTTCTGCCCCTTAAGGTGCAAGGATTGGTCAACTTGTCTGTAAAAAGGAAGGATGTACCAGCAATGAAATCTAATGAGACGTGGAAAGCACATCGGTAGGGAGGTGGTGTTATGTTTGGCTTCGAAAATAAAACCACTCTTGAGAAAGATAAGGACGGGTTATCGGAGGAGGGGCTCCCACAGAAGCACAAGTGAGATGAATCTGGTTGCACCAGGGCTGATCCTGTATTGAAGGGGTGGCTTGGATATCACCCTGGCTCACTTGTGATGTCTGCAATTAGCGTTTTACACAACTGGGATATGCTATGGAAACCTCTGCTTCACCATCTGCTTCCAGGGAGTACCAAGAGCTACACAGAAGTCCTATAGAGTAGATCCCAATCAAAAGAGCAGTAAGTACAGAAACACTTGCCAGTGTCTAAATGAAAAACCTTTGAAATGGCTTAATTTACTGTAAGTACAATTGTAGGAAACAGTCGTTGAAATTCAGCTACTTAGGGCAACTCCATCTCAAACTGAGCCCAGAATCACTCCAAACCACCTGGCAGTGAATTGATCTGTGAATGCATTGCAGGTGGCTGCTCCATGGCAGACACACATACATGCATGTCTGAAGACCGACAGAAGACCAGCTGGTGGGAGGCAGGATCGTAAAGACAACTTTTCCACAAATGGCACCGCCACAGTGCTCGGAGTAAGCCATTTCCCAAATAAACCTGATTCAGAGCTTAAATAACCCCATCCTTAGGACTCCATGGCTGATTGCTCGACTGACACATACAGCTGGAGTGTAGCACCATAGACCATTTTGTATGTCGTTTGCTTCAGGACGGCTGAGAGATGGGATCCTGGAGAGAGAAAGACACCACCACAATTAAATCCCATCAGGGAAAGCGCATCTCTTCCCTTTCATTTCCATTTTTTTCCCTTGGCGTATCGTCACAGTCAGAGACGTTCCGTGGCACCGCACCCCCTGGTATTTCTGAGAGCAGGGGTAGCTTTGCTGCAGAGTATTGAGATGAATCAAGGGTTTTGATGCTTCTTTGCCTCCGTCTAGTTCTGCACACAGAGGGGTGTATTTTTTGTGAAATTTTATCAGTTTGACTAGAGCGAGCAGCTGTCCTAAGCCTAAAATTACAGAGAGTATTGGAGCAATTCCAAAAGAGCTATTCTAGGCATGCAAATGGAGGAGACGATCCTACCTTTTTTTTGTAATTGATTCAGGTAAATAACTAAATACTGGAACAACTTGAAAGGAGTCCCTTCCCTTTTAATTACACCTCTTTTTTAATAATGTAGCTTTTGAAATCGCTGTCATAACGCTGATAGAATTTTGAATGTCTTCGTCTAATGCTATTGTGTACATACCTGCAATGGCGGTTTCTTTACAGAAATCAAGGAATCCAAGTTCCTTGTAATATTTTAAAAAATAAGTTTGGCTATCGTGATCCCTCAGTTTACCAACGGGTTTTCTGCAACCTAACTAGAACTGCACAAATTAATGATAACAGATTTGCGTCATCCGGCATTGTGATTCCCCTTCTCCACCTATTCAAACAGTGGGATTATGCTCATAATACGGATCAATAGTAGTTCATTTAATACCCTATTTTCAGTTGCTTTCAAATCCTCAAATTTAATCGTGCGGCCTGAATGACCAGCTACATTGCTTTGGAGAAATTTCATTTATTTAAAAAAAGGCATTCATTTTGGAAACAGGTTTAAGGAACAAGACATCGTATTCTTTACATAAAAGTTCTTATAAATTTTCAGTAGAAATGCTTTAATGTTTTTATGGTTTAAGTGAGTGACTTGGAACACCTTTTCTGTTCTGCATAACTTGCTAAAGAATAGTAGACACAAAATGAGTTTCTTTCAGTATGGAATTGTCTAAGTTACAGATCCGAATAGAGAAAACTCATTAGATAATAACTCTTCCTGTGGTGTCAACATCAGCTGCCTCAGTGCTTTTTGTACTGTTTCTGTACTGGCAAAACAAGAGTTTAGAATCGATTGATCTATATTTTCTCACCAAAGATGACACAAAAATATGATCTTCTGTGATATATCTGTTCTTTTTTTATTGCGTATATACAATGAATTCATACATATTTTATGAAAACCTTTCACCAAAAGCTCTTGCAATCCTATAAAAATGCCTGCTTGCTGTGTTTTTTGAGACGCAGGAAGATTGATACTTGGAAAAATGATGGACTTCAAAAATAACTTTGGATTCTCTGACCTGCTTCACTAATGCACGCTGCTGGAAAACCAGGGGGGGTGGAAAGTGCAATTCGCAGAGACGGAAAGGTGGTGGCATGTCCTGAAGCTTCACGACACTGATCCTGACCTCTCAGCCAAGCTCTCCTGTCACTGGAGCTGTCTCCTCCTCTGCCAACCTGCTAAGCCTGGTGAGAGAACGCATCAGCCCCATCTGCCTAAGAACAAAGGATAAATCTGTGCTTTTAAAGTGTCTGTCTCTTGCTCTCTGACTATTCCTTTCATAATTTAATCATTTTCGTGCTTTCCAGCACTCTGTGATCAGAGGGAGGCGCTTGCACCATTTGTTATTAATGTTTTTTCCATCCTTTCTAGTTGCCACAATAGCTCCATCATCAACAGGCTTGAAGTATGAACAATTAGATCATGATTTTCTTTAAGCATGTACCAGACATCACAAAAATCCAGCTGTGAGAACAGAGTAAAGAATCATCTTTGAGAGCAAATGCTGTTTGCAATCTTACAATTTGCAGACTAAAAATTAAATGACTATTTTTATCCTCCCTTTTCTGCCAGACACTAACTAAATTTGTCAAAGTAAGCATGCTTAGGATTAAAATTTTATTGATTCTTTTTTTTTTTAAAGGCAAACTTAAAATATGGCAGATAGAGTTTTCATAGCTGCATTAGACTGTAGGAGACTTCCTGGCCCAGATTCCAACTCGTGCTTCTGTTGGGTCATGTTATGCTGCAGTATTTTTTTTATTCCTAGCTTTGAGAGACGACTTAAGGCCTTTTTTTGTGTTGAATTTCCATTAGCTTTGTCTTTCCTTCCTCTGAGTTGTCTTCCACTCCCTCCTTAGCATTTACCATATGCAAATCTACGGTTTTGAGAAGAGAGGTAAAGCAGAATATTTTAGGAACTACTGTTTTCACAATTTCCTTTGATAATTGGATGCCCACCAGCTTTCCATGAGCTTCTAATCCCATTCTCTTGAATTCCGGAGAGTCCCATGGTCCTCAGTTAACTTGACTGAATCGGGCAAAAAATTTTAATTGGTTTTCCAAATAGCTCATTGGTGTTCACTACCCGAAATATTCCTTGGGTTACCAGTAGAGGCTTAGATACATCAGTTTGTAATGTAAAATCCAATAGCTTTTGTAATATTTTCATTTACTTGAAATTATATGGTGAAGGAACAGAATTTAAACAGTGACTTTTTGCCTGTGTTACAGGAGATGAAGGAGGACGTCCTGAAGTTGTGTATTACGTACTTCTGAGTACCTGAACCTGTACAGCTGAATTCCTGAAAGCTTCTCTAAGGTCAGTGAAATTAATTGTGTGGGATCTATAGCCATAACTGCTAAGAGGTCCAAGAGCACCTACAGTGAAGGGAAAAATAATCAGTTTATGATGTTACTTGACAAAGATAGGAGTGAGTAATTTTAATGCAATCCGGAGAGATACATCAATTTGCAGCATCTGCTGAGACGTCAGCTCCACCTACAGAAAAGGCTGATGTATAGCTCTTACACAAGGGGATTGAGCAGACACCCAAAACATCAGCACTTGCAGTAGTTGCTCGGGTTCGGAAAGATTACATACCTATAAAGAGGTACAAACGAGAAGCAGATTAAAGAGGACTGCAGGGAATTACTAAGTCCTATACAACCTCATGTAGATGAATTTTTAACAACAGGAGCAAATAACTACTAGAAGTTGCATTATTATGTAAAGTATGAAAGCGGAATTTACATGTCTTCTTCCTGAAGCAATCGTATTTCGTATTTCTATTGCTAATTGAGAATAAGATAAAATAAAACACCTGGTCTGCCCAGCAGCATCTCGAACCTCAAATAACTCAGTCTCACAAGTGCTGGGTATAATCTGTGGTGCCGGCTATGCTGGGCAGGGTAGGGAGTTTCCCATAAAATGATCCCCCATCTCAATTAAAAATTCTGCATTTACCTCTTCGTTTATCTGAAGCTGAAGGAGGCTGCTCTCTCTTGCAGTCAAAACATGTCATATGCATATTCTCGCACGGAAAGCAGTGGCGGCTCTAAAGCCCATCTCCGAGCGTGTTTGATTTCCTGGCTGCCTTATTTGTTTACAACAATGCTCTTAAAATTGTTTCTACCATCTGTGTGGTTTCTAGTTGTTTGAATGAGAATGAGATATTAAAATGCCATCCAGATGTCTAGATGCATATCAGCATTAACATATTATGCAAATTGTCACAAGGATAGGGTGTTTTTTCTTCTTAAACAAAACAATATTTTTAGAGGGAATGGAAAGAAGTAAATCCGGGAAGGATGACAGGCAAAAAAAATGCACTGAGCATATTCAGCTGAACTTTTCAATCACTTTTTATGAAAGGGTTATGTACAAAGTCTCCTTAGTTGTTTTTACTGTAAATCTATAGAAGGACAATTGGATGAAAATATAATCTTAAAAAAAAAAAAATCCACAAAAAGGAACGAAGCACCACTGAGCCCGGAGATCTCATAAAATGAATTCAACAAAGTGAAATATAAAAGTTGCCTCCGTGTATTTATCTCATGAGAACAGGACTTCATGAACAATAATAACAAATATCCGTTGCCTACTGAGCATCTAATTTAAAGAATTCTTTGGCTCTGACCCTACAGGTGCTTACACTTGGAGATAAATCCACAGAATCAACAGTGCAAGATCATACCTGAGCCTTTATTGCTCTCAAAAAATAAGAACTGGGATCAGGAAATTAAAATAAATGTCTTTAACTGAGGTTGATTTTTTCTGGGTCCTTGATTCTTACAACTAAAAATAAACTCGATGTCTCTCTAATTTCTCCCTACATTTTGGAGTATTAAAAAAAAAAAAAANAAAAAAAAAAAAAAAAAGATAGAAAATTGCAACAGAAACTCTGGAATTTATTTTTGGATCACTGTTGATCTCAAGAACAAAAGGTGGTAGATGGCCCCAAGTGGTGGGTTCGGCAGGGAGGCTGGGTACCGTACCCATGCAGGGTATGAGCTGTGCATAGGAGGAAGAAGAGATTCTATCACTCCACAGGCATGTTTTTGTGGCTTTTGAAACTGGAAAGGAAATTGAAATTGGAATGACTGGAAAATTGTTTGATCTCCTCTATCTCATGGAATTTCACTCAGCTACCATACAGCAAAGTCTACCGATTTGCATTTGGGTGAGAAGGTACCAGGGCAAGTCCATACCTATGCTTGGGTTTTCCTTCATAGTTTCATCAGCAATACAGGCACCAGAAGTTTCCTTTTTGTCTTTGGTGATATATATTAATTTCTTCTCACAAATATTTTACCTTTCAGATTTGTGAACCAAGGGTTATATTTTCCTTAAAAATATGTTGCATATAGAACTGCTTTTCACTTACATCAGTTATTATTGAAATCAGTATGTGTGTGTGTGTCACTTTTGTGGTAACTTGAGTGATACTTTTCCGAGAGAAATAAACTAACAGTAATTCTCTCCAAATACAGCTCCTGACAGTCATGGTTGAGAAGCTGTCCAGATGATGTCTTCCACTTGAAAACAATATGAATTAGTTGCATACGGGTTCAATCAGACCACTCAAACCTGAATATTTACAGCTTTCCCACAAAGTTTTGAGTTTTCGACGCATTCCAGTTTGAAATTTTATACAGTCAGCAGAATCTGTAGCAAAGCCTTCTTCCTTTGGATGGAAATGGGGACCGACAGGTTTGTAATACTCTTGTTAAAATGCGTTATTTCCAGCTATGTTTGTTTATAAAAACCTATAGTTCTTACAACGCATGGCTTCCTATCCCTGCAATGGGTAAAGCAAGAGAATGAGAATGGGCATTAGGAAGTCCTCTGTGTCCTGTCCCCTTTGCCCCCAGACTGGATCTGCTCTGTCTGAAAAGATGTTTGTCTGCTCTGTTCCCACAGGCTGCAATATTGGACACATCTTACAAAGTATTTCTGGACGACTTATTCCAATGTTTTGCTATCCATCCTATCAGAATTATTTTCCTCATATGCAAATATATCGCTCATTTTGCCCACCATCCCTGTGGAGCACAGATTGTTTCCTTGGCCGTCATCTTCAGGGTCTGGACATGAGAATAAAAGAAGGTACAAATTTTAATCTCATCCACCTTATTTTGTAGGGTTTTGGGGACAAAACCCCATCAATAATCAAATTATCCCCTCTCCTAAGAACCAGTCATAATTGACTGTGTCTCAGTTACACCTGTTGTCTCTGGTATGTCATCAGCTTAAAATACTCTTTAAGTCTGTGATTCTGGTAGATCCTTTAATTTATATTCATAATCTCAATGCTTTACTCCACACAACAGAAGAATTAATGTAGTTATATTTCCAATGGTCGCCATTTTTACTATATGCTTTATCAGCAATATTTTGGCAAACTGTGCAGAACTTGAAAAGAACTGATGCAAGCCTGTGAAAACTTTTGGGTTTGATGTATTTTGACTTAATTTAACTCAAGGGCATATGGTACATTAGCTAGAAGGGGGCCTGTGTGCAGAAAAACATTTGAAAAACAGTAGTAGTTCAACTACAATCACCATGAAAAGAGTGTTTGAAAAAGATACAGTATTTGGGACAAAGAAAATGAGGAAACACATTTCACAAGTGGATTCCTGAAGAGGCTGTAGCTGTCATGGAGGAATTGTTGAAAATGCTGAGAAACTGAAGTATGATTGCAAAGGCATCAGTGGTGATTTCATGCGGGGGGTGATCAGAGGAAGGAGAAGCCAGGGAGGCTCTTCCCAATGTGTTTGAAATCTGTTGCTGTACCATGGTCTACTCAAAAGCCATCAAGTTTGCCAATTTGTAGTGAAACGCAAAAATCATAGGTATGTTATTTGGCTTCAAATATTTTAATTTAGTCTAACCTTAAGCTGGATGTCAGGACAAAAATAAAAACGGAGTCACATAAAGCAGGGATCAGGGAAGAAGGGTTTTTACAAAGTGATCCACTCCATCATTTTTATCTCAAGATAGCATAAACCAGACTTGAATCTGTCTGACAGGTGTCTGCTTAACCTGTCCTTCCACTGATGGAAATTCCACAGACTTCTACATTATTTATTCCACTACCTATCTAGCCTTTAGGTTGGACACTTTTTTCTCCTAGCATTTAACCTAAATTTCCCTTGCAATTTAATCATGGAAATTATCCTCTCCCCTCCCTGATGGCAAGGAGTACACTTTGCAGCCTTCCTCCTCGCAGGGGACAGAGCTACAGCTAATGCCACGTAGGTTAGAACAATCTCTCGCTTAGGTGAAGGCATTTCACCTCCCTTACCATCCTTCTCCAGACGAACCAAGCTCAGTTCTTTCAGGCTTTCCTCACACTTCATGTTTTCTGCAGTTCTGACTGTTTGGCATGTTCTCCTCAGAATTCCCCTTAGTTAATCCATATGTCTTTAAAAATATTGGGTCCAACACAAGCCGGAGCACTCCAGCTGTAGTCTTACTGATGAGTAGCCTTGAAGAATTACTTCACGTTTAAAACATGCCATTCCTGTTTATTTATCTGGATTTGCTGTCTGCTTTTCTCTGTTAATGACACTCCTCCTGTCTGCCACCGCAGCTCCTCTCCTGCAGACATCTTCCCTACCCTTCTTCCCGGCCACCTTATCACCAAAAGGCACTAGGTTAGCTTGATAGGATTTGTTCTCAAAACATCCATGCTGGTTCTTTTCTTATCATCTTTTATCTTCCGAGTGCTTAAATAGATTGTCTGACTATTTATTCTGGTATCTTTCTGGGCACAGAGCAGAGAATGATTCGTCTGTAATTCCTCAACGTTTTTTAAACATATCATCTTATTATTGTTCTTTTTCTGTCTGTTACCGGTGGCATATAATCTTCACAAAGAGAGTGTCTATTATGTGTATACCGAGGGCTTAATCCGCAGGGAAATGTAGAAGAAAGGATTGTATTTCAGCTGCCTCTGCAGCTGCTCCTGAGAGAGGATGACAGTTCCAGCGTTCGGTGGATCAATGATATCACAAAAATTGATCTTTAATAAATAGGCTGAGAGTTTGAGTATCCTATAGCAGACATAAAAAATATATGCACTATGTTATATACATGTTATATACATTACAGGAGAATATACCAGAATATATGCACAATCCCATCCTGAGGGGGGGCAAAGATATATTTTATATCTTTCAGTTTGTTGCATTTTCTGGGTTTTTGCTGTAAAACCACCAGAGACTTCTAATGATAATTCTCAGGTGCCAGTCTAACGTCACAAGAGAGTAAAGAGAAGGAAACTTAATCTTATAGTTTAGTTCCTTCAGTCATTAAAACAGGAATCCTAGCCCGGTTTGAAAAAAATATTGCCGTTTTGAGGATTGCTGACTATTCAGAGAATAAATCTGTTTGTGGATTATTAACTGCAAAGTAAAAGCCTATTTGCAATGAATGAACAATAGCAGCTTTTTGTGCTGTGTGTTTGGAGTGTCTGCAGCCACGTACAAACGGTTGTAACCAATCCATCCATCCAGCTTCCTTTAGAGTGCCTGGGAGTTATGAAATGACACCGAGAGGATAAGAAACAGACCACCAGATATTTTTTTTAAATCTGTTTTTTTCTTGGCATGAAGGGAGTTTTAGTAACAGTTCTTAAAGCAAATGGGTTTTGTCTCCTGAACTTCATTAACTGCAAAACACAGAGCTCTTGCTGGTGAGACCCTCCAAATGCTAAAAGCAGAACCTCATTGACAATGTACTGAATCCGGGGTCCAAACTCACCGTATCCCAGACTTGTGCACCCCAAACTTTCTCAAAGCACCTGGCAGGAGGAGCTCTTGTGATACTGCTTTAGAAAGGAAACAATAAGAAAAACTTGCTTTGCTCAAATCCTTACCGACTATGCGATCCTCCTGGATGGCAGCTGGTCCCCATTTACAGTGGGATATTAGCCTGCCTTTACAGTGGGATATTAGCCCTCATTCACAGTATAATATTACCCTAAAACTCAGATTAAATGTAAGGTCTCTCAGTTTCTGTAATTCAATGCAGTAAAGGATTAATGTGCATTTCCTATGCGTGGTTACATGCAGAATGAATCTCTGCTGCTGCTTTTCACCCTGAAACACATTCGTGATCCCAAAGGCCAGACCAGCTGGGTTTCAGGCACTCGCAGGAAAGTTTTGATTCATGCTCTCACAAGTCCAAAGTCTGAATGACTGATATAATATGTCCCAGGGCTTAGCTGCTGTCATTCTTCTGGCGTTTATAGCGGCTCTCACGCAGGGGGGTCAGCCTGGATTTCCCGTGGGTAGAGGCAGTGGCTGTGCTCTCACACGTTTACACAAACACAAGTGTGTTTTACTGTGAACTATTTTGACACTTTCAAGACTGGCTAATTATGCACGTTTAGAGGTCTCTTTCAAGGCCTTACCCCAAACATATTGATCTTCCATTGACTCTTTTTGCCCTTAATAGACTGGTGGGCAGTCAGGCTCTATCGGCCTTATTTGATCTCTGCTGCTTACCAGGAATGCAATTTCTTTTCCAGCAGAGATCTGGACACACTTTTCATTTGGTATCTTCCTGCATTACCTCAGTAGTTGTTTTTTCTGCCGTTTGAACCTTCTGCGCAGAGACCTTCAAGGGAAATAACAGAATTGCATCAAGGGAAATAAAAGATTCGATGTAATCCTGAGACACGTTTTAGTTAAACATAGGCAATTTGTCTTAGAGCAGTTCCATATCCGGATATAAATATGTGGCCTTTGTATACCTGCGATGATAGTGTCTACCCCAGAAAGCTATGACTCTGTTGATTAAAACAGATCAAGTGATAACAATAAGTTTACTGGCATATTAAGAAACAATTAATTTTTATTTGAGTCTGCGTTCTTCACAATGACTTTCCTCAAGCACTTGATGAGTGAGCTTCAGTTGCACAAAATATTCCTGACACACTAATTTTAGCTGAAAATATTTTCTTTGAAGTTGTTTCTTAAATGGTTCTCAAATAGTATATGGAGAGGTAATTATTAGACTTTCTCAATTTACAGTATTACGTGTTTGTATGTAACTATCACGTGCAGATAAAATATCTGGTAATTTGCTTTCAACACCAATACCTTTTAAAAAAATACTTTTAAATCTACTCAGGAATATTTCACAGAGTAAAAGTGATGAAATTGGGTTAATACATTATTTATGATGAGTGATCTGCTCAGCCCTATGCGGAATAGAGGACCATTTTTAGCCAGTTAAACCAAAGCTCTGTGAAAAGAGGCATATTGTTTTCCTCATTTTTCTCAGTTGCACGACAGACTGCCTTAATTACTTATTAGGCCTTAACTTTGCAGCTTGGCATGGGGCAGCTGACAACAAAGAGCTGCGCCTGGAAAGATGCGAAACATCTGGAAAGTACAACCAGGAACAGTGGCACTGCTGCCTGATCCTGTCTCCTTTTTTTAGCCACAACGTCTGTGTTCTTTCGCTTGAGGTTTTGCACAGCATGACTCCTTCCCCCTTTAATTCCCTTTGTACAGAGCTCCAGCAAAGGTATTGCAACTGCAGAAGCAATGCAGCGCAGAATGAAAAATGAATTCACGTTAATCATGCAGGTACACCTCACTGGATAATTAATAGCACATCCTTCTGCCTGCATGTAGGACTTCAGAACTGATTAACCGGCAGCTTTCACTGCTGTCCCACCGTGTAAGAAAGTGTGGCAATAAAAGAGGATTCAGCTTCACAGCATCCTATAAGCTTAAATTTCATTGATAGTAGCGACGTGAACAGGAAAATGTGAGATATGGGGAAAATATCTGAGGGGAAAAAGGCATAAGAAAACAATTCTTCAAACCTAAAAATAAAAAAGCAGATGAATAACGTGCCAACCAATGTAACAAATTTCTGAACCGAGGTTGCGAGGGGAAACACTTCAATCCCACAAGAAGCAATTAGAAGATCCTGTGGAAATAGTGCATTAAAAAGATGAGTCTCCAAAGGAATGAACTGCTTTTTCCTCATATCTTTTTTTTATTATTGTTCACGTGGAATTCATCTCACTGCATGTTCTCTCCACAGTGTTTGACTGTTGCTTTCCCCTTTCAGGATGATTATCTGTCCTCTATTGTAAGGAGGTATGAATAAGCAAAAGCTTTCAAGACTGCTGAAAAGGATGAAGTACTTTTTTATTTCTCTTTGTAGAACACAAAGCCTGTAGGAGGGAAATTGCAAAATATTGTTCTTCTCTAACATGCGCCAGAGAAGTACTTGGTTTATTTACTCATATCCCACCTGAAACAACCCACAGATTCATTTAAATAAATAAGCTTGCACTACACAGTAGGTTTTTATGTGTGGAGTGGGGTAAAGAGAGTAATGAAAATTCTCTCATGCGGAGTGGATTAGTCCATGCTCAGGCTTTTTCTCTTTCCCTCTCTCTTTCTCTCTTTCTCTCTTTCTCTCTTTCTCTCTTTCTCTCTTCCTCTCAGTTTTGCTGTTTGCCTTGTAGAAGGGAGTTGAACTGAAAGAATTTGGGACTCTCCTAATCCAGGACACTTAGTCCTCGGTTTTAGATGTTTATCAACTTTTAGATAAACTCACGTGGTTTAAAATGGATCTATCATTGTAATTCTTCAGTAACGGTCACCTGGAATCTGAAAAGGCCTTTACACCACTAAATTTGTTACCTGCTATCGTGCCCATAGTGATTACTGCTCTTCCTTGGAGGTAACTGGAGACATATTACAAATCTAGGTTAATAGGTTTTATGATCAATCAACTCAAAGGCACATACCTATCCTATTAATAATGCAAGTGTGATAGGATTATTGAGTTATGAGTAGCTTATACACAAATATTAACCACTAATACATTCATTAAAGCTGAGTAAAGTATTAATTAGCTTTGATGCTGCTGGATTGCGGAGTAATAGATAGATTTACCAAGGCCTGCTCGAATTGATTAGTGTGATCCCATGCTGTGCACTGTGTTTCCACAACAGAATTGATCTTTTTCCTAGATGAAGACAAACAGCAATCTGAACCACATTCGGGGATGTTTCTGACTAAGCTTGGTTAGGGAAATAAGTAATAGAAATATCCTGCTAGAGAGTTTGGTCCTGTATGGGATGTTATTCGGAAAGTAACCACTTCAAATTTGATGTGACTATTTTTAAATCCAAAAGAAAAGTAGAATTAAAGATTCTTCATTTTCACTGTGCAATGTAGGAGTACTGGGAGGCTACCAAAGTGGGATTATTTTCCAGTACTCCTGAAATGCTGCTTCCTAAAGTGATATTCCTGTTCTGTCAATCTTATTTATCATGAAGTTATCAGCTTTGATTTTTCTGAACTGCAGGTAAAAAACCCACCACTTGATAATGTCTACATAGGCAAATACCTGTAGATCATGCTTATTACCGAACCTTAAAAATGTGGTCCTCAGCATCTATTGTCATCCAACTCAATAGTGGCAAAGAATGTATCTCCATACTCACAAGAAAGGACCAAAGTGCTGAATAGTGTAGTTTGAACACAAATTATATATAAATAAACTCAGAAAGCAAAAAGATCACAGCTGGCACACATGTGAGTTGGGCAACCATGCACTTTTAAAAGATGCTCAGATATGAATCATGTATTTTAAAGGCGGTTAAATTACTGTTGCAGAAATACAGTCATAAAATATTACTGCCAATCACCTGAAGGAGGGTATATATTGTTCAGCAATTGTGCAATAATTAAAAAAGGGGGGTTATTTCATTATCTCTTTTGCTTGTTTCGTCCTGGAGGAATGATGGCAACAATCATACATGGAGAAATCATTATCCTAATGTCATAGACACTGTGGATTTCTGTGCTGGAAAAAGTAAGAATAAACTGGCCTCTCAGCGTGCTGACCACATCAGTGAAGGCACTCATTGATGAGGGTATAAATAATGGCACTTTAATATTACACAGGTTTAATAACAGGAACTCTTTTTTTTTTTTCATATATCTTTTAAAAGGTCTGAGAAAAGCCTATGAAAGACCATGAGATTATTAGTGGATGAGGGAAAGGCTGTGGATGTTGTTTACCTGGACTTCAGTAAAGCCTTCAACAGTGTTTCCCACAGCATTCTCCTGGAGAAACTGGCTGCTCATGGCTTGGATGGGCACACTCTTCGCTGGGTAAAAAACTGGCTGGCTGGCCGTGCCCAGAGGGTGGTGATGAATGGAGTTAAATCCAGTTGGCAGTCGGTCACAAGTGTTGTCCCCCAGGGCTCAGTACTGCGGCTGGTTCTGTTTAATATCTTTATCAATGACCTGGATGAGGGAATCGAGTGCACCCTCAGTAAGTTTGCAGATGACACCAAGTTGGGCACGAGTGTTGGATCTGCTTGAGGGTAGGATGGCTCTACAGAGGCACCTGGACAGGCTGGATCGATGGGCTGAGGCCAGTGGTGTGATGTTCAACAAGGCCAAGTGCCGGGTCACACAAACCCCATGCAGTGCTACAGGCTTGGGGCAGAGTGGCTGGAAAGCTGCCCAGCGGAGAAGGACCTGGGGGTGTTGGTGGACGGCCGGCAGAATATGAGCCATCAGTGTGCCCAGGTGGCCAAGAAGGCCAACAGCATCCTGGCCTGTATCAGGAATAGTGTGGCCAGCAGGACTGGGGAAGTGATTGTTGTACTTAGCACTGTGAGGCCCCACCTCGAATACTGTGTTCAGTGTTGGGCCTCTCACTACCAGAGGTAGCTGGAGCATGTCCAGAGAAGGGCAATGAAGGTGGTGAGGGGTCTGGAGCACAAGTCTGATGATGAGCAGCTGAGGGAACTGGGGTCGTTCAGCCTGGAGAAACAGAGGCTGAGGGGAGACCTTATCACTCTCTACAACTACCTGAAAGGAGGTTGTAGAGAGGTGGGGGTGGACCTCTTCTCACTAGTAACAAGCGATAGGACAAGAGGAAATAGCCTCAAGTTGTGCCAGGGGAGGTTTTGATTAGATATTAGGAGAAATTTCTTCACCGAAAGGGTTATCAAGCATTGGAACAGGCTGCCCAGGGAAGTGGTGGAATCGCCATTCCTGGAGGTATTTAAAAGACAGGTAGATGTGGTGCTGAGGGACATGGTTTAGTGGTGGTTTGGGCAGTGTTAGGTTGATGGTTGGACTTGGTGATCTTAAAGGTCTCTTCCAACAAAGACAATTCTATGATTCTATGTTTATTTCTAACAATATCAGTGGCCTAAATTGTCATGGGGTCATTTCATTGCATGTATTGAGGGATAGAAAAGTTCTTCAAAATTTGACCTGAGTGAGCACCACACAGAGATGAATATTCTCAAGGACTCAAAAGGGTCTTGATCAAGGAAAATTTCAATTTCCTCCCAGTTTTTTTCCCAACTCTAGATGGCTCATTGTCCCTGTAATATCTCATTTCTCTGACTTCTGAAAGTGCCTTTTGGTTTGTAGCACTTCACTGACAGTGAGTGGCAGTTGTTCATTAGCCATTATCTCTTCTAATTTTCTGTGAACTAATTGTAAGGAGCATAAGAAAAGCTATTAGAATAGTAGAGCACTGAGGGATAAGAGAAGAAAAAGAGCGGGCCAAGATTACATTGGGTCATTGCAATTTACAGAAATATTTCTTTCAAGAGATGTGGAGGTTGAAAAGTCAATTGTTAAAAAGAAGGCAGAAACAGACCTGCTAATATCAATTCAAAAATCAATAGAAATGTCCAGTTTTGGACGAACTTCTGTAGCAATTTCTAGGGAGAATGCTTACCTTATGACATGACAAGCATCTTTATTGCATAGGTTAAATGAGCCAGTAAAAGGAAAAATATTGCTAGCATATTGGAACAGAGCAGTGGAACTGAAGAACAGACATACCCAGGCACAAAGTTAAGATAGCAAATAAAGAAAAAATAAAAACCACAAAAAAAAACCCTATTGAAGCTGATGCTTACAGTCCAAAGCTGGTGTTTGAAGAAGGGAACATGCTTAGTAATAAAAAGGCATCATTTATCTGGCTAATGTTTCGCAGAATTTTGAAAGAAATAGGAATAATATTATTAAAACTATTGCAGGTTTTGAGTAAAGTAATTTTGCTCACATCTGCATTAACTTGACTAACCACAGCAGGAGATTCCTTATAACTTTAGCTGATTATGATACAAATCATCAGGTTTATATACATATCACTCATGGTTAAAATTTGTTTTTGATAGCAATGAATGAGGGCGGTGAAAAATTGTAAATCAAAATACGTACTTGAACGATGTCCTGGTGTGTCAATGTGATTTCAATAACTCATGATAAAAAGGTAGAAAAATGAGAATGACAGTTGTGGGAATAAAATTTTTCATATTTTCCTGTCTTTCAGAATTTAGACTAATAGGTGGATGTAGCATGAAAAGACAGACAATGATGGAAAAAATAGCTACATTGGTCGCATGTAGCAAACAAGTAAGATATAGGCATCTTTATAAATCAAATCTACAGCTAGAGCACAGACGGATTAACAGGTGGTGAAACAACAGATGACATATACAAAACTGATGGTGAAGAAATATGACCAGGTTGAATAGTTTGGACAAGCTTTAATTCAACACAGCACACTTTTGAGAATTGATGGCTTCTGAAATAACTTAGGAACGTTTCTGCCCTACTCATGGTACCTGCTGGCCCCTGGGACTAAAAACTAATCCAACACCATTGTTAGGACAACAAACAATAAAGCTGAGCAGTTGCTGATGATCACTTGCACCAATTTGAAATGATTCTTGCCACCAATTACTCAGGCTGTGGCTGGAATCAGTTTGAGTTGTTCTGACTGCACCGAGCGGTATTTCCACAGGTCTCGATGAGTAGTTAAAATGTTAAAATAATGTAAGGCAAAGGATTTGTTGTCATGCTAAGGTTCCCACTACTTAGATGGGGGATAGCAGGGAGGATATTGCTGAATTCCTTATGGATGAGACCAAAAATAAATGTTAGCCTTGGAGTAGATTAAAGGCAAGTAAATAGAGCAGCAGAAATATCAGTCATAATAATGAAGGTGGAAGTAGATGGCTTTTCCAGATTGGTAACCTTCATCAAACAAATGCAGGATGAGATCATTTGAACACAGACTGGAAGAATTATGGAATGAAAAATAAGTTGAGTAAATCAACAAGCATGTCAGGCGATACTCCGCAGCGAAGATGGAGGTTTCTTTTCTAATTTACTGAAAAGGCACATTCTATTCTCACAGGGATGAAGCCATAAGGACTCATTGCCAAGAAATGCTACTGGATACAAACCTCCACCCCCTCACCCAGAAGACTGTTGATGTGTTTGCGGGACAGAGACATTTATGAGGAAACTTTTTGTACAAGGTATGCAGTGTATGTACATGTGCACAGTTCAATTTAGGGCTAAAATAAGTACCAAATATGCAACATCGATAAAATTAGAAATGGACACAATGGAATAAATGAGACTGAGTATTAGGTCTGTATCATTTCTATCCTTTTGGCTGGTCAGAGTTCCCCTCTGTACCTTTCTTTAGAAAGCTGCTTGCCTGCTTGCCAGGCTGTTAAAAGGACGGATTGATTTGAGGCTTTAACCTCTGCAGTTCCAGCTGGGACATTCGGGCTGGGCAAGCAGTACAGGAATGGTTTTTTTGAAAATAATAATATTCCATCACTGGTGATACCAAGTAATAGTATGGAGAAAGAAGGGTTGTGATTTATATCATGTCATGATGCCGTTGGAGGAGGGGGAGATCCACCCAAGCCTCTACATGTTTCTCCTGGGATGAGCGTTGTACTCCAGTCAGCTCAGGATTGTGCCCCAAGGTGTATTTTGACCAAGGGAAAATAAAACAGTCATGTAGACTGGCAGGTACCTATAATCACAGTAGCATGGACATACCAGACATGCTTTAAATCCTTCTAGATTTATGTATCTATATGTATCTCACATACCCTAATTTTGCACCTTGGGCAAGTTTTGAATCCCATCCTGACTCGTACACAATCTAAATCTTCTATTTACATATCACTAATATATTTAAAACTATTGTTCATCTGCTACCTAAACTTTTAGATATCTAAGTCTCCCAAAATATCTGTACCATCTGTCGCAGTCTAAGAATTACCATTCCAGTTATCACCAATAAAGGGATGGAGTCATTTGGTATGAGATTTATGCACAGCACCAGTCACCTGTTCACTCAGGATACAATTGAATCTGCCACTGGGGAATTTTGTATAACTAGTGAGTCAAAGGCTGGGTTAATCCTATGCATAGAGGGCTAAGAAGAGTATACTGGAATCATGTGGATGGTTGGAAAGGGTGGGTATGAATGTGCATATGTGCGACAGAGAAAGGGTGGGCTTTTAATTGGTGATGGTAAAATGAGGTTGTTTTGGAGCAGAGTGTGGGGATGGGGGAGACAGATAGGCATTTATTCCAAATAATGGATTATATGCTACTGCATTTACCTAGTCTTTACTTTTGTACATGAGCACAGGCACAAAGCGAGATTTCCATGGTGAGTGTGGACATGATGACTACAGGTTAAAGCACCCACCCTGGAAAATGAAAAAAAACCTGCTTTCCACCCCTACTCCAATGTGTTTATGAAGGCTTTGCAGCAGTTAAATTTATGCAAGTTGAATAACTTTAAAAGAAACACCAAGAAGTCATCCCTGATGGTTAACCGGTGGCCTGGTCCGGGGAAGACATCTGGAGGCAGGAATTCAGCACAGAGCTCAACCTCAGTCTGCCACTTCCCAGGTCAGCGATGCAATTATTGGCCTTCTAGGTGGGAAAAACACAAGGGGCTGTGTTTTGCATGAAGTTCAGACCGTGATATCTATTAGGTTGGATCCTTCAGCTGTCACAGCCGGGGAATACCTGCTCTGACACAGGCTCATCTGCATGGCCCGTAACTCCAGGGCTTGGTGACACCTGAGCTGAGATTTGTAGGACACTCATTTAAATGTTTGCATCAAAAATCACGGTTACAGAGGTTGAAATACTCTAGTGGGTCTAGCCCATGGCACTTAATCAATATAAAAGGTTACCTTTTGGGTGATGCAAGTAGCTTACGATAAAAAACAATCCAAGAGAAACTGCTGATGGGAAGTCTGACTAGGTTAATGTAGTTATTATCTAAGTCATGCTGCAAGCTATAGATGAATATTTTCCACAATCCGTTCATTGTTAATGAACATCCAAGCTAGCAAATTAAAATAAACCCATTTTATCACTCAGATTTAATGATTTCCTGCTGGGCCTTTTTAAAGTTCAGAATTGGCCTTCTTTGAAATCCTTAGCTCATCAGCAAATTCGCCGTCAGTCTTCCGTTTCTTCTTCACTGAAGGTTACTCTGAAATTTTCACCTTTTCCTTTTAGGTGTTTATATTTAAAGATGACCACTGCCAGCATGAACAACTTTTACCTCTCCTTGAGCCTGGAGTTCATAACGCTGTTTGAACGTTGTAAGCCCTCGAGTACTGAAACAAGAGGAACACTCAGCTCCAGAAATCTCAAATCCAGGTGAAGTGAACTTGCTGATTAACTCTGTGAATGAAATGAGTAGTTTAGTAGAGTGCTAGGATGACAGCAAATGAAAATCTGTCCTAAAATATAGTAAAACCTGCGGGAAATACAAGATACCTGCTGAGAAGCCAGCCTTCTCTTTAGCTATAATGTTTAATCTTTTTGACTCTTGCCTAATTCTTCTGGGGTAGAGGGAACACGGGTACAGATTTCACAGTGCTGTCATTGCCACTGAAATGCCCATATTAATCTAGATTTGTATGCTGTGTGACTGTTGGCAGTAAGGACAGTTAACATTGCAATATCACTTTCCCTTCAAGGGTACTGAAGAGCATTGGAAACATTAAGCTCTGAGGTTGGTAATTTACTAATGAGAAAACTGATTCAAAGAGAAATTAGGACCTTAATCTCTCCTCCATTGAAGCCAATGGAAATCATTTTGTGATTTCCTTGGGCAGACTGCGTCTGGCTTGTAAAAGGTCGCATGAGAAATCACAGAAAAAATAGACCAAAAGTCCAATAACTTTTTGCCTGTTCAGTAGAAGAATAACTGTCCCCGTCCTATGCCTGAATCCTTTATATCCAAACCCCTTTTCCTTAATGCAGTTTAGAAATATTCCAATAAATTTAGATCAGTTAAGATTACATTTCCATATCTCTACCAGCTGTGTGCTGCAGCAGAGGGGACGTGGAACAACTGATAGCTTTGGAGCACTACTGTTTTTTTGTTCAGACCTAATGTCATGGGTCTCCTCCCTGGGACCTGAGCTGGAGCCTTCACTGGTAGTGCAGACTGAAGCTCCCAAAGAGATTCTGGAAGCAAACATCTATTGGGCAAGTTTCCTACAGAAGAAGCACAAGCCAGTCCCACCAAGGTGAAGAACCAAAGCCTTTGTATCCTATTTGTATGCTCACACTTATTTTAAGCACTTTAGTACAACTGGAAGCCACACCTCATGTCGTATACATGAAATACTCACATTCTTTGAAGTAGTTAAACTTTAACAAAAAGCTGCTCAGTATTGCTGAAGCTTTTCATTGAACCAAAGCATCCGGTTTTCAGAGTGACATGATGACATTGAAGAAGTCGCAATTAAATTCTTCAAACTTGTTATTTTAGAGGTAGTATTCTCCAAGGACCTGATCCAAAGCACTCTGTACTCAGTAGGAATCTTTCCGCCTCGGGGCTCCCTTGATGTTCTGCAAGATCCTCTCTCTCTCTGGCAATATTTCAAGCAGTTTATTCCAAAATTCCATAATGCAGTAGGCATTGCTTGTGTGGCTAGAAACTTTTACATCAACAGTCTAGATAAATGCTGGTACTGCTATCATAATACACTTCAACAGAGGTAAGAAATATAGTGCTGTATTTACAAATTTGATCCATTCAGGGCCTAGGGCTGTAGTAACTTAGATATAAGAGCGTTTATGCACAGAATCACTGGAGCATACACACGGTTATTTATCAAGATGGTCTGTGTATAGTGCTAGTATTGTGCATTAGCACCTACTTGATATAACAGGAATAAACATTTCATGAAAGAACACAAAGGACACTGGAAAGGTATATCACAAGCACAGTTTTATAATGAACCCATGGAATATTTATGTTGGACATTCCACACAAAATATGTGAGAGCTAGCCAAGAAAGCCCTCCCAAAACTAGGTAAGCAGGACACTTTTATAATGGTGATATAGCTGAAAGAGCATTCCCAGACTTTTATGACCCTTACGTTTTCTGCTGGTGTTCCTTCAACTTCTGTATCACTTAAAGGTCTGAAAGAATAGAAGTATTTTCATGATATGCAGAACAGACTTTAAGTATTTGCACTAATCTGGGCTTAGCAAACTGTAGTGTGCAGTGAGTGGCAAATGTATTATTCTACCGTGTCTTATAAAAGATTATTTCAGATGTTTGAAGTAATGCATATAGTTAAAGGCTATGGTAGAATAACATTAAAGAAATTCATTGTTTCTGGGTCTGATGGTAATATGAATGATAAAAAGGTGATGACTATTACAGCCTCAAAGCATTACAGTCATTTTGCTATAATAATAGTCCTCAGATTTGGTTATAGCCCTAATATGTTACCTGAAAGTTAAAATCAGATTCTCAGGTCTGTTGGCACCTAATGATTACTTATTGTCTAGAATGTAATTTCTGAAAGAAAATGAGAGTTGATCTTGAGGATAAATCCTGATTTCTTTTATCTTTTTCCCTTTTTATTTTTAAGAAGAGCTAAACATGAAGTTTGTATTGCACAGAAGGAATTGATTTAGGATCATCATTTCTAACTTGAAATACGCCAAGATGAACATCTCTCCCGCTCCATGCTTTTATCACTCTTTGTAGCACATTATTACGGACCACGGGCAGGTAAAGTTTTTGGTGTTAGAAGAAATGCTGGTGAGTGACTGAGAGCTTCAAACCAGACCCTCCAGGACTTGAGAACCCCAACAGATCGTTTTGGTTTTACTTTTGAGATACTTTAAACAGGTATGTGCAAAGGAGCAGCTCGCAGAAACCCGTCCTGGCTGAGAGCCTTGTCTGGGGGTTACAGTGTTGTCTCTCTGAAGGACACAGGCTCGAAGATGAGTTCTCTCCAAGGGAACCCCAACTTTCCCCTTCCCTACAGAAGTACGTAGCGGGAGAAAGGAGTCAGGGTCACGATTTTTACTCCTTCCCCACCACACCAGGCGGTAATCCCAGCTCTGTTCCAAACAGTGCCCATTATCATAACATTGGCACTTCACAATCTTTAATGGTTGTCTAATCCATCATTTTTAAGGACTCTCAAATGAAGGACTCACTGTCTGTGGTTGCCACTACCAATGCAAACTGTGAGATTGCAATCTTAACCATAACAAGGTCACATAATAAAGCACATATCAGAAGAAAGACTAATAACAATTTTCATTGTTTATAATAAGTATATAATCAAGTTTGGGAGTAGAAAGTAGAAGGGCTGTGAAAGTCAAGGCATTTCTTTTGCATTTCTGATTCTCCCTCTGCAGAGAAACACACACACACACACAAATAAAGAAAAGGAAAAGGATGAGAATAATGTTGCAGCTAAAGCTGAGCTGGTTCCAGACAAGCTGAAGAAGAAATGAAATGGTGTCACAATTATGACAATGCAGAATAGAAATTCAATATTTGTTCTGTAGTTTGTGCTCTGCTTTACTTTAGGGGACTAGGAAATGTTTGATTAAAAAGGGAGTAATGTTCACAGGGTGCATTATTCATTCCAAATTTCACTTTTGTAACTCAGGATAGTCGAATACATTTCTCACCCCAGAACCTGTCTGAAGTGTCTGTATTTCTGGAGCTTCACATAGGTGATTGCAAATCAAACATTCAGGAGAGATACTGCAGTTAAGTATTAAACCTGACAGTTTTTATATGTCTGGTACAATAATTGATTTCATGTTATGCTAACCTACTCTGCAGGTTAAAGCAGCGAGGATAGTTCCGTTTCATATAGTAGTCACTGAATTATTATTTTTAAGGTTTTAAAAGCACTGAGGCAATTTACATTTCTATGTTCCTTTTTAAACATTTATATAGATGAAGAACATAGTGAACACTTGCACAGGCAAGAGGACAAATTCAACCCTGAAATTTCCTCTGAGAAAAAAAATATTAAAATAGTAAAAAAAATAGTAAAATATTAAAAAGAAGTTAACTTCTTGAAGGGAGGGGTTACACGTTTATTTTCTCTCTCTTTGTTCTGGTTCATTTACTGCCTGCTTGTGGCTTCTTCTTGGAGTGGGGAGCTGGAGGGAGCTTGACAGTGGCAACAGTCTGAGCGATTTCTGGCATTTAAGAGTTTAAAGGTAAATAAACAAACGCTCTTTTAAGCAATATGGTACCAAACATACATTAGCGTAATGTCACTGCAGCCAAATTTTGGATTCACCAACTCTCTACTTGATCAGAGTCGTTTCAGAGAAGAGCCGATACTTCTCCAATGTCCTCGGTAGAAGGGGTTTTTCCTGGGTAATGCTCAGACTGGACTAAACAGTTTGTTATAATGCCCCCAAATAGAAATTTGTCTGTATTCCAAAACACCGCTCTTTTTTAAGCACGTATATTAACGTAAGGAAATAAAGGTGGGATTCACAGAGGATCGTTGGACAAGATGAAAGCTGCCCAACTTTCCCTCTGCTTCAGATTCATTTTGACCAGTCAGCGAAGCGATTTAAACGTGGGTCTCTTCCTTTGGAGGAAGCTCCCTAAGCTGAAAATAAGATGGTCTAGCTTGAACTGCCCTGATCTTCCCAGGTATTACTGTTTCATTTAAAAACACCTGGAAAAGGGAGGCTGCATCTTTGAGCAGCTGCTCCGGGCACCTGATTCGCATCCTGACCTCACTCACCACTCATACATGTTATACCAAGTGGAAAACCATTAACTTCAGGATTAATTAATGAGATAATGTCTTTTTACCTACTGTTACAAGTAATTGCCATGCCCCATGCCTGTTGAAGAAACAGAATTTCTACTCCGGTAAGGGTGAAATCAGGCTGTATGTGGTCAGAGACCACTTCTTTTTCCAAGTGGTTTTCACCGTGTATTTATGGTGAGAAATGAGTGTCGCTTTCTTTCTGCACATTAGGACTGCTGAGCTGAAGAAAATGGGTATAACTTTTCTTTTAATTCTATAATCTTATTATCCTAGCTCCAATAAAAACTGATAATGAAATCTGAGGATATTGAGAACTTGGATTTTTTCCATTAAGTTTAACTTGATATTTTTTTCAAGCAATGTGGTACTTACTATAGTCCAACTCTTTTTAAGGCTATCCAGGGAAACATAAACCCTTGCAGCGAGCCATTTTCTGTCAAAATTACATCTGACCTGCATATTTTTGCAATTCTCTGATGCATTATACAGTCAGATCAGGTTGTTCCTTGACCAGTTGTTCACCCCTATCAATTGCATTAGCATTTAACCTGTCAGTTTAAATTACAAAGGTAACAAAGGTTTAGGAAGGTTACAATAGATCCAATCTCACACAGAAGTGTGGAAGAATAATCTTAAATCATCCTTCAATGCTAGTGTTATTTTTTCTCCTGACATACATATACTCACCTTCTAGAAGCATCACTGTAACTGTGGGCAACTTTTTATGGTGAAGACTACGTGAGATCAGCAAAGCAGTTGAAAGAAGAGAAGTACTACCAATAAGACAAGCATGTATATTTTATTTGAACTTAGATTGCATCTCCTGTATCTTTACTCATTTTCTCTTCTATTCTCTATCCTTTTTCACAGCTAAATATGCTCTTTTTCTCTCTAGAGAGATTCTATTCTTCATTGTGTCTGATTAGTAAATTAGGTCCTATTCTATACTCACATAAGCACATCATCAGGGGTTGGAGTCCTTTAAATCCTTAATCCTTTAGATTGAAGAGACTGTGTCTCCAAGAAGGACAGCCCAGCCTCTCCTGGAACCATCCATCATCCTGTGTTGTACACTTACAACTCTATCACATCAGTTCCTATTCTTTGGGTGGTGTCTTAATAAAATACCATCATGTACGTGTAACCCAAGAATGCAGAATTTCTATCAAATGATATCTAGAGTCAATGTAAGGATAGCCCAGGCTATCTCCTCATGTGCTTCCAATTTATAATAGCAGAACACTAAGACAAAAATCCATTCTCTTTTAAACAAGTGCATACGCTTGGAAGAATCTAGAAATCCTATTCATTTTGCCTGAGATCTTTAATATTTCCATAATGATTTTATAACACACGGGCAAATGGCAAGCTACCACCGGCCCTGTAGGGTTGTTCCAAGGTAGAAGGAAGATTTGCAAAATGCCTTCCCCAGCGCTGCAGCTCCGGCCCCGGTGCATCAGGAGGGCAGCGCGGGGACCCCCTTTTCAGCTGGCTCGTAGGGAAGGGGTCAGCACGGTGTGTCTATGGACAATGATGTCAGAATTCCAACTGCAGGTTGCCTGAATACAAAATATCATAGAATCATAGAATGGTTTAGGTTGGAAAGGACCTTGAAGATCATCGAGTTCCAACCCCCCTGCCACAGGCAGGGACACCTCCCACTAGACCAGGTTGCCCAAGGCCACGTCCAGCCTGGCCTTGAACACCTCCAGGGATGGGGACTCAACAACCTCTCTGGGCAACCTGTGCCAGTGCCTCACCACCCTCAAAGTGAAAAACTTCTTCCTAATGTTCAATCTAAACCTGCACTCTTCCAGTTTGAAGCTTGAATATGACGTAATTCCTACCACATCGACCCATTCCAACCTCTCGGTGCCCCTCTCAGCGTCAACACAGGCTGTTGAGTAACATAAAAGCCCTTTGCAATGCTAAACCAACACATGGTGAACCAAAAATGCCATTGAATGAAGCATTAGAAAAAAAAAAAAAACAAACACAAAAGCAAAATCCTGGTTCTGTTAACCTATAAATGCCACGGTATTTCCTACATATTTTCCTTCCTTTCTTACGAAAGGTGAAGCACAGGGCTTCTGCCAATAATATTCATATGCACAAAGCTCACATCAAAGTCATTCTGACTTTTGCCTGCATGAAAACTGCGTCGTTAAGATAGCAAAGAAGCAATATTAAAGGTAAAGCCAGATTGTGGCTGTTAGTGAGTTCAGGAAACACAGTTGCATATTTCTTTTGATATAAGTCGATATGTTTAAAATATTGTTTTCAGTGCATCCAGAATGCATGTTAAAAAAAAGCTCTGCAAATAACAATGCCTGCTTGAATATTAAGCAATAGATAAATGCTGAAAAAAATGATGTTGGAAAAATAATTTAGGCATATATCTTTGTGTGCTTACACAAATACCGACTTTACCGCATCAGCTGTGCCTTGATGAACGTTGGTTAATAAGCAGGAGAGCAGAGGTTGGCCTGCCTTTGGTGAGGGTGCGTTTGCTGCTGGAATTGGGCTGTGCTGGTTTTGGCTCCCCGAACGAGGAGCAGCTGCTCCATCCTTCATGCAGAAGAGGGCCGAGGCAGGGTTTGCGTGCTAGACAGGACGTTTGATTGCTCTAATCATCTAGATATGCAGATATATTTAGATGCATAACTGATTGAAGATCGTCATGAGAATCTATTGAGTATCCAAATAGGAAATACAACTCCGTACTATGAATTTCCAATGAGTGTTTGGAGCCATATGGGTGTCAAAAAAGACAATCTTTACAGTGACAAGCCCGATTCAGACGTTATTGATGTAACCCACAATATTACTGCTCTTGAGCAAAGACGAGTAGATTATTCTACAGTCGCATGCCAGGTTTTATTAAAGAGCACATGGGGAATTGTCAAACTTCTGAGATGGCTACAATATCTGTGCACTCAGAAGGCACTTATGGCCTTTTCCCAGCAACTCATATTCTGTTTTCAATACATATGGAATAATGTTAAGGAAAGAAAAAAAGGTGACGTGATTTTTCATCTTCAGTGCAACATTCACTGCTTCACTAACACAGCTGTGGATTTTGCTATTCCTTGCACGGCAGCAGAGCTTGGATTTAGATTTTTGGCCCCATCACATCTTAAACCTACATGGTCCTGACCTATCTTAAACCTAACTGGCCAGCTGAGGACATTTCTCCAGCGGAGATTCCTCCACCAGACTCATTCTTCACAGACGGGGGAGAAGTCTGTGGTGGCTGAGGTGGGGGAAGTGGCTGGAGCTGGTGAGCCGCGTCACTCCAAGGGCATGCAGGTATCAGAACAGATTTCCTGGTGTAAAATGCTCCAAGAAAAAAGCAGATTTCATTTGACTGCCCTGCTTTATAAGTCCACCTCCCCTGCAATGAGTTTCTTTGGTGGATACGTTTGAGAAGTATCATTTTCATTTTAAAAAGCTTTTCCTTTTTGAAGAGTAGAACATTAAAACCGTATGAAGTGAACTGGCCCCAGATTTATTTTTTGTTGCTTCACTGTAATTTCCTTCTTTCCCAAAATAAGCAGTCTTCATTGTGGAGCAGACTGGCCGCTGCCCTCAAGTGTTCTCAGGAACACAACAGAGGCATAAAGAGGCAGGGAGGCATAAATATGAATAAATAACAGAGATCCACAGTCTTTCAGTCAGCACTTGTATTCATGTCCCTGCAGCCACCATCAAACCACCAAAACTACAGTTAATTAAACGTTGGTCCTAATCTTTACATTCCAGAGAAAAAGAAAAGAAAATCATAACTGACAAAAACAAATACAAAAGCCTTTAAAAGTTGTGTTATTGTATTTTGACTATGCAGATATTACTTCTTTGACGATCAAGAATTGCTGTCCCCTGATCAGGTAATTTCTTCTTGAGAAAGAATAAAATACTTCTCTTATCCCAGATAATATCCTGGGATATTCCAAAGGAAAGTGAACATTTAAATACAGCACAGTCCCTATAAAAGCAGGTCATAAGAGCTGTTAGAGCGCACGGGTGTGTTGTAACACACTTCGTAACTTCTTGGGTGAGCCCAGCACTACTGAACCACGGTCTATTTCCAGCCTCTTTAAATATCTCCAGCAAATGCATGTGGAAACACATATCTACATCTGTAACTCCAACTTTAACTACTGTTTCTAACATTATATATTCATAAATAACATCCTAAATTGTTTAGATTCTTGTGGCATAAATCCAAATGCAAGTTCCAGTCCTACCAAAAATAAACCTTAACACCATTTGGTATGTTTTCCAATGAATATTTATAGTAGTGCAGGTGTCAGAGACTCTTTTCAGTGAAAAAAACCCACCCCAAACTTATTCAGGTGTTATTGATGTAACTCACAATATTCCTGCTCTTGTACAAAACAAGGTCACACTGAAATCATATGTCAGACTTCATTAAAGTGTGTCTTGGGAATTATCAACTTGTGATGCTCGCTGACCCGAGCATCTTGCAGTTCATGAATGTTAGCGAGGCTTTCTCCTGCCACACATTGGCAACATGTTTGCATAGTCAGCTAATCAATAGTGGTGAGAAAATGAACCAAAAGTTACCTGACTGTCATTAGCATTGTAATATTGCAAACCTGATAGCGATGTCACCTGCGAGTATAGCTTGCACCTCCAATTGCTGGTTTCAAGTCTTTCTTCTTCTTGGTGCACAGGAAGCATTTGAAAACGAAGTGTTCTTGCCTTACCCAGGAAAAATAATGCCATTTGGAGATTGATTTCTTTTAGCAGAAACCATCATGGATCAGAGAGGTGGGCTCTGAAACTTCCAGCAAAGCTGAGACATTTCCACAAAAGAAAGTTTTTGTTTCAACTACATCCCCTCCCTTCCCCTGGAAAACTGTAAAAAGAAACAAAAGAAAATTAAAGTTCTTGGTTTCCTCTCTTTCCTATTCTAGATGTGTTCTCAAGACAAATGAAATTAGGTCATGTATTCGATATGGCACACATGCACTATTTATGGTCTGCAATCAGGCTGCAAGCTGTGGAGTTCAGTGCCACTGTCTATCATGAAGTCAAACTCTGAGGCTAAATAACTTAATATCCTTAAATTTTGTATCCACCATATATTCATGCTTTGGAGAGCAAACGCCTCCGCTGAAGGCTCCAATGTAATTTGTTTGGAGCGCTGACCTTCCTTTGAAGTATTACTGGTATCTGTCACTGTTATATTCATGATAGGAGATGAGATTTACCAGTCCTTGTTGCCTGTGTTATCAAATTGCTTAACTTAAATATTTAAATGGAAAATGGCTTTGCATTTTTACTGACAGACGGAGTAATTCAGAGGCAGGAGCTTTGCAGTACGGCAGAGGGAAATACTTATGAAGCTGATGACTCACTGAGATTTCTTGTGCAGTCTGGGTGTGTTAATGTACAACAGGAGAATTCCAGACAGATACTACGTTGAATCCCTGATTAACAGCAGGGAGAGAAAGAGAGAGCATTTTCACTTGCCATCTGGAGAGCTATAGGGATGAGGAACTCCACTGGACCACAAGCCCATCCTAATTTTCTCTGTGTGTTTCACATCACACTTTGTTACACCCATGGCATTCATTTTTTTTGCATGGTTGGTTTTGGTTTTTTTTTCCCCCAATGTGTACATTTGATAACTACCAGAACTGCCAAGAAGATAAGGAAAATAAAGAAAATAATGCTTAATCGCAGTAAGACTATCAGAATCCAGTAAATAAACGTTTCCCATGCTTACTTCTTAATCTTAAAATTAATGTAATCTAATTATTCTCATAATACTGCTGGAAGTCTGAGATTCCTGTAGGTTCCTTCTTGCACTAAAGTTCAGTGGGAGTTGGTAACCTGATTTCTGTAGATGCCTCTGAAGAGTCCAACTGTAAAATTAGACAAAAATATTAAATATTTTAAAAGTTATTTGGGATGTCTCAGTTGATAGGCACCTATCAAGTCATCCAAAAGGTTTTCTTCCCTTATCCCCCCCAAAACTGTGGGCAAAGAAGATTTTATTTGAAAAACATGGACACAACCAAATTTGCTCAAAATTCTAAAAAGCAATCATGTTCCCTCACGTTCAGAAAACCACAGCTCACGTAACAGAGATACATTGCTTGTTGTATACAGAACAAAGAAGTTTAAAACTGACATACGTTTGTACGGCTTTAACTAATTAGGTGAGTTTTCTACCTATTAAATTAACCAATACAAAACACTGTGTGAACCCCCTAAATTCAATTCTAATCTGGTTTTATTTGCTTTGGGACATGTACAACTAGAAACTCAAGGAGAAATACCCCTGCTACTCCCATATCTGTCTCCAGCTGGAAGCTTTTCACAAACTGGGGAGGGGCAGCAACTGGGGAGGGGCATTCAAATAAATAAAACCTCTGTATTTAGACAAAAGCACTGTCCTTTCTATTTAAATCTCTCGGAGAAATAAGAATAATACTGGGGCTGGAGAACTGATCAATATTCCCCTCAAAGTAGACTGGTTAAGTGCACCAATTAAATTAAAAAGTCGGAACATCAGAGTCTCGATAGCAAAGCAGATGTTTTGTACTCACCAGCCTGCTAAGGTGGGATATTTCTGTGCACTCTACGGGGCCTCCGGTACAGACTGAAATTCCTGGGAGGGTCATGCCCAGCACAAATTAGAGGCCACACCAACTTATCACCTGTCCAGGTATTTGCAAAGCACAAAATTCACTTTTAAGCATCCTTTCCCTCTGCCCTCAGGAGCCGTAGTTCCAATCAGCAGCGTCTGGCACATGTTCCCAATGGTGAAGGTCATGCTAATCCTCATTTCAGTAACGATCTTGCAGTCCTGAAGGTCTGTGCGGCTGTGTTTTATATATAAGGAGGGCAGAGTGGGCAGAGATCACAGAAAAGTGTGTGTGTGTGTGTGTGTGTGCAAGTTTGCGCGTTCCCTCCTTGCTCACCGTTCATCAGATTCCCATTCATTACAGGCAATTGCCCGAAATAACAACCACTGCACTCATGTTTATTAGAGGTAGCCACAACACTGTCTTGTCACATTCGGTCAAATATTTCTTTATTGCCTCATGTCAAGTTCTGTTTGGGTATTGTCAATCTAACAACCGCTCCAGAAACGTAAGGAGTGGTCTTTGCAGAAAGCACTCTTCAGGTGTGACATTTGGATGCGTGTGCAAGGCATGTGCTTGGCATGAAGCCATGCTGGCTGGGTTTTGGAACTGGATGGAGGAGCTAAGCAGCTACCCCATCACCTTCAACGGAACGGCAGGCTGCTTGGCTTCCAGCAGCATGGCGGGATTTTGAAACGGGCTGTCGAGAGGATGCTCAGGGGGCAGCGACACCAGGGAGGGTCTCCGTGGGCTGTGGAAGCAGTTGCACAGAAAGAGTCGTGTGTCCAACCCCAGAAAGCCAAGAGGCCGTGATGCTGAACACGACCTGGAGCATCCCAGAAGCCTGCTGACAGTATATTTTCTTTTTTTTTTTTTAGAAAATGTATTTACAAAAAATAAGTAAGCACCAGAAATACCATGCCATATAATCTGAACTAAAAATACCCCTGTTATTTGCATCAGAGGGAAGATGTTTACATTATCAACTACAAAGAGGTTACCGGAAACTCTTGGATTTCTTGTCAGTGTACAAAGCTTAGAAATAATATTTTGCTGAGCTAAATGTCTTTTATATTTGCTTCTTAAAATAGTAGCTACTTTATATTTTAACTGTGGCCTTTCTGCCTGTTGGGTCAAGGATATCAACTGACCGTGGAGTTCAAAATAAAATAATTCCCAACAGACCCTGCATTTTATTTTTTCTAAAACACAGCTTTAGCCTTTGGCTCCTAGTCAATACTAAGAATTACTACAATTCTTAGGTTTTGCTAAAGAAAAATGAATAATCACATCTTTTCCCTTGTAAGTCTTTCTATCCATCCGTCTCCTTCCTACAGCTAATTCTCAGTCTAACCTAAATGAGTGTGCCGCTCAGTCTAACCCAAATGCAATTGCTGTGTTGGCAATACAGACTTTAGAATAATTATAGTCACAAAAGTCTTAGATGATTTTCCTGTGGAGTATAGCAGTAATGTAAAAGGCAAAACAGTAGCTCAGATTACTCAGTCTATTATTAACATTGTGGCTTTACTGAGAAATTTAATGGCATTGTCACAATGCGATGCTGACATGTGTCACAATAATACTGTCATACCTGGTGCACGTACCAAATGCAACTCCTGGAAATGTTTGAGTAATCTCGATTCCACGAATGAGGATACTCCTGTCGCACCGACTTTGGTCTCGTCTCTTCTCTTCTCGTCTCGTCTCTTCTCTTCTCTTCTCTTCTCTTCTCTTCTCTTCTCTTCTCTTCTCTTCTCTTCTCTTCTCTTCTCTT